>OX411768.1:21269569-21277069 GCA_948252205.1 Orthosia incerta
GTACGCGGCGAGGCTAAGCTTGAGGTTCTGGATTTCACCTTCATTATCCCATAAGGATAATGCGGCTCCGACCTTCCCCTCAATCTTGCTGCCGTCAGTGAAGATTCGCACTGTCTGCACGTTATGACTGTCCACAAGCTGTTGGTCTGCCAGGCACACGAACTCCAAGGCCATTTGCTTGGCAGGGTGAGACGTCTCTGCAAACCCTACCATACTCTCAATCTCCCGGTCTCCTGGTACATACTGGGATGACCCTCTCCTTGCCTCATACAGGGCGGCTGCCTCTTGTATGCGGAGGTCTAGAGGCAGTATCCCAGACAGCACCAGTGCCGAGTTTAGTGAGACCGTACGGTAGGACTTGCAGAGCTTCTGGACGAATCCCCGTTGGACTGAGCCTAGCTGCCTACGTATTCCCAGCTTTTTCGTAGCGGGAGCCCAGGCTCCAGCCGCGTACGTTACTATTGGTTCGATTGTAGCCGTGTATATTGTGTGTATAATGTCCCTGTTCAAACCCCAGCTGACCTTGGCAGCACGAGCAAGTTGTTTATAAACTTCCGCTGCTTTCCTGCAGACGTTTTTAGTGTGCTCGCTGAACGTCAACCTGTCGTCGATGGTGAGACCCAGCAGCTTCATACTCCGGACCATGCCAATGTCGACCCCGGCCATGCTCAGAATTGGAGTATCGTACTTAAGTCTATTGGTTATTAACATCGCACAGGTTTTGTGCGGTGCAAACCTAAGCTTATTTCTGACACCCCAACTCTGAACATGGGCGAGGGCTGCATTGGCCGCCCTGGAGACTTCAACCGCTGTGTCGCCATCCACGACTAGAACTATGTCGTCAGCGAACGCCTGCACAAAATAGCCCATCCTTTCAAGATCTTTCAGCAGTGCATCCAAAAGAAGGTTCCATAGTATGGGACCACCAATTGACCCTTGGACACAGCCCTTATTCGTCTTCCTTGTGCATTCTTCCCCAGCATACCTTACTGTTACCTTTCTGCTGTCGAGGTAGCTATCGATCAGCCTCCTGGTGTTGACCGGACACTTTTCCTCAGCCAACCTGACTTTTATCGCCGGCCACCATGCGCTGTCGAAGGCGCCCTCTATATCTAACGACACCAGGACAATTAGCTTCTTCAGCCTCAACTTGTCCTGTACGTGTTTTATCAGAGTACAGAGGGCGTCCTCGGTGCTCTTCTGGGGCATAAAGCCAAATTGGCGAGTACTAAACCGAGGCACCAGGTGCCACTTGACTCTCGCCACTACCATCCTCTCCAAGACCTTCCCCAAGACCGGTAGCAGGCCTATTGGTCTGTAGGACTTGGGGTTCGTGTAATTTTCCTTGCCCGGTTTTTTGAGGACTACCACCGTAGCCTCTTTCCATATGTCCGGGAAATGCGCTAGTTCTAGGCATTTATTGTACAGGGCAAGGAAAGCGTCCAGGTCCTGGTGGATCGCTCGACAGCAGATGTCCGCCGTAAACCCATCAGCTCCGGGGGCCTTCTTTGGATTGAAGCGTTCCACGGCTGTCTTCAGCTCCAGCGGTGTAAATGGTGGGTCATGACTTTCATCATGGCACCACTCATTTACCCGTCTGGCTGCTTCCCTGGTGAGCCTGTGGTCCGCATTGTCCTCTTCAGCTGTGTCCTCTGGGTAGAATACGTCGGCGAGTAAGGCAGCCGATTCCTTCGGGTTCAAGAATGCACCGTCGCTCATCAGGGTCAGATCTTCTTGTCTCCTGGTGGTCCCTCTGATGACTCTATAGATCCCTTCCCATACGCTTTCTCCATCTTGCTTTTCGCAGAATCTCTTCCAGCTGGCTACTTGGGCTTCTTTGGCTTGGCACTCATATTCCTCCTTCGCTTTCAGGTACTCTGCGACGACCATCGCTCGGCGGACCGGTGCGGCGTTGCGGATACGGTTCTTTTTAGTAGTGAACTCCCTCTTCTTTGAGGCGAGCTCTTCGGACCACCACGGAATGTTTATTTTGGATTTTTTACTGATTATAGGGATAGCCTTTTCACATGAATTCTGAATAACATTTTTATATTTTATAACCATTTCTTCTAACTCTACTTTATTAGCCACTTGATTTATAGAATTTACAGTGATATTTTTCTCAATTTTATTTTCCCCCAATTTAACATTAAAAGTTTCCCAGTTTGCTTTTTTAGTATTATATTTTCTTGTGGTCCTGGTTATACTAATCCCTTTTTCCCTTTTTAGTCTTACATTAAATAAAATGGTGTTGTGGTCCGAGCTTGTTACCCCCGTATCGACCCGCCAGCCGTCTACCATGTCAAAAAGCTCGAGCGAACATGCCGTCACATCCACGTGGCTCTTATACACCACGCCTCCTCTTACCGTGTAAAAGGTCGGTGTGTCTCCAGTGTTGAGTACCTGTAGCTCTAACTCTTCAAGGGTCCCGGACATTTCTTCTCCCCTGAGGTCCTCTATGGTGCTTCCCCACCAGGTACTCTTTGCGTTGACATCTCCGCCGATTAGGAGTAGTCCGGTGCCCAGGTCCAACTTTATTTTGGTCAGCTGATCCAGGTAGGGCCCTATGGGTTGGTCTGGCTCGAAGTAACAAGAGACTACTACGATTTCCCAGGCTTTGGTCCGGATTCCCACCACGACGATGTTGTTCGTGGTGAGTTTCGGGTAGGGAATGACGTCAAGGTCATTATCAAAGACGGCTATTGCCGCCTTTACCCTCCCACTTCCTTCGACCTCGCACTGGTAGACTCTCGCACCACGGTAGCTCTTCATACTTCGTGCTCCCCCCACATAGGGTTCCTGGATCAGTGCCCATGCGATGTTACGCACACTGGCCTCTAGGAAGAGCTCGGTGGTTGCCAGTTCCTTCCTTTGTAGGTTGGCCTGGGCAACTCCATATCTTCTGGTTGGGGTGCCTGCCCTTTCGCCCGTATCCACCTTAGCAATACGCTACCCTGGATCTGGCCAGAACCTCACACCTTTTTCTGACTGGGCATTCATCACTGAAGGCGTTATGCTCAGTGTTCTCCTGCTTTGCCCTCATGCAGTTACAGCAGGTTGGAACTGTTCCGGCCATCCATTCCGCGCATTGCGTCTTCATATGAGGGCCCCCGCAATGACTGCACTTCTCCACCTGCTCCCTGCAGAGTCGTCGCCCATGCCCAAACCCAAGGCACAGGGAACACTGGACCAATGGGGTCTGGTCCGACACTCTGATTCTCTGCATTTCTATGTGCACGGTTTGTCTCTCCTGCAGTCTGTTCCAAATTTTTGGGGAGACCCTAAGGACTACGTGGTGTGTATGGGGGTTTCTTGCCTTCTTTTTGTACAGTACCTCTACCCGGTCTTCCTCCTTTTTAAGCTCCTCGAACACATCCCTGTTCTGGTTCCGAAGAGCTTTGAGGATGTCATCGTCTGTGTTAAAGGTTAGTACGCCTCTCAGTATGACAAGGGGATCCTTGTTCTTGACGTCCTCGAACCTCAACACTTCCCCCACACCTGCCAGTCTTTCTTTAACCTTTTCTCTGTCTTCTTTTGTTCTGCATCCCAGTACTACCTTTCTGTCCCTTGCCTTCCTTACTCTGTCTACTGTGACCCATCCATCCTTTGCGTTTACCGCCTTTCTAATATGGTCGATAATTTGCTCCCCAGTTTCAGCTTCTTTGGTAGAGGTGACCACGATGGAGTGGAGTGCCGTACGCTTTGGTGACCGCTCGATAGGCCGACTTGCCGCCACCCTGGCATAGGAGAACTTCTCCTCGCCAGCCTGAAGTGCCTCTTTCAACCTATCGAGTTTTTCACTGTTCTCTCGCAGGTTACGGCTGTGCTCCTCTAGAGCCATCTTTAGCGACTCTGTCTCCACCTCTGTACTAGTGGGCACCTTTTCCTCTTCATTACGTGTTTGCGTCCCTTTTGTGTCTGTTATGACTTCGAGGGGCGTCACTTGTCCTTGTCCTTTTTCCAGCTCAGCCTCTTTTATTAGTTGGTAGAGCCTGTCTGCCTGGGCCTTAACTTCCTCTTTGATCTCCCGTTTGGTTGTCTTAGAGTTGGTCATCTGGGCCTTAATTTTTACGAGGCAGATTCTGGCTTCAGCGACCCTAGTTTTAGGTGCTGGAGGCGGCGGACTAATACAAATAACTTCCGAGGAGGAGGAAGCACGTCGTGTCGGTTCAGGTGTACGTCTAGGTTGTATCCTCCTCTCACTTTCTTTCACTGGAGGGGTCTGTTTTTTCGCTGGTTTACCAGCCTCCCACTCGCCCACACTCCTTCTGACGCTTTGTACGGAGGGACCGGCCTCCGCTGTAGCGTTTGGTGGGGTTCGGTTTGGCTGGTTTGTCGGCTTGCCAATAGGTGTACGTATTCCTGGAATCATTTTACCTAGTATGGATTCGGTTACGAATTAGTCTGTCGTCAGTGGGGGTATTGTAAAAAGTACCCCGGTCTATGTATATGTGTAAAGTGTATAAACAATAATAATAATAAATTTAATAAGATTCTAAGGAATCTTATCACTCGAATTAATATATTTTCTGTTCCCAGGTACACTACGATTCGCGTACGCAGCTGGGAGGTCAACAGGCGCGCTCTGATCTACTAATAGGTAAGTAGCAGGTCAAAGTAACTCAGGTTTTCAGTTTTATTTTCTCACTATTAGATCTTCCCGAACTACCGGGTGTTATACACCCCAAGAATAACGGTTGAAGATGAGAAAAGTCAAGGGCAGTCAATGCGTTACTTTTAAATAATTAAACCTCTTTAGCCTCTGTGAATAAGTAACTTAAATACAAATGTCACAAGCAATAGCTATGTGACGTTTTCAGAGCTTGCTCTGTCAATTTACTTAAAACTAAGTACACTAAGACCACCGTATGGTGTCAGGGGGCCTTAAGTGCCGTCTCCCGTCAATTAATTCCAATAATAAATAGTTAATAAATGGTTAGAATTATTTAAATTTACAATATAAATCAATTTTTGTACGCAAAGACGTTTTGGCTCTTTGTAGAGCCACTAACGACCCTTGCTGAGAAGGGTGCAGGAGCAGAAGAAAAGAAAATTTTTGGAAATTTCTCGAACTCTATGTAGAGTCGATTTAGGCACTCCAATGGATAGCCCCCCTCGAGCCCCACAAAATGAACCCAAACTCGGTTCGGTTCCACCAAGGGGTTCCGGAGCTACAGCGTCCCAAAAAACTTGGTTTTTTGCATATGCAAAAACCGAAAAAACGGTTTTTTGGGATTCCCCCGGAACAACTGGTCCGAAAACACTCGTGCTTGGGCTTCCCGAGGTTGGCACGATGAGGCCTACCCACCGAACTTTTTTTCAGCCTGAAATTTCACCGGCTCCTGAAACCTCCCGAAAACCCCGCGGGCGGGTTGGGAAGAGCCGGGCTATGTCCCCAAAGAAAACCCGAGCCCTCTACGACCTCCGAGTCGGGAGTTATCCGAGTCCGAAAAATGGTTTGACAGTTCTAGAACTGTCAAAGTCAATTTTCGACCCGGTATAACTTTCCTTCTAGCTGTCGCAGAGCACCCGAGCTTGGACTTATTCGGCTTGACTCGTCCCGCTCCGACGCGCAAACTAATTTTCAGGATCCTGAAAATTTCCAGCTCCAAAACGCCTGAAACCAATCGGATCGTGCAAAGGTTGTCTCCCCAAACACCGCTGCGGAATCGGCGAGTCTCTACGTCCCCCGGATCCGGAGCTATGCCAGGCCAAAGTTTCCCAAAAAGTGGGGGTAACTGTCAAAGACCGACTTTGGGTGGCTATAACTCCGCAACCGTTTGGCCCAGAGAAGCGCGGTTCGAAATCCGTTGCTTGGCTTAGCTTCCCCTGTCCGTCAGATATGGTTTCAGGGCTGAAAACTTTCAGGTCCTGAAATCGACTGAAAGTATACACAAATTTTTCCCGCGTTAATGCCGCTGGGAAACGTGGAAACCCGAGTCTTCTACGCCCAATGGCTCCGGAGATAATCGACTTCGAGTATGTGCACCCAAAAAACCAAAGTGGCTGAAAAAGTACAAATCTCTCGTTCCTGGAGCTACTGGGGGCAAATTTGGGCTTAAACAAGTCGTTCTATGTCATAAAAAGCTTATCCTATGGTCAAATTAATTTTATATACATTAGTTTAAATTTAAATTGGAAAAAACACAAAAAATTCAGTTACTTTGCGGCCCCTTGACAAAAAATTTTTGAAAAAATGTTTTAATTAGTAGTAAATACGGCTCTTTACGTTAATGGATTAAATTTTTAAATTTTGAAGATTTTCAGTACTAAATTCTGCGAAAAACTGAAAAAGCTATAATTTTTACAATATTCGTCCAAAAAACAATCTTAAAATTATAATCTTCAGCTAGGTCTGCTCCTCTGGTGAGCGCGCAGCAGGAAACGCTTGAAAATTATGGGGTACTCACTGTAGATTTTCCGCAAATGACGTCTGAAGTTTGTGTCTTCTATATTTATTTACTCCACTTCTGGTGGGGGTAAAAATCCGCTTGGGGCGTCGTTCTACTCGCCTCTACGGCTCCTCTCAGCTTACAAATTTTTGGCTTCCTGTGATGGGTAGTTCGTGTACCACGTGTTCCAATTTTGGGGTTATATGTCCAGTATTTCTTAATTAACTTGGCAACACGTGGTCGGAAAATTGCCCGCGAGGTGTCGTTCTCTGCGTCTCGTTGGGCCTCGTGACTTGGTAAAATAAAAACCAGGCCTAGAAGATCGTTCTCCGGAGTTATAAGGCTCCGAAGATTTCACAAGTCACTGTTTTTACTGTTTTCCGCACACTGCACTTTTTCCGGCGTTTGCCGGCACAAGAAAATTTCACAATCACTTGCGCGGTACCGATACGCGTCTTTTGGTGTATCACACTTCTCTGTATCTCAACAAAATACCAACAAAACGAATTTTTTCGTGCGGAGCGACTCCAAAAACGATCCGACCACCACGAGGGCTGCGGGGGAACTGGGTTAGGTTAGGTTAGGTTAGGTTAGGTTAGGTTAGGTTAGGTTAGGTTAGGTTAGGTTAGGTTAGGTTAGGTTAGGTTAGGTTAGGTTAGGTTAGGTTAGGTTAGGTTAGGTTAGGTTAGGTTAGGTTAGGTTAGGTTAGGTTAGGTTAGGTTAGGTTAGGTTAGGTTAGGTTAGGTTAGGTTAGGTTAGGTTAGGTTAGGTTAGGTTAGGTTAGGTTAGGTTAGGTTAGGTTAGGTTAGGTTAGGTTAGGTTAGGTTAGGTTAGGTTAGGTTAGGTTAGGTTAGGTTAGGTTAGGTTAGGTTAGGTTAGGTTAGGTTAGGTTAGGTTAGGTTAGGTTAGGTTAGGTTAGGTTAGGTTAGGTTAGGTTAGGTTAGGTTAGGTTAGGTTAGGTTAGGTTAGGTTAGGTTAGGTTAGGTTAGGTTAGGTTAGGTTAGGTTAGGTTAGGTTAGGTTAGGTTAGGTTAGGTTAGGTTAGGTTAGGTTAGGTTAGGTTAGGTTAGGTTAGGTTAGGTTAGGTTAGGTTAGGTTAGGTTAGGTTA
>OX411768.1:21282069-21302069 GCA_948252205.1 Orthosia incerta
TGAAGCTACCACCGGACCGTTCGGTCGCAATCTCGGTAGCCTTCACCAGCGCCAGTAACTCCGCCTGGTATACGGTGCAGAACTGGTCCAGCTTGAGTTTTTTGGTTTCAATTTCAACGTCTCCATCCCAAAAGGATAGAGCCGCCCCAACTTTGTCGTTCATTTTACTACCGTCAGTATATATTTTATATCTGGCATCCTCTTGCTGGGCCAGCTCTGCCTCGTCTGCCACCAATTTGAACTCTATTGCCTTTTGGGTCGCTGGGTGTGGTAGTTCCACATACGGTGTGGGTCGCTCCACTCTCCTATCCCCGACTACTTTTACTGAGTGTCCCTTTTTTATTTCATAAAGAGAGGCTGCTTCCCTGATCCTAAGATCCAGCGGAAGCATCCCCGAGAGCAACAATGCCGCGTTGAGCGAAGTGGTCCTATAAGACTTTATCATTTTTTGTACGAATCCGCGCTGAACCTCATTCAAAAACTTCCTAATCCCTAATTTCTCAGCAGCTGGATACCAGGCACTTGCTGCGTACATTATAATAGGCTCTATTACTGCTACGTATATAGTTCTGGTTATCTCCGGCGAGATCCCCCACTCCACTTTGGCTGCCCTCGCTAACTGTTTGTATATGTTCAATGCCTTGCGGCAGACATTTGCTACGTGTGCATTGAATGTTAGTTTATGGTCTATCGTCAACCCCAGTATCTTTATCTCCTTTGACATGGCTATGTCCACCCCTCCCATGCTCAGAAGTGGTGTGTCGTGCTTCAGTTTGTTTGTAATTATCATGGCCTTTGTCTTTTGAGGCGCAAACTTCAGTTTATTGTCTTCACCCCACTCCTGGACATGTTTTAGGGCGGCATTCGCCTGTCTCTGGACCTCGAGTGCTGTATCGCCGGAGAAAACCAGAACCACATCGTCAGCGAACGCCTGACAGTAGTTCCCTCCCATTTCCAGACTGGCTAATAACGGATCCAGCAAAACGTTCCAGAATGTGGGTCCCCCGATGGAACCTTGGACACATCCCTTCTCTGTTGCCTTCCGAGCTTCTGCTCCAGCGTATCTCACCCTGACCTTCCGGTTCGTCAGGTAACTATCTAAAACTTTGCGGATATTTTCTGGGCAATTTGATTCGGCTAGCCTACATCTTACCGCGGGCCACCAAGCACTGTCGAAGGCTCCCTCTATGTCGAGCGATATGACTAATGTAATTTTTTGCTCTTTCAGTTTTGATCTGATATGCTTGATAAGGTCATAGAGGGAGTCCTCGGCACTGCGTTGCGGTGTGAACCCGTACTGCTTGGGACTCATTTGTCGGAGGGTATGCCACCTGACTCGCTTCACCAGCATCTTCTCATAAATTTTCCCTAATACCGGCAATAGCCCAATCGGCCGGTAGGATTTGGGATTTGAGTAGTCATCTTTCCCCGGTTTCCTTAATATAACTATTACCGCCTCTTTCCACACCGTAGGGAAGAGCGATAGCTCTAGGCATTTATTGAGCAACGCTAAAAATAACTCCGGTTTGCACGCTATGGCTGCCCTACATATGTCCGGAGTGAACCCATCTAGCCCTGGCGCCTTTTTTGGGTTGAAGCTATCCGTCGCAATCATCAGCTCTTCGATAGTGAATGGAGGGTCAGTTAGCTCATCACCTTTGTCCTCGCTTAATTTTTCTGCCCTAATTCTAATTGCCTTGTGGGCTACACTGTCCGACAGCGCATCGTCTTCCGGATAGAATGCCTCCGCTAGAGCCCTGGCAGACTCTTCGCCTTCCAATACTTTCCCATTTTTAATCAGGGGGGTGTCCTCCTGCCTAACTGTCGTGCGGCCTATCACCCTATATATTCCATCCCACATGGTTTCCCTATCTTGTTTTTCGCAGAACTTTTTCCAGCTTGTTGTTCTGGCTTTCTCCACAAGCTGCCGGTATTCCTCCTTCGCGTCCAGATATGCTTGGACAACACTCTCTCTGCGCACCTGAGCGGCATTTGGTATGCGCTTTTTGAGTGTTTTCACCTCTTTCTTCTTCTGTGTCAGTTCTTCTGTCCACCAAGACAATCCTGCTTTCTTCTTTTGTCCGGCCTCAGGTATATTTCGTTTGCATGCTTCTTCTATGACTTTAGTGTATTCTTCTACTTTATTGTTTAGTTCTTCTTCTGTCGTTATTTTTGTTATTTCTTCCAAATTAATGTTTATTCTTTCCCAATTCTGTTTAATGTCTGTTCTGAATTCTGTCCAATCTGCTTTTCTTGTGTTATAAATTCTAGTTGTTCTTTTAATATCTATGCCTTTTGATTTTCTCAGATTTACTTCGAACAGGATTGCTTTGTGGTCTGACACTGTGAGGTT
This sequence comes from Orthosia incerta, assembly GCA_948252205.1. Taxonomy (NCBI): domain Eukaryota; kingdom Metazoa; phylum Arthropoda; class Insecta; order Lepidoptera; family Noctuidae; genus Orthosia; species Orthosia incerta. The sequence continues at coordinate 21,284,423 of OX411768.1, forward strand.
ACCGTCCAGTCTCCAGTTTGTTATTTTGCCAAGCATATCTGACGTGCACACCGTGATGTCCACACAGCTTGTAAAATGCCTTCCTCCTCTGTGACAATCAAAGGTGGGTTTGAAGCCCTGGTTGAGAATGTGCAGCTCCATCTCGTCCAATGCTCCTGCCAACTCTTGCCCTCTCCTATTATTCTCCCTACTCCCCCACCATATGTTCCACGCGTTTACATCCCCCCCCAGTATCATGCTTTTATTTCCCACTACTTTGATAATTTCTTGGATGTGTTCTATGTCTTCTTCTATTTTTGCATCTCCCTCCAGGTATACCGAGATGACAACAATGTTCCAGGCCTCAGTTCTCAGTCGTGCCACTGCAATGTTTTCTGTGGTCAGCCTGGGGCACTGGGTTACGTCAATGTTGTCATCGAACACCACAATTGCAGACTTGTTTGTTTTGTCCGTGTTTCCTTCAAATTGGATCGTTCGGGTGCCCTGGTAGGTTTTCATTTTCTTGCTTGATCCGGTGTATGGTTCCTGCAGAAGTGCAAACGCAACCTTCCTTTTAGCTGCCTCCATGATCAGCTCATCTGTTGCTTGTTTGCACCTCTGCAGGTTGGCTTGTATTACGCGATACTGGTGTCCTCCTTGTTTTTCTGTGCTGTTCCGGTTATTGCCCGTATCCACCTTAACACTGGTAGGCTACTGTGGACCTCGCTAAAGTCTCCCATTTTGTGCGTACCGGGCAGTCCGAGCTGAATGCGTTGTGCCTGTTATTTGTTATGCTTGCCTTCTGGCAGTTTATACATGCCGGCGCCTCATTTGCGTGGTAGACTTCGCATTCCGTTCGGAAGTGTGACCCTCCGCAATGAGCGCATCTGTCCTCCTCCTCATGGCACGTTTTCTTTGTGTGCCCGTATCCCAGACACTTCGAGCACTGGACCAACGGCGACTGATCTTCTGCCCTCAGTCTCTGCATATCGATATGTATGCAGTTTGCCGCCGTTAGTATACTCCATACTTGGGGGGACACACTCAGTACCACATGTTGCTGGTGAGGGTTCCGCGCGCTCTTCTTATATCTAATTGTGGCTCTGTATTGTTCCTCCGGTACGTCCTTTAACAGATGCTTATTTTGCTGTCTCAGCGCTTTGCCTATGTCCTCGTCTGTGTTGAACCTATTAACGTTTCTTATGATTATTAATGGGTCCTTATTTTTAATCTCTTCCACTCTCAGATCCGCACCTTCTTTGTTTAGTCTCTCTCTTACCCTATCTACTTCTGTTTTCGACTTGCATCCCAAGATCACTTTTCTGCCTCTTGCCTTACGTACCCTATCTATCTGGAAGCCTTCCTCTTTTGCGTTGACCGCCTTTCTTATCTTCTCCATTACTTGGTCGCTTGTTTCCTCCTCGTCTGTTGATGTTATTACCACCGAGTGAATAGCCGCGTGCTCCGGGGGCTGCGTCCTCGGGGAAGCGGCCACTACACTCGCGTAGGTTGCCCTTGCTTCAATGTCCTTATGTCCCTTCTCTATCGTTTCCCTAAGGCGTTCCATTTCTATTCTATTTTTTTCTATCTGGTCGCTATGTTCGGTTAGTTTTTGTAACAGTTGTTTTTCTATCTCTATTTTATCAGCCTCTGGTTCCCTTTCCTCTTGCAGGATGAATGTTTTGTTTATATCCTTCTTTTTAATAGTTATCTGACCTATCTCCTTCACCAATTGGTAGTAATCCCACCAACACATTATTTGGTTGGCGCCTAATCTGTTCTACAACTTCTCTCATTCAATTTCTCGCATGTATGCCTCTCGCACATTCATTCATCATACTGTGTCTTTCTTGCATCCATCACCTTGCATTCCGTGGGTAGGACGCCCACTTTTGTTAAAATCTAGTCTAAGGGCATACTTTATTGTCACAGATAGGGCAAATAATACGATTTGATTTAATGCTGATACAATTTACAAATATTTCTTTTTTAAAAACACACTTATTATAATCTTATAATCTATATATACAATCTCTTAGGTACTAATTTAATTACTGCTATATACAATTTTGCATCTGTTCTCTATATACTTACATTTAAAATACTATTATAGTACAAATGAAGTACATTGTTTTCTAACTTTTATTTCGACAGATTACTGTGTTGGCCAAATTTGTGCAGTAGATTAAAAACTTTTCCCTCAGTTTTTTACCCATAAACCCACACAGGCTCTCCCCGGTCAGCTTCCTGTCCAGCTCACACTCGAGTTGGTAGCGCTCCCTGATAAATAGCGGGCATTCTACTAGTATGTGCTGGACAGTTTCCGCCACTCCAGGGTCGCAGAGACACGATGGGCTCTCCTTACACTTGAAGCGATTCAAGTATTCAGAGAACCCACCGTGCCCCGTCAGAACCTGCGTGAGAACACCCGTTGGCCGCACCTGTTGAACAATGCGGAAAGCCGTTATCGCGTCCGGAAGAAACATCTTCGTCACCGAGGCCGTCTCGCCCGACACATATCTCCGATTCCACTCCTCAAGCGTCTCCAGACGAATCTGTCGCTTGATGAATGAAATCGGACATTGGTCGTAGTCCGGCTTCCTCCGTGACGACAATGCTGCCTCCTTCGCTAGCTCATCCGCCCGCTCATTGCCCGGCAGGCCCGCGTGGGCCTTGATCCAGAACAAAGACACAGCTTTGCTCTGGTGCAAGGCCTTAGCCAGATTGGCGCGCGCGCGCACCGCCAGGGGATGGAGAGAGCTGGTTAGGTTAGGTTAGGTTAGGTTAGGTTAGGTTAGGTTAGGTTAGGTTAGGTTAGGTTAGGTTAGGTTAGGTTAGGTTAGGTTAGGTTAGGTTAGGTTAGGTTAGGTTAGGTTAGGTTAGGTTAGGTTAGGTTAGGTTAGGTTAGGTTAGGTTAGGTTAGGTTAGGTTAGGTTAGGTTAGGTTAGGTTAGGTTAGGTTAGGTTAGGTTAGGTTAGGTTAGGTTAGGTTAGGTTAGGTTAGGTTAGGTTAGGTTAGGTTAGGTTAGGTTAGGTTAGGTTAGGTTAGGTTAGGTTAGGTTAGGTTAGGTTAGGTTAGGTTAGGTTAGGTTAGGTTAGGTTAGGTTAGGTTAGGTTAGGTTAGGTTAGGTTAGGTTAGGTTAGGTTAGGTTAGGTTAGGTTAGGTTAGGTTAGGTTAGGTTAGGTTAGGTTAGGTTAGGTTAGGTTAGGTTAGGTTAGGTTAGGTTAGGTTAGGTTAGGTTAGGTTAGGTTAGGTTTTTTTTTTTTTTTTTTTTTTTTTTTTTTTTTTTTTTTTTTTTTTTTTTTTTGGCAGGAGGTGGAAATCCGCTCGGACTTACACCCAGGCTGCCTCACAATACGAGCCAGTCTGGATAGTGTCGGACTCCAACCGACTAAAAACACCTCCTGCCTTACATGCTTATATTGCTGATTTACAGTTCAGCAGTTAATTCTATGACTTAAACGTTATACAGTCCAAAATTTATACTAGTTTATCAACTTACGAACTAAAGAAGAGATAGATAATAATATGTTTATATATATATATATATAGTTTTTTTTTTTTTTTTTTTTTTTTTTTTTTTTTTTTTTTTTTTTTTTTTTTTTCTCCCCCAAATTTAAAGCTTAATACTACAATTTTACTTTAGAACATAAATATGTTTACATATTAGGCACTATAACTAACATTAATCCATATATAATTTTTTTTTTTTTTTTTTTTTTTTTTTTTTTTTTTTTTTTTTTTTTTTCTTCCTCCCCCTTTCTTTCTTTACTGATATAAACCTAGTTTTTTGATATTGGCCTATTCAATTAACTACTTCAAACATAATATAGACTAGCACACAAATTTTTACCTTAAATTAACTTATATTACTAGTAGTAGTAGCTGTGATATTAAACTAAGACACCTAGACTTATTTAGTTAGAACTATCTATCTGTCAGGGAAGCGTAGAGCCATTGGCTTTTGCTGCTTTCTCTACGACCATTTCTGCAAAAGCCAGAAAATGAACCCGGCAATCGTCGTCACCAATCAAGTCCTCAAATGCGTCCAGGGGGCGACCCAGCCTCTGTTCGCAATCATACCTCTCCCGTGAGAATCTGTGACAGTGACTGATTAAATGCTTGACCGTCTCATGGGATGTATCATCGCAAACACAGGCTGGCGTCCCATACAGTTTGAACCTATGTAGGTATTCACGGAATCCTCCATGCCCCGTGAAGAGTTGGGCCCTAAGATTGTATAGAGTACCTACTTTTTCTAGGGTTTTATACGCCCTCCTAACGTCGCCGAAGAATAGCCTGATGCCACGGTCCGGGTTTGTCTCCAGCGTATATCGCTCCTGCCAGCTGTCCAGCGTCGAGTCCCTGATGGTACGCTTAGCGTAGGACAGTGGGAATCTGTCATATGCTAGTGCGGTTTTCCTAAACAGTGCAGCGTGCTTTGCCAGTTCGTCTGCTCTCTTATTACCGGGTATGCCTACGTGAGCCTTGATCCAGAAGAGGTTAATCTGTCTACCCGATTGTTTGGCTTCGGAGATGGCGTTCTGGATTTGCAGAGTAACCGGGTTCCTTGTGCAAGTATCTACGATGGACTCCAGCGCTGATCTCGAGTCTGAGAGGATGTTGGCTGAGGTTGCGGTTTTCTTGCCATTGGCAAATGTGAGTGCTCTGAGAATGGCAACCATTTCGGCTTGGAAGACAGAGCAGTAGTTTGCCAGTCTGAGCTCAAATTTTTTGGTCTCACCATCCTGGTCCCAGCATGAAACCGCTGCGCCAACCCTCCCCTCGATTTTGCTGCCATCGGTGTACAGTCTAGGCCAGTCGTTCTCGATATTGAGTAGGTCTTGTTCACTTGAGATGTTTTGGAACGCGATCTCGGTCCTCAGAGCAGGATGTGGCAGCTCAGATGGGTGCACCCGAGGTTCCATCGTCCTGCCAGGCAGCTCTTCCAGAGGCCTCCCTCTTTTTGTTTCGTACAGCTTAAGATACTCCACTGCCCTCAGATCAAGTGGAATCACCCTTGCAAGGACGGCCGTAGCGATGAGTGACGAAGTCCTATGCGCCTTGGAGATCTTAATTGCAAACATCCTGGTAATAGTGTCCAGCTTTTTCTTAGCGTACTTTTTCCCAGCAATTTCCGCCCATGAGCTGGCGGCATAGGTGACAGCAGGCTCCACCACTCCGGTGTATATGATCCTCAGGATGTTTGAATTAAGACCCCATTGCGCCCGAGCCGCCCTCGCCACCATTTTAAAAATGTTGGCCGTTTTCTTGGTGACCTCCTGCAAGTGCGGAAGGAAGGTTAGTCCTGCGTCCATGGTTAGACCGAGAAGCTTAACTCGATTGGTATTCTCGAGGGGCGTTCCATTGAGAGAGAACCTTGGCTCATCGTACTTCAGCTTCCTAGTTACTATCATAGCTTGGGTTTTATGAGCCGCGAACTTCATTTTGCATGCCCGTCCCCATTCCGCAATACAGTCTAGTGCCTCGTTAACGATCTGTTCGAGCTCGGCAGCAGTGTCTGCTTCTGCTAGGACAACCAGGTCGTCCGCGTATGCCTGAACGTGTGCTTTGAGCGTTTCTGCTGCCACCATGAGGGGGTCCAGCTGGATGTTCCATAAGATGGGCCCACAAATAGATCCCTGGATGCAGCCCCTTGTGGTTGGTTTGGTGACAGTATGGGCCAGGTATTCTAAGGTGATACAGCGATCAGAAAGGTAACTGTCAAGGAGTCGTAGAGTATCCTTGTCTATATTCTTCTCGAGCAGCTGTTGAAGAATCACTGGCCACCAAGCATTGTCGAACGCACCCTCGATATCCAGCGAGATAACTGCAACTATTTTCTTGGCACTAATACCTCGCCTAACGTAATTTACGATATCGTAGAGTGCGTCCTCCGTTCCACACTGTGGTCTGAACCCATACTGCCTTCTATTGAGTAAGCCCCCGCTCTCCAGCGTCCAGGTGAGCCTGTTTGCCACAAGCTTTTCCAGGACCTTGCCTAAGATTGGGAGAAGCCCGATAGGTCGGTACGCCTTGGCCAGTGTATAATCTGGTCTACCTGGCTTTGGGATAACCCTGATCCTTGCTTCCTTCCAGGCCTCAGGGAAATGTCCCACCTCGAGGCACTTATTGAGCATGGCTAGCTGGAATTCTGTGTCGGTTCTGTAAGCCCTGTGGCAAATATCAGCCGTAAAGCCATCTGCCCCAGGCGCCTTTTTGGGGCTCATACCCGCGTATACTTTACGGAGCTCGGTATGGGTGAAGGGCTGTGCTGTTGACGGTTGAGGGCCATTATTGGTTGATGGCACATGATGTTGATGCCGAATCTTTTCTCTCACGCTCTCCCGAATTGCCTTTTGGGCCGGGGAATCCGTTACGGGGTCGTCCACTGGGAAAAATGTTTCAGCGAGATGGTCGGCTGAGGACTCGGCTGAGAGAATCTCGTCTGTCTCAGGATCCCTGAGGAGGCTTGCCTGAATCCGGCTGGTATTAGAGCATCGAGTAATAATTCTCTGTGCGCAGCTCCAGACGTCCTCCTCCTTTTGCCTTGAGCAAAACTCCTTCCAACTAGCCGTTAGGGCCGCCTCAATGTTGCGCTTATACGCCTCTTTTGCCTTCAGGTAGTCGTCCACGCAGAATGGCCTCCTTCTGGGGTTTGCGGAATGGATCCGCCTTCTCAGGGTTTTGACAGATCCTTTTTCTGTCTCCAACTCCTCCGTCCACCATGGTGGCTTTGTGCTTACCCTCCTCTGAGCGAGCTTGGGGATCGCCTCGTCGCAGGCCCTGGTAATCGCCATGGTATACTTTAGGACGAGATTTTCCAGCTTTACCGGGTCATTGCATATCTCGGCTTCCTCTCTGGTAATACCCATCTCCGTCATGACGTCGCTGAGAGTGTCCGTAAAAAGGCCCCATTTCGCCTTTCGCACGTTGTATATTCTGGTGGAAGGATGTTTCATGATTGGTTCCTCAACGCCCAGATCAAGCTTAAATGTGATTTTGCGATGGTCGGTGAGAATGGCAGAGTCCGTGTTCACCCTCCATTGAGACACTTTTGCCAGCACTAAGTCACTACAGGCAGTAATGTCTACAATGCTGCAGTATAGTTTACCGCCCCTGAAGGTGTGGTATGTTGGCTCGCTACCCTGGTTTAGGATGCTCATCTCATTCTGAGCCAGCAAGTCCGTGATCGCTCTACCACGACTGTCCTCAGCATCGCATCCCCACCAAGGACTCATTGCATTGACATCGCCAGCAATAACAATATGCCGAGTTCCGATTTCACGAATAACACGCTCAAGCCTTCTAAGGTGAGGCTCCAAGTCCAGGTTGCCCTCGAAATATACATTTATTACGCCTAAGGTGAAATGTCCGGTACGCAAAACTAGTGAAGTTATGTTCGGGCAGTTAAGAGTCTGGTTGGTCACCACCGTTAAGTTGGGATTGGTGACGATGATTGCCGACTTCACTGGGGAGTCTCTGGTACCGCCGGGGTATTGAATGGTAGCACAAGATGCAGAAAGTGTGCCCTTTGCACCCACGTAGGGTTCTTGTGCGAGCAGAAAATCGGTGCCATTGCCCAGTGCTTCGCAGAGGATCTCCTTAGTCGCAGCAAGGCCTCGGCCCAGATTAACCTGTACGAACTTGATGCTCCGTGGGGTGCCCTTAGCAATAATTTATAACCGATCTCGATATTCGGTCCCATTTGGACCATTCCGGGCATTCGCTCGAATAGGCTGGGTGTAGAGGATTGTTATGCCTCTTATTTTTATGGCAGTTCACACAGCGAGGAGGGAGTGATCGGTTGGGACACTCTCGTGTGTCGTGGCCCTCTGCGCAATAGCCACAGCTAATTTGCGACTTGCAGTCTCGCGCCAGGTGCCCAAAGCCCAGACAGTTGAAACACTGTGTGATCGGGGACTGGTCGATCGCTAGGACCACCTGGTAGCCCAGCTTGACACGCTGTCCGACCAGACGCTGCCAGAGGCCCACACCCGCCTCAAGGATAACATTTGTCGTGGCTGGAGTTCTGCCTTTAGTTCGTCTGACCACCTTCATATGTAACTGGTCAGGCGATAGGCCACTGAGGAGACTGGCATTTTGCTTTGGCAAAGCCAAAACAATTTCGCCGTCTTTTAGGTCATTTATGACCCCCACGAGTCGAATAAGGGGGCTCTTCGGTTGAGGATTCACAACCGTGAATCCATCCCCAGCCTCCCTTATTGCGTCTCCGAGTGCCTCTCTGTCTCGCTCCGAGGTACATCCAATAGCGACCTTTTGATTGCGCAGCCTCCTGATGCCGCTTATCCCCACCCCGAGCGCGACGACGTCCACCTTTGCCTTAATCGACTTTATAATATCGTCACTAGTATGGCGTGGGTCGATGGACTCCACCATCAGGTTGTGCCTCGGGGTGCTAAGAACCTCCGCATACGACTTTGCGGGCTCTCGACGAACCGTTGAGATTTCCTCAGGTGCCCGCTCCGTCCGTTCCGGGCTCATTCGGCTCTCCATCAGTCCCTGCAGGTGCTCAACTGTCCTCCTTATTGGCGCCACACTTTCAACTGTAGTGTCCTGGAGATTCCCGACATCACGCCTAAGCTCCTCCACCTTGGAGCCCAGCAGTTCAGTGGACTCTCTTGAGGGCAGGCCCCTCTGAATCGCCAGCAAGCCCTGCCAGACCTCCAACACAGTTGCCTGCGTTGAGGTGCACGTCTGCAGGATTTGCTGTATTTCAAGCATGTTGGATGGGGGAGGGGAAGGAGCAACCAGGGACGCTTCTCGCACCGCAGCGATGATATCCTCGGTGGTCGCCTCACTCATGGGACAGTCGAGCCGTTGTCGGCTCAGAGAAGCAACCTCCTGACGGATGAGCTTGAGCTCTTCGTGAAGGCCAGCAACATCAGGGCCGCCGCCAGCGTCGGGTTCCACTACTCCTTGCACATCCCGGGGCTGCATTGAGTGTAGAGCAGCCCTGAGTGGCTCAAGACCGGCCGACATTTCCGCCACCCTAGCCAGCACCGAGCTCGCTAGCTCGGGTGACTCCCTCAGGGCCAGCTGGGTACTCAGCTTCAGCTCTCTAATAGGTTCGCACGCGTCGAACAAGAGAATCTGGCGAAGTGCCTCGACGTCACTTGCGAGCCTCTCCACGTGCGCTTCGAGTTTCTTATACTCCGTCAGGGCAATCTCCAGCGTTCGGGCGTGCCTTTGAGCCAGACGCTCTCTTCCCCTTGCCACTCCCTCTCTCAGTCTATGACTTTCCACCATGTGGAGGTTTCGGGAATCCGAGAGTTTCAGGACCATCTCATACATTAGCTGCATGGCTGAAACGACATTGTCCCTAATCTCCCTTTTCAGGTTGCCCGAGCTCTCCAGCTCCGTCTTTGCCTTTTGGAGGACAGCACCGGCTTGGCGGGGCATCTCGCTCAGGACGATCCTCCTTCCATCGACGGTTCTAGTGGAGTCGCAGGAGTTCATTGAAGCGTCGGAGTCGTATTCCTCGGTATCCACGTACCCAGGCTCGGAGTCCCGTTGCGCCACAACCCCCAACGGACCAGCGGCCAATGCCTGCTTTATCTGTGTCTGTATACGCAGATCAGGCGGGGCAGGTCTAGCCACAGCTCTGATAGGGGTGGAGGATAGAGGTGGGTCCTCCGCCTCCGAGGTCTCCGACTCCGAGGGAATGCCAACCCCACTTTGTGTGTCCCGTTCCCAGGGATCACCGGCCCCTCCCAGGGGGGGCTCCACGCACGAGGCATTAGGTGGAACCTGATCTAGAGGTTCCACGACCTCGATTGGCTGTGCAGCCCTCTGAGCCAAGTCCGGGCCGCGAGCCACAGTACTACTCTCCGGCTCAGAAGCTTTAACAATGGCCCTAGATCTAGCGCGTTGCGTAGGGGGTGGGGCCGGAGCCTGAACCCTAGCGGAACGCTTTGGAGGGGGAATGTTCTTAGACATGTCCAATGAGCTCAGCAGGAAGGCAAAGGGCAAATCGCTCCAGGCCGGAGTGACGCTCCCCACAAGAAGAATCACCTCAAGGTCCCGAAGCGGCGACTCGATGAAGGAAATATTTACCCTCTCTATGTAGAGTCGATCTGTTGATTTCACCGGACAGATACTCACGAGCCCTTCACAACGACACCAAGCACGGTCTCGTAGCTCAAAGGGCTCCGGAGATACAGCTGTTCAAAATAATGGGATATTAAACAAGAAGGGGATATTAAAATGGATACTTAGCTGTATCTGCCGAACCCCCCGGCCAAATCGACTCGTGTTTGGGCTGAAAATAATGAGCTCGGCGAGCTCTATCCGCTGAGTGGGTTTTCAGTGCTGAAAATTTTATTCGCCTGAAAACGCCTGAAACGACTCCTGCCGAGTAGCCGGCGTCCAGACAGAGTCAACCGAAAAAACGCCAGCCCTCCACGACTACCCGTTCCAGAGATATTGGTGTTCCAATATTTCCAAAATGGCCGCCGTAAACGTCAAAGTCACACTTTGACCTGCGGTATCTCCGGCTGTATGCGTCACAGGAGGCCCGAGTTTGGACTTATTGGCCTCAGCTTGACCTGTTCTGGCTGCTGAAACCACTTTCAGGAAACTGAAATTTTTTTTGCCCAAAATGTGCTGAAACTGGGTGACGATATAGATGGTAATCCCCTGAGTATTATTCTGAAATCAGAATCTAATTACCTGCACGGGTTCAGGAGTTAGGGCCAAAACAAACTATCCAAGATGGCCGCCGAACTGTCAGATGACGCTTTGATCCGCCGATTACTCCGCAACCGATGGTCGTATCGAGCTCGGGTTTTGGATGTGCAGATCGGCGTCACTTTCTCTATCTCCTAAAATTGGTTTCAGGCCTGAAAAACCTTTGAGCCCGAAAACGCCTGAAAACAATTGCAATACGGGCCCCACAAGCTGCTATTCCCTATTATGAAAACCGCAGCGTCGCACGTCAAGCGGTTAGGGAGCTATGCTAAAAAGAAACGAGTATCCGGGTCAACAAAAATGGCCGACTTTTCCCGAATTCGGCGGTTTCAGAGTAATCTGGGCCGAGTTTCGGCTTAACTAACCTCGGATAGGCCCACGGAACACACCTATACCATAAAAAAGTGATTTTTTCTTGTATTTCAGGAGTTATTTACAAAAAACATATAAAAATCGATAACTCCTGAATAAATAGAGTAAAAATTCTGAAAAAAATATCTAAATTAAGGTAAAATAGGCCTCTTCTAGGTTGAAACCAAACAATAATTTTAAGACAGTATCTTAGTATAAAAAATTAATAAAATAGGCTATTTTCAGTTTTTCAGTTATTATTCTTAGATGGCTCAATCAAAAATTCCAAAAATTAAAACTTAGAGTCCTCAAACGAGCGCGCAACAGACTGCAGTTGTAAAATTTCAAAATTTGTCCTCCGGCCGAAGATATAGAGGTCCAATTTTCCAAATTTCTAAGTGCTGTATAAAATTTTTCAGCAGACATAAAATTCCAATTAAAGTTCCACTAGCCTTTTTTGCTGAAGGTCCAGATTGATGCCAAGTTTCACGCCTGTAACTCCACTCCTTCAGCTTTTTCAGCACACGTGGTTTTCTGAAAAAACTGAATAACTCGCCAGGGTGCGGCGTCCAGCCAACCTTGAGTAGCCCAGATGATCGGGAACACGGTTGCCCGCAGAATTGCGGTAAAAAAGAGGGGGGTCACCGCTCTTGTTTTGGCAGCGTTCGACTTTAAAGCTGCACAAGTTCACACTTAACCTCCAAAAATAAGGTTTTCAGCCAAATGCTGCACTGCACTGCAATCCGGATCGTGAACTTTACTAGAGGGTATGGAGGAAACTTTCCTCTACACACCAACACTTGTTTCATCAAAATCCGAGCACTTTAGACCACTTTTTAGAATTTTTAACTGCGGAGCGACTCTAAAAACGATCCGACCACCACGAGGGCTGGGGGGGTACTGGGGTTAGGTTAGGTTAGGTTAGGTTAGGTTAGGTTAGGTTAGGTTAGGTTAGGTTAGGTTAGGTTAGGTTAGGTTAGGTTAGGTTAGGTTAGGTTAGGTTAGGTTAGGTTAGGTTAGGTTAGGTTAGGTTAGGTTAGGTTAGGTTAGGTTAGGTTAGGTTAGGTTTTTTTTTTTTTTTTTTTTTTTTTTTTTTTTTTTTTTATTAGAGATTACAAAAATCCCACTGGTGTGTCTTCCATTGACGGAGAGACCAGTGCCTACTTTATTACTAATTACTATTTATTTCCGTCTGTGCGGTTACAATTTTTTATTACTATCTATTATTTATATTAACAAATCTACTTTTTTACTTAATTAACAATTTCGCACTTTATTGTGCCCTGTCCTTAAACAATCTCTTACATACACTATTATTTTACCATTATTTATATTTACATTATTTTAATAAAAATATCTACCTTAAAACTAACACAGTATATAGTGTGCAAAAGCAAAATATGGACAAATAATAAAATTTACTGACATAATATAAACAAGTTTGAAAATATAAACAAAATAATACACAAAATCAAAAAGTACAATTAAAATAATAAAACAGAATTGTCAAAATAAAAACTGAATAATAACACCAAATTTGTAAATACAATTAAAATAATAAAACAAAATCGACATTTTATAACTAAAATAATAACAAAATAAACATAAACGAAATAATTACACATAATCAACAAGTACAAGAGAATAATAAAACACAATAATTAGCAATAGAAAAATATACATAGAAAACACAATAGTGCATTAATTTTTGTTCCTTTCAATCACCTTACTAGCTATGTTTTGACAAAAGTCTAAAAAGTCATCTCTTATATTTTTACTGGCTATAATTTCTGCTAAATTTTCTTTTTTAAGGTTGCGATCTATTTCTGACTCTAAGTTATATCTTAAGTTTGTGTATAATGGGCATTCCACTAGGATGTGTTCTATGCTTTCGCTACTACCTGTGTCGCAGGGACACGCCGGGCTGTCCTTGCGCTTGAAACGGTGCAAGTACTCGGAAAATCCGCCGTGCCCCGTCAACACCTGCACCAGCCGTGGATTGAGCGTTATCTTTTTAATTAACCTATACGCGCTCAACGCGTCGGGGAAAAACATTTTGGTGGTAGATGCGGTGGTTCCCTCTGCGTACCTATTGTGCCACACTTCTAGTGTTTCATTGCGTATCTGACGCTTGATGAAGGATACCGGGCATCCATCATAGTCCGGCTTTTTCTTCAAACCCACAGCTGCCTCTTTTGCCAATGCGTCTGCTCTTTCATTCCCCTCCAACCCCACGTGTGCTTTTATCCAAAAGAGTCTTAGTATCTTTTCCTGTTTGACAACTTTTGAGATATTTTCTCTTATAGCTACTACGAGGGGGTGAAGGGAAACACCGTGCGTAATCGCCTCAAGAGCCGACCTAGAGTCGCTGTAGATATTGAAGCTACCACCGGACCGTTCGGTCGCAATCTCGGTAGCCTTCACCAGCGCCAGTAACTCCGCCTGGTATACGGTGCAGAACTGGTCCAGCTTGAGTTTTTTGGTTTCAATTTCAACGTCTCCATCCCAAAAGGATAGAGCCGCCCCAACTTTGTCGTTCATTTTACTACCGTCAGTATATATTTTATATCTGGCATCCTCTTGCTGGGCCAGCTCTGCCTCGTCTGCCACCAATTTGAACTCTATTGCCTTTTGGGTCGCTGGGTGTGGTAGTTCCACATACGGTGTGGGTCGCTCCACTCTCCTATCCCCGACTACTCTTACTGAGTGTCCCTTTTTTATTTCATAAAGAGAGGCTGCTTCCCTGATCCTAAGATCCAGCGGAAGCATCCCCGAGAGCAACAATGCCGCGTTGAGCGAAGTGGTCCTATAAGACTTTATCATTTTTTGTACGAATCCGCGCTGAACCTCATTCAAAAACTTCCTAATCCCTAATTTCTCAGCAGCTGGATACCAGGCACTTGCTGCGTACATTATAATAGGCTCTATTACTGCTACGTATATAGTTCTGGTTATCTCCGGCGAGATCCCCCACTCCACTTTGGCTGCCCTCGCTAACTGTTTGTATATGTTCAATGCCTTGCGGCAGACATTTGCTACGTGTGCATTGAATGTTAGTTTATGGTCTATCGTCAACCCCAGTATCTTTATCTCCTTTGACATGGCTATGTCCACCCCTCCCATGCTCAGAAGTGGTGTGTCGTGCTTCAGTTTGTTTGTAATTATCATGGCCTTTGTCTTTTGAGGCGCAAACTTCAGTTTATTGTCTTCACCCCACTCCTGGACATGTTTTAGGGCGGCATTCGCCTGTCTCTGGACCTCGAGTGCTGTATCGCCGGAGAAAACCAGAACCACATCGTCAGCGAACGCCTGACAGTAGTTCCCTCCCATTTCCAGACTGGCTAATAACGGATCCAGCAAAACGTTCCAGAATGTGGGTCCCCCGATGGAACCTTGGACACATCCCTTCTCTGTTGCCTTCCGAGCTTCTGCTCCAGCGTATCTCACCCTGACCTTCCGGTTCGTCAGGTAACTATCTAAAACTTTGCGGATATTTTCTGGGCAATTTGATTCGGCTAGCCTACATCTTACCGCGGGCCACCAAGCACTGTCGAAGGCTCCCTCTATGTCGAGCGATATGATTAATGTAATTTTTTGCTCTTTCAGTTTTGATCTGATATGCTTGATAAGGTCATAGAGGGAGTCCTCGGCACTGCGTTGCGGTGTGAACCCGTACTGCTTGGGACTCATTTGTCGGAGGGTATGCCACCTGACTCGCTTCACCAGCATCTTCTCATAAATGGTTAGGTTAGGTTAGGTTAGGTTAGGTTAGGTTAGGTTAGGTTAGGTTAGGTTAGGTTAGGTTAGGTTAGGTTAGGTTAGGTTAGGTTAGGTTAGGTTAGGTTAGGTTAGGTTAGGTTAGGTTAGGTTAGGTTAGGTTAGGTTAGGTTAGGTTAGGTTAGGTTAGGTTAGGTTAGGTTAGGTTAGGTTAGGTTAGGTTAGGTTAGGTTAGGTTAGGTTAGGTTAGGTTAGGTTAGGTTAGGTTAGGTTAGGTTAGGTTAGGTTAGGTTAGGTTAGGTTAGGTTAGGTTAGGTTAGGTTAGGTTAGGTTAGGTTAGGTTAGGTTAGGTTAGGTTAGGTTAGGTTAGGTTAGGTTAGGTTAGGTTAGGTTAGGTTAGGTTAGGTTAGGTTAGGTTAGGTTAGGTTAGGTTAGGTTAGGTTAGGTTAGGTTAGGTTAGGTTAGGTTAGGTTAGGTTAGGTTAGGTTAGGTTAGGTTAGGTTAGGTTAGGTTAGGTTAGGTTAGGTTAGGTTAGGTTAGGTTAGGTTAGGTTAGGTTAGGTTAGGTTAGGTTAGGTTAGGTTAGGTTAGGTTAGGTTAGGTTAGGTTAGGTTAGGTTAGGTTAGGTTAGGTTAGGTTAGGTTAGGTTA
This sequence comes from Orthosia incerta, assembly GCA_948252205.1. NCBI lineage: Eukaryota > Metazoa > Arthropoda > Insecta > Lepidoptera > Noctuidae > Orthosia > Orthosia incerta. The sequence goes on from OX411768.1 coordinate 21,299,829, forward strand.
GGTTAGGTTAGGTTAGGTTAGGTTAGGTTAGGTTAGGTTAGGTTAGGTTAGGTTAGGTTAGGTTAGGTTAGGTTAGGTTAGGTTAGGTTAGGTTAGGTTAGGTTAGGTTAGGTTAGGTTAGGTTAGGTTAGGTTAGGTTAGGTTAGGTTAGGTTAGGTTAGGTTAGGTTAGGTTAGGTTAGGTTAGGTTAGGTTAGGTTAGGTTAGGTTAGGTTAGGTTAGGTTAGGTTAGGTTAGGTTAGGTTAGGTTAGGTTAGGTTAGGTTAGGTTAGGTTAGGTTAGGTTAGGTTAGGTTAGGTTAGGTTAGGTTAGGTTAGGTTAGGTTAGGTTAGGTTAGGTTAGGTTAGGTTAGGTTAGGTTAGGTTAGGTTAGGTTAGGTTAGGTTAGGTTAGGTTAGGTTAGGTTAGGTTAGGTTAGGTTAGGTTAGGTTAGGTTAGGTTAGGTTAGGTTAGGTTAGGTTAGGTTAGGTTAGGTTAGGTTAGGTTAGGTTAGGTTAGGTTAGGTTAGGTTAGGTTAGGTTAGGTTAGGTTAGGTTAGGTTAGGTTAGGTTAGGTTAGGTTAGGTTAGGTTAGGTTAGGTTAGGTTAGGTTAGGTTAGGTTAGGTTAGGTTAGGTTAGGTTAGGTTAGGTTAGGTTAGGTTAGGTTAGGTTAGGTTAGGTTAGGTTAGGTTAGGTTAGGTTAGGTTAGGTTAGGTTAGGTTAGGTTAGGTTAGGTTAGGTTAGGTTAGGTTAGGTTAGGTTAGGTTAGGTTAGGTTAGGTTAGGTTAGGTTAGTTAGGTTAGGTTAGGTTAGGTTAGGTTAGGTTAGGTTAGGTTAGGTTAGGTTAGGTTAGGTTAGGTTAGGTTAGGTTAGGTTAGGTTAGGTTAGGTTAGGTTAGGTTAGGTTAGGTTAGGTTAGGTTAGGTTAGGTTAGGTTAGGTTAGGTTAGGTTAGGTTAGGTTAGGTTAGGTTAGGTTAGGTTAGGTTAGGTTAGGTTAGGTTAGGTTAGGTTAGGTTAGGTTAGGTTAGGTTAGGTTAGGTTAGGTTAGGTTAGGTTAGGTTAGGTTAGGTTAGGTTAGGTTAGGTTAGGTTAGGTTAGGTTAGGTTAGGTTAGGTTAGGTTAGGTTAGGTTAGGTTAGGTTAGGTTAGGTTAGGTTAGGTTAGGTTAGGTTAGGTTAGGTTAGGTTAGGTTAGGTTAGGTTAGGTTAGGTTAGGTTAGGTTAGGTTAGGTTAGGTTAGGTTAGGTTAGGTTAGGTTAGGTTAGGTTAGGTTAGGTTAGGTTAGGTTAGGTTAGGTTAGGTTAGGTTAGGTTAGGTTAGGTTAGGTTAGGTTAGGTTAGGTTAGGTTAGGTTAGGTTAGGTTAGGTTAGGTTAGGTTAGGTTAGGTTAGGTTAGGTTAGGTTAGGTTAGGTTAGGTTAGGTTAGGTTAGGTTAGGTTAGGTTAGGTTAGGTTAGGTTAGGTTAGGTTAGGTTAGGTTAGGTTAGTTAGGTTAGGTTAGGTTAGGTTAGGTTAGGTTAGGTTAGGTTAGGTTAGGTTAGGTTAGGTTAGGTTAGGTTAGGTTAGGTTAGGTTAGGTTAGGTTAGGTTAGGTTAGGTTAGGTTAGGTTAGGTTAGGTTAGGTTAGGTTAGGTTAGGTTAGGTTAGGTTAGGTTAGGTTAGGTTAGGTTAGGTTAGGTTAGGTTAGGTTAGGTTAGGTTAGGTTAGGTTAGGTTAGGTTAGGTTAGGTTAGGTTAGGTTAGGTTAGGTTAGGTTAGGTTAGGTTAGGTTAGGTTAGGTTAGGTTAGGTTAGGTTAGGTTAGGTTAGGTTAGGTTAGGTTAGGTTAGGTTAGGTTAGGTTAGGTTAGGTTAGGTTAGGTTAGGTTAGGTTAGGTTAGGTTAGGTTAGGTTAGGTTAGGTTAGGTTAGGTTAGGTTAGGTTAGGTTAGGTTAGGTTAGGTTAGGTTAGGTTAGGTTAGGTTAGGTTAGGTTAGGTTAGGTTAGGTTAGGTTAGGTTAGGTTAGGTTAGGTTAGGTTAGGTTAGGTTAGGTTAGGTTAGGTTAGGTTAGGTTAGGTTAGGTTAGGTTAGGTTAGGTTAGGTTAGGTTAGGTTAGGTTAGGTTAGGTTAGGTTAGGTTAGGTTAGGTTAGGTTAGGTTAGGTTAGGTTAGGTTAGGTTAGGTTAGGTTAGGTTAGGTTAGGTTAGGTTAGGTTAGGTTAGGTTAGGTTAGGTTAGGTTAGGTTAGGTTAGGTTAGGTTAGGTTAGGTTAGGTTAGGTTAGGTTAGGTTAGGT
>OX411769.1:607500-978369 GCA_948252205.1 Orthosia incerta
ATATTCGATTTTATAAAGATTTTATTCTAAAATCTGGGCGTATTCACTACCGTAATTCATGCGCCAACAGTGCCGCTAGGCCAATAGGAAGGCTCATATCTCATGCTGATTTTTTGGTCAGGGTACGGCCTTAATGCAGGATGTTTTCCAGATAAATATTATAACAATAATGATGTCCAATTTGATATTGCTCGCTAAGGACTAAATCCGTCTAAACACACATACGAACCAGTGTTTCCGTAAGCAATCATAACAGACCTTGGCAACTAATAACGTATGAATCAGTTCGTTGCAAAATTGAGCGTTTGACGCGCCGCGAACAATCGAGAATAAATCGCTAAATTGAAAGGTTGGGACCTATCACGATGTTCTTGAAGGTAAAATGTACCTACTACTACAAATAATAGTGCTCTTTCGGATGCAATAGAACCACAGTATAAATATGGAGAAACAGTGTGGAAACGGGAGTACGAGACCCCTAAGCGGCTCGCACTACTGACAGCACTGCGGACGATGCTTAGGGGTCTCGTCAATGCTTATGTTTGTGTGAGGGTTCCTTTTCGAGCGTTTGAAGGTAGTTCCCGCACTGTTTGTCCATATTTATACTGTGATAAGTTAAAGATGCATACTTAGAAGAAATTCTGCGATGGCAGCAATCCCGAGAGATCTGCCGTTGTTTATTGAAGAGTTCTGTTGTATATCTCCGAAGTTCTTAATCAGATCTTTACCAAATTTAAATGGGAACAATTTTCAACATCGGTCCACAATTGACGGAGAAATCGGTGAACATAGAACCAAGATGCATCGCTGCCTTTTTGGAAAGTCGGATAAAAGTTGAGGTCAGATAGGCAGTCGCTCCATGTAAAACACTGGTGGCCAGCTGCATCCAGTTACACTGGAAGCAGACCCAAACTCAGTTGAGAAAATCTAAGCAGGTTTCATCCTATGGCCAGTAAGACGCGATCCCCGACAACGCATTACGTGAGATCATAAGTGTCAATTAATGTCAATGTCGTAGTAATCAGCTGTCTGCCCGGCTACTAGGTCAACCGGCTTTTACCCACTATGTTCACATAAAAGATCACCTATTGCATACCCACAGTTCGCCAGTTATGTTTAACTAACTTCTGCCAGCGACTTCCCCCGCGTGGATGTCGAAAACTATCCCAAAGGAACATATTCCCGGGATTAAACATATCCTATGTGCTATTCCAGAATATAATCTGTATCTGTGCCAAATTTCATTCAAATCCGTCCAGCCGTTTGAGCGTGAAGAAGTAACAAACATACAAATACACACACTTACAAACTTCCGCCTTTATATTAGTGTGAAGTGTGATTCCCATGTAATAGGGGGCGTGCCTATTGCCATCAACCAACCGGACACAAAACCAGACAAAATTCCAGATGGAAAACCCCAAAACACTCTTGACCTGGTTATTGAACCAGGGACCTCAAGCTCAGCAGTAGCGCCTCCAACCACTATACTACCTAACCATCGTGGTTCTGTATCAATGAGAACTACAAACGAACCAGGGACGAACACATGCAGTATACCACCACGCATAAACACATACAGTATACCAAGAGGGCCATGGCCTGGGCGGAAGGCTGCGATGAGCGGCGCATGCTGCTCCTATCAGCCTGCCGTACTGACAAGCACATGCGACATACTCTTCTACCCTACCGCCCCGTAGTCTGGTCTGGGGCGGGGTGCTAAAAATTGTCGAGTTCGCTTTTTCTCCATATTTAATTGTGAAGTCGCCATAAATACTGAATTGCTTTGATAATTATGGGGCGAAAATTCCATGTGGCCCGGGGCGCCATATCCTTAAATACGCCACTGTATGCCGTCATGTGCAATGTATAAATTAGTGTCAATGCCGCTTGATGCAGTCACCGGATTGTACTGACACGGTGGAAGAATATAATAGATTCAGCTCATACATAATTTCACGCTGTTGACCTATATGGGGATAAGCAGTGTGGATAACGGTTAAGCTTTAGCGATCTTCCTGATTGGTCCACGCGATTCGATTTTTACTAAGTGAAATTTTAAGATTAAGATCCCTTAGGCCCTTTCCCGTGGCACAACGCAAGGCTCACTGACGCCGCTGCATGCCGCGGTATTCGTGTAGCAATAAAGTAATTTCAGCGCTACAGTCATTGAAATAAGGTCGAAAATAATATGTCCACAAAAAAATCCTGTGCCGTCAGTAAGCGTGGGTCGATAGCCGATATCGCGCTGAATTCGAGCACGTATTTTCTAAGAAATATTCAAGTGCGTATCGGCACGGGTATCGGTCAAATTGCATCAGTTTGCGTCCATGTGAACATAATTGCAATTTCGCTTAGTAAAAATCGCTAATCAGTATGATACAAATCGAATCGCGTCAAAGGTCGCTTAAAAATCTTAAAATAAAATTGTTCAGAAAATGTAAGTATTATCGTACAAACAAGACGTGCAGTTTGACAGTGTGGTCACATTGTTACCTGGTGTTATGTCAGAAGTGATGTCATGACGGAATTAATGTCAATGTCAGGTTTAACAGAGCGTGGGGCGCGGCGTCAGTAGCAGCGGTGACCGGAAGCGCGAGAATACTGTTGCTTGAGTAACACACGTGGTTCTAACCGTCTAGTAATATGAGACACGACAGACTGCTTGGTTTAACACATTATATTTACGTGGTGAAAGTTCTCATGGATGTCTGCGACCCTAGGGTGAGTGGGCGGGTCTGTTAGACTATAACTGACTAAAACCACCCCGGTCACACGCCCCTGGACACATTTCGGGAGGCTGGAAGAGAGCGTTGTCGGCCCACCGTCGCGACCTATGACCGATAGCCTATGTTCCACAGTGGACATCTTTCAGCTGGAATGATGATGTTAATTATGAACTCCTCTATATCTATACTTCTATACTGATATTATAAAGAGGAATTATTTGTATTTTTGTACGTAACGAATAAACTTAAAACCTACTGGACCGATTTCAAAAACTCTTTTACCGTTGGGATGCTACTTTAGGCTACTTTTTATTCCTGTATTCCCACGGGAACGGGAACTACGCGGGTGAAACCGCAAGCGTCCGCTAGTATATTTATAAACTAAATTAAAATACACCTACAGGCCACAACTAAAGCCAGGGGGAGCATCAGATCCGCTCCCCGCTCACACTGAGCCCACACTCTCGTCAAGTGACAATTTATTAACATATTCATGAGATAATCCGAAGCAAACACACTGCTAGGGTTGCCCATAATTTATTCTAATTTATTTATAACACTTTCTTTACGTACACCCCATTCCTTGACGGGTAAACAAACCCACACATGTTTACTACAAGCTTTTATTATATGTATGTAAGTGTGTTCGGTTCTAATCTTGCAACTTGCTACCTGGACCTGGGAGTCTTTAAGTCAAGAGTGAATAGGTTTCTTCTAGGTAACCGTGCTACATCGTCGACCACATCCATCATCGCTTACCATCAGGTGAGATATAGGTCAAGCGCGAGCCTATAAATAAAAAATAAAAAAACTGAATTTTAAAGCAGTTATCCGCCGCCGATGAAGATGAAATTTTGCATACACGTTTAGTTTGGATAACAATGCATGGTTAGCTAAGTGACGTCATTCTAAATCCAATATGGCGGACGGCCTAAGATTGCGGACTACCGGTATGATCGAATCAGAAATGTAGAGATCCGCAAGAGAACCAGGGTTACCGACATAGCCCGAAGAATTGCCAAACTTAAGTGGCAGTGGGCAGGGCACATTGCTCGCAGAACGGATGGCCGATCGGGCAGAAAAGTTCTGGAGTGGCGACCGCGTACCGGTAGACGTTGCGTTGGATGGACGCCCACCAGGTGGACGGATAACCTAGTGAAGGTTGCGAGGATGCGCTGGATGCGGGACGCACGGGACCGGTCAATGTGGCGATACTTGGGGGAGGCATAATGTTCAGTAGTGGACTCGTTCGGCTGATTTGATGATGATGATGAAGCTGGTCTCATGATGGAGTCGGAAGGTGGCCATAATAACTCGTCAACCAGAAAAGACAGCAGAATCATGTTTGGGCTCATTGGAAGTGTAGTGGCATTTAGCAAAAAGCTTGTTTAAAAAAAAAAAACACATTTAAATGGAACCTATCTGACCTCCACAACCCAGTAACTGGGTAACACGATAGCCCTTGGCAAGACTGGTGTCAGATCTCAGGCTTCTGACTACCCGTAACGACTGTCAAAGATCTTCAAATGACAACCGGGACCAACGGCTTACGTTGCTGTCCGAGCCACGGAAGAAACTCACTATGTAATAAGATGGTCACCCATCCAAGGATCGACCTTGGCAAACGTTGCTTAACCTTTAAGATCGACCCGTGCCGCTGTTATTAAGTTCTAAATACCGTATGTAAATGCCTGGCCCATAGTGACACCTATAAAGTCCATCGGTGTACCCCACATTGCGTGCGGATGCCCCCGCGCGCTTCGCATCCGAGCGTAATTGTCCGCGTCCTGCCCGGATAGCTTCCTGCCCACCGCTCGACTACTACGCGTGAATATATATATTGTGTGTTGGTCATGTACTTACGGTATTTAGAACGGGAGAGCTGACTAGTATGTTGTTATTTTTTAGGGTTCCGTTAGGAACCGGAGCCCTATTGCTGTCAATCGTGTGTCCGTATGACGCACAGGTTTTACAGCCAAACGGCTGGCGCTACAGTCTTCAAATTGTCAAATAATATTTTAATATGTTTTTTAGGTCCCATAAAGCAAAAGGGGCGCGAAAAAAAAATACCTACCCCCCCGCATCGAGTAGGGTGTCGTTGTTTAGAGCTCGTTGAGTACATAAATACTGTTTATGTTTAGGGTTCCGTACCCAAAGGGTAAAAACGGGACCCTAAAGACTAAGACTCCGTGATCCGTCTGTCACCACTGTCACCAGGCTGTATCTCATGAACCGTGATAGCTAGACAGCTGAAATTTTCACAGATGATGTATTTCTGTTGCCGCTGTAACAACAAATACTAAAAACAGAATAAAATAAATATTTAAGTGGGGCTCCCATACAACAAATGTGATTTTCTTGCCGTTTTTGCGATAATGGTACGGAACCCTTCGGTTTTAATTATTGGAAAGAAAGGAACGAGATGCCACCAAAGACAGCTTTTTTTTTTACAAAATTTTGTTTCGAATAATTTTTTAACCATGACCAAACTTCAAATTTGGTGATAATGTTTGTTATTACGTATATTTTAATAAAAAATACCAATATATTAATAAATCAGATTTTTCTCTTAAATTCCTTCATTTTTCCTACTACAAGCAACATGTTTTTGCGGTTTGGTACGGAACCCGAAATGTCCGAAGTCCGACACGGACTTGGCCGGTTTTTTTTATTAGTGGTACACTCGCGCTTGACCACTATCTCACCTAATGGTAAGCAATGATGTGGACAACGGTGAAGCCACTTATTAGCTTTGGGTTTCAACTCGGAGGATTTGAAGTTTTTGTATATACTCGTACAGACCGCAAAGGGCATCCATACTTAACACTTTATCAAATCACTATTCCACGTATATGTATTTTTCTCCGTTTGAAAACAGGAAGGAGTCACGCTTTCCTGCACATTTATATCATTAACCAGACTTATAATAAATGGTTCCGTTTCTGAATTTGTATTTAAAATTAATTGATAATAATCAGTTACTTCCTTCATTAATATTCGAGAGTGTCTTTGCTGAGAAAGTGAGAGACCAGAATCTATTTGGTGCTTATTGCACGCTTGTATTCCTTAAAGGAACCACTACTGATCACCACTGCTCTAAAAAACGGTGAAGAAAAACATCGTGAGGAAACCGTCATGTCCTAGAACAAAAATATCGAAGACACGTGACATGCACCAACCCGCATTGGGCCCGCGTGGATTAAGGCCCATTCCCTCGAGGCCTGTGTTCCAGCAGTGAGAACATTTAAAAAAATGGCTGATGATGAAGATGATGATTCCTTAAAAGTTATAAAGCAGACTTTCGACATCGGCAAACAAATTACAGAATTCAAATAGAGCTGATATTACTCCCCGCGACCTCTAAGAGAGGCGCGCGTGGAACACTACGCGCCACCACCTCGGGTCCTGATGTTTGGGGCCTAACCCTAACCTAACCCTTCGCGGAATACTGGCGTGATGATATGTTCTACTCTGGAAACAGACCGGAAATTTGTAATAGTGTTGAACATTATTGTGTAATGTTGTTCCTCAAAGCTTTTCATGAATTCAGTTCAACAATGAGTGATACTGCGGATGTTAACTTTGGAATGATTACAACACATATCGGTATGTCAATCTAAATATCGGGAACAAGCTTTTTATTATCTCGCACTGCCTTCTACCACGGCTTCGCTCGCTTGAAAAGTGTTTTATTATCACAAGTCCTCAGCATTTTCAGGATGTCTGACGCCCAGTAAACCTTTCGATATGGGTTTTTTTTTTATACTTTGTGTTTGCTGCTGTTTTTTTGTGTCTGTGTCGAATAAATGTTTTCCATTCACTAGAAAAGGCTACTATATCCTCTAAAACCAAACCAGTAACCTCTTGACATAGCCAAAAGATTTCATCATAGACGTCATCACAAAATAACGCATAAAACTCATAAATAGAACATGGCGTGTTCTATTTACGAGTTTAAATGGGTAATTTGTAATACGAATTTTGAATACCGAACACAATTCAACATTCATCGATCGCCGTTCATCTCGAGCGGACGGGACGTCTTTATGTCAGCAATTAAGTTTAAAGCGCTAATTAAAACTGTTTAACGACGGTAATTAATTTAATGATTATGACATTATTGTGTACGTCGACGATTGTGTTATGTAAGTTAATTGATACATTATTTATTATTATTTTGAAGTAACTGGCTCAATTGATTGTTGTTGTGTCAAGGAGAGGAATAGCTGATTTCTCTTGTACGATATTAATACAAGATATTACTAGTTTTTTTTTTATTATTATCGATAGCCTCGCGCTTGACCACTATCTCACATGATGGCAATCGAAGATGTGGTCAACGGTGAAGCACTCTTGTCTAGAAGTAACCTTTTCACTCTTAATCTTAACTTATAGACCACGGTTGTAGCTATCGGGCCGCAGACTCCAGCAGGGAATTCCATCCCATTCACACATTCCTTAGCTGTACGCACAATGAAAATATTCCCAAAACGTTTAGTGCGTATGGGCGGTATGTACCGATGGCGCATCGCCGCCACCGTACGTCTTGTATTCCGATGATGGAACGTGCTAGGCGGAATTAGATCATGTAATTCCATCGCAAACTCCCCGGAATGTAACCGATAAAAAACTGACAACTCGGCGTCGATGTTCAAGGTTCTGGAGCTTTGACTCGACCAGTGTCTCATTGCCGATGAGTTCTTGGCCCGTTTTTCGATCGAAACTACGACTATTATCCTGCTTGTCATTTATGGTAATTATGACAATTTATGTATACTAACATTTTAAAGAGAACAAATCGATTGTAAGAGCATGCATCGATTAGGTACCAAACATTTTTCACTAATCGATATGCTGATTTTTAACGCAGCTCTGCCAACAATCTCGTTACTAAAAATAAAATGAAGCTTTTCAGCTAACCGTGCATTGTCATCCAAACCAAACGTGTTTGCAAAACTTCAGCTCAAACGGTTGTGTAGAACTGATTTAAAATTCAGTTGCAAGATTTGATCCATACCTAACTAACAAGACAAGTTAAATAAACGCTTTTAACCAGTGACATTTCCGCACTTCTCCCACTTCAGACAGAATTTCAAACCGCACTAATTGCTTCGCACTACCCACAGTCCCCACTCCTGCCGCCATCGGTAAACGGAGGGTAGTTATAAGTTAGAACTGCCGGTAGTGCGGTGTATAAATGTTGTTCTACCCTCACCCTTGCTGCAATGCAATAAAACTTGGTGACTCTTTCAAGCATCGTTAGGAAACGAAGGGGAGAATGTCAAAGATTATTTTTTATATAGATGCGACTGGTGTAAATATGACTGTACTTCATAATAAAAGATAGCTTGATCTCTGCGACATATGTCAAACTGACGTATACGTTATTGTTAGCCTGTCAAGCGCTATTGTTACTGTATTGATACCGACAGCTGTCGCAGAGATCAAGCTATCTCTTATGAAGTATAGTTCATTAGAAAGATACTTTCATTCAGGTGTGAAAGACTCTAAAAATTTATTAAAATTCTGTTTTCACTATTACATTCATAAATTCTGCCAAACTGTAAAGCAGTTATTACGTCGGCAGTTGTTATGTGCTTTCTTTCTTTTTTAAATGTACTCTTCTACTTCTATATTCAAATTTGTTTGGCCCGCCTGGATTAAGGCTTATTCCGTCTCTCACAGCCTGTGTTCCAGCAGTGGGAACATTTAAAAACTTTCACAAAAACTTGCCCAAAGCTTCCACGGGGTCGTCGGTGGCAGCGTATAGATCACCCTGATTGCATATTTGCGGGTACAAAAGACTGGACCTGGTTTCACAAACTTGATATCATGTATTGTAAAGTATTAAAAATGTTTTAATTTTAATCGAATCTTGCGAGCAATTTTAACACGTTCAGTGGCCCTCATATAACTCTCGAATTACGTCAATGAATAATCTCAGACCAACAAAGATATACTACCAAACCCGGTCGATACCAGCCCGATAGCATCGACTCATAGCGCCACACCTCTATGCAAGCGATGAACAAACTGAAACCGAGTGTCACATCTGCAAGTCTATTGCAAGTCTACGTCTGTAACGTCGCCAGGCTGTCGCAATCAATATTATGTTTATTGCTTGCAGTTTACTAGTACTGCGGACTTTTTTGTCTGTTTTTATTCCCTGTAATCTATAATTATTTATAAGCTAGCTTTCGTATGTGTCCGGCAACTATAATCCATTTTTCAAGCACTTCCTGGCATCCGATTAAACTGAAACTTGGCGTACTTATGTAACTTTTGAAACATTGAAATAATATGGAACTGGTCTCATGATGGAGCCGGCAGGTGGCAGCATCGTCTTTGGGCTCATTTGATATTCATTGACAAAGTGATATTACATTTCAGTTCATAAAGCTTGCTAAAAAAAGGTACTTTCAGTACTTATACACAGCGGAAACATGATGGTGTTTAAACCCGCCCCCTGTTCCGTACATGTGAAACAAAAAATCCCATCAGTGGTACATTTCCGCTGTTTTACGACGCCGCAGTCTCGCTGTGTGGCAATCGAAGCTATGTTTTTTAGCACGCGCTATAGTATAGCGACTTGGAAATTAGAGCATCGTATCACGCGAGTATGTAGGCGACGCGCCTAAATGATGCGTCGATTGCCAATCACCTTTGAATCTAGAGTCATTTGTCTAGCTTTATTGCGATCTTTTTATTTATTGATATGCTCGCGATTAACCACTATCATCTCACCTGATGGTAAGCGATGATGTGGTCGACGGTGAAGCACGCTTGCCTAGAAGTAACCTATTCACTAGAGACTTAAAGACTCCCAGGTTGTAGCTATCAGGCAACATAGACTCCGACAGGCTTAATGAGACTATTCCCAAAATGTCTAGTGCGTATGCGTGGGATATCCAACATGTCCCGATGGCGCATCGCCGTTCGTCTTGTAGTCCGATCATGGATGGACTAGGTCAGGGTTCGGCATACAATTTAAAATGGAGTCCGGTGAAAAAATTTAATTTTATAATATCGAGGTGCAAAAAAAAACTAAATATTTTCTAATTGAAAATAATACGAAAAATTACACCTACGGTCTTGAGCCAGTTTCTTATAGTTTGGATTACGCGTGGAACAGCTAATGCGAAGAGTGTCTTCAAGGTGGACATCCGTTTATATATTTAACAATTTTTGAGGGCCCAAATTCCGACCTTTCGAGGTCCAGGTAGGGAACGCGGTCCGCCTGATACCGATCGTTGGGCTATAATGAAAAGGACTTATCTACTTACGTTATAATTAACAAATAATAATAGCACTTACCTAATAGATCTATAAGAACTCTAGCACTCCACTCTTGGAATCATGCACAACACTGAAACAAAAAAGAAAATATTTCGTTAAATCATTTGAATCATGAAGACCATAGGTTTTATGGGACTACTGAGATTTTTAGGAATGGCAGTTAGGAACCAGTAGGAAACCACGCATCAGTGGCGTTTATCAAGTCCAGTGTGCAGGTGCACTTGGAGCACTCAGGTCATGATCTGGGCAGAGGCTACACTTATAAATTGGGATGTCCTTCTTAGCGCCGATTGCAAATATAGCTTTTTTAAGGACTGAGAATGTCATGGTACTACCCAGTGGCTGAGACCTCGCCTATCGTGCTTGACGTCGTGAGTTCAAATCCGAGCAAAGTATAGTTCTCGCCAAACTTCTTGGCCGCCCTGAAGTTGACTACAATGGCTGCAGTAGTAAATCTCATACAAAAACGGCACCATTTCGTGCCTCGCGCATCCGGTAAAACCAATTTCAGGGCGGCCCAGAAGTTTGGCGAGGACTATACCAATGTGAGTTTTTCCAGTTAATTTTACTTTCGAAGTTATCTTGGACATCGCTGACAACGGTAAACTAAAACTTCGTGAGGAAACCTGGACTTATAGTTTAACATAAGTGTCTTAAGCGCACGTGGTGATCAATGCTCTCCTTCTCTGTATGAGAAGAGGCACGAGCCCTACAATGGGACAGTAACGGCATGGTATAAAAGCACATAGTTAGGCACGTACACTATTGAGCCACGGCTGCTCTCAATGCTCAGTGAATCAGTGTTTAAAACAGAGTCGAATTAGTAAATCAATTAAGTACCTCGAGACAAGGCAATTTGTAACTCATCCGACGCTCCGAGGAACGTCACCGTTTTCTCCGCAGACGTGATGAAACATCGCCAAGTACTCATTACTTGTGCAATTTGATTTTAGCGTATTTCAAAATGGTAGAGGATAAAATGGAAATAAGACTTTGTAACTCGGCGTGTCCCGGAATTATTCGTGCCAATGAGTGTCTCGGAAAGGCGTCGTTGAGTTGTATACTGTGTCAGAAGCTGGCAATCCTTAGGCCGATTTTGCGGCTTTGAAACAAACTGGCTAACTAGAGTTTTATAGAACCCTCCAAAACACAGTGCCAGTGTAGAGCCCCATCGTAATATATGGTCCACCTACTCGTCAGTCCTTTATGCCCGACCACCTGCACCTATCAGGATTTGCCGTGGCGAAAGGCAGAGCTGTCCAAGTTGCTACATACTGGTCGGATAAAATCTGAATTGTTAATTTAAAAGGGATACACACAACTGGGTAACAATTACAAAGTTATGTTGTGGAAGGCATTGCATACGATGTAATGTTATATTCGTATACAGATGGATCATAGCAGCATAAAACGTATTTGCGAAAATGCATAGGTAGATGTGTGACAATACAGAGCTAATTTTCCACAGCAGTGACTCGAACATGACCTCTAATGTATTTTTAGGGTTCCGTACCCAAAGGGTAAAAACGGGACCCTATTACTAAGACTCCGCGGTCCGTCTGTCTGTCACCAGGCTGTATCTCATGAGCCGTGATAGCTAGACAATTGCAAATTTCACAGATGATGTATTTCTGTTGCCGCAAATACTAAAAACAGAATAAAATAAATATTTAAGTGGGGCTCCCATACAACAAACGTGTTTTTACGCCGTTTTTTGCGATAATGGTACGGAACCCGTGCGCGAGTCCGACTCGCACTTGGCCGGTTTTTTTTAGGCAATGCCGGTTATCCTTTAGCATTTTTGTTAGGGGCAAAACTTAAGGGTTCCCGTCAGCGACATGATAATGTGTCCGCGTCAGAGGCATGCTAATGTGACGTATTACGTCAGCGTGTAGTTTGACGGCAGTCCCCATGACTGTCTTTTGTTTTGGAACCTACAGACCTTCAGTCTGTACTTGGTAATGCTGTATCTGTCTGTTCGCCCGAACTATTACAAAAATACACGTTTATCTCCGCCAGCCTGCCTGCCCGAAGCACTAATAGAACTCCCATTGTACAGCAGAGCATAATGACAACATTATATTTACTATGTTGTACTCAAGGCTATACAAATTAAATTACAACGATTTCGCGTTCATTAACATAACATCACGCCTGTTTGTGTACTCATAGGAGTATCAACAGTATACTGTGGAGTTTCTTGTCCATTCTTGTCAATAAAAATCTACGACGATAATGTCGTCAAAGGACAGTAATAGAATCAACTACTTTTTTTAAATTTTTGACTTTCAATAGCCTAATTGAAATCATCGTTTGTCTTTTTCAGTTGGCTTTGGGTCAGAAGTGACAGAGACAAAGTCGACGATGGAGTGAGCTAACTCATAAGAAGCCTGTTCACTCTAGATATTCGGGTTGAATTCCTTCGGAAACACAGACACAGGCAGTAAGTTCTACTCATTCGCTGTGCGCATTATGAAGGATGTTTGGAAGCGCTTGATGCAAATTGATGGCATGTCAACTAGGTAAGGATGGTAACTTGCAGTGCGTCTAGATGTCCGATGGTAGAAGGTGGACGGTGGGATGAGGTCTTGGATTTGAATTTAACACTCACATTTCACCGGGTATAAGCCTAGTTCCGAGCTGCTACTGACAAATTTGTGATGGAAAATTACTGCACTACATGGAAATTAAACCTAGGACATCACGCTCAACAGTAGCGCTATAGACCACTGACCAAACGAGGCCGTGACAGTCAGCAGATTTATCGTATTCACTTATTAAACAAATAAAAATATAGATACTCATTTGAATGTACGTGGGACACCTCAACTTACTACCACGAAAAGAAAAAAACAATCACCAAATAATGAGTACACACAAATTCAAAGAAACGCATCTTGGGAACTACAAAAAACTGTCCGAAAGGCAAAAACAATCGCAAGCGCAGCCGCACCCGACAACGGCCGACTGTTGCCGAAGTGTGCCGACCGCGTCACGGTTCGACGCAGGCCTAAAATGACGTCACGTAATATTCAGAGCGGAACGGATGAGTTCAATAAAAAGCTTGTAAAGCTGTGACTCATTACACTTTTTATTTGTGGACCTTGAATTGAGTACAAATGACACTGTATGGAGATTCGATGCGCCGTTGTTGAGCGTTTTAGCGTTACTCCGTGCTCGGGAGGTTGACTCCGGTTGCTGGGGGTCATACACCACCGGGTATAATAATTGGCAGTTACCTATTAAGCTAGGAAATGTATATATAATTGAGTAGACTTGGTTTTCGCTAGTACTAAAAAAACCGGCCAAGTTCGAGTCAGACTCGCGCACGAAGGGCTCCGTACCATTATTGCAAAAAATCACGTTTGTTGTAGTTGTATGGGAGCCCCACTTCAATATTTATTTTATTCTGTTTTTAGTATTTGTTATAGCGGCAAGAGAAACACATCATCTGTGAAAATTTCAGCTGTCTAGCTATCACGGTTCATGAGATAGAGCCTGGTAACAGTCGGACAGACAGCAGACCGAGACAGACGGACCGCGGAGTCTCAGTAATAGGGTCCCGTTTTTACTCTTTGTTGTTTTTACTAAAAAGTGCAAAATAACTTTCGTTTCGGAAGCCAGTGTCTTGTCTTTGGTACTTCTTTTTTTATCGTTTTTCCAAACCGACTTTGCACTTTTTAGTATTTTGCTTTTTAAAGTCAGTTTTATTTTTCTACAGTAAGGTACCTAAAGCACTGACAAAATATCCATAATAACTCAATTTACACATTCGTGCTGTTTGTCGATATGGAGTTCGGTAAGTTCGGTTGTATGTTCCATGCACAGTTCCATGTCTTGAAAACTGCTGATCCGATTTTGATGAAACCTACTCACACTAAACTTTTTTATTGGATTAGGCATCTCTCAACTTAGGGAAAGTTGAGAGATGCCTAATCCAATAAAAAAGTTTCGGCGAAATGCGTGGATAAACATACGCTTATGAAATTTGGCACACGTGTTTAGAAGCCCACATAGAGCAACATTGCGCAATTCCAGCAATATTACATACATACGTGTCAAATTGATTACATCCGTTTTTTGAAACCGGTAAAAACGACTGCATTACCAAAGAATAATTTTGTTCCTAACCACATGTAACAGAATGAAAGCATAATCTGAGAAAGGGTTATTGTACTCATCATTATAAACAACTTTTACTATGGGACTGAACCTGAAATCAGAGAGCAGAGGAGCCCCCACAGCCAGCCCGCCACGGCCCCGACTTACGTGTCGTAGGTCCGAACCCTTATGGGTTGGCAAGCTTCTAACATTTTGGTCCTTCGAGCCGGATAAAAGTATATTGGTATAAGGTCGTGGGTTCGTACCCTTACTTTACTTCGTGTAAATTATTTCATCACCACTGCTCTAAAAACGAAGGAAACATCGTGAGGAAACCGGTATCTCCTAGAATCAAAAACTCGGAGACGTGTGACATCTACCAACCCGCACTGGACTAGTGTTGTATTAAAGCCCATTCCCTCTCTCACAGAGGAAGCCTGTGTCCCAACAGTGGAAACGTTAAAGGCTGATTGAGCTTCAATCAGAAATAGCAAAAAAAAAAACTGCTGCTCGATACATGGTGTACAAAAACATTTAGATGTAAGTACATACCGGACAAACTCGCCAGCAACGGCCAGTGATATCATAAGAAGTAATAGCCGCTAATATCCTCTGACTCAGTAGCTGCTACTCCATATAGGGACGACCTTGTGATCCATTACAGTTCTATTTATACACTAGAGCTATGAAGAGTTCTGTTTGGGTAAGAAACTACGGTACCCCTGCGTAGGGATGCAACGACGCCACTCGGTTACTCGATACCGTATAGTATCAATATTTACTCGGTATCGATTGACAAGTATCGATACTTACTCCGAACGAAAACAATGACGAGAAAGAAATATGGACCTTTTTTAGGGTTCCGTGCCCACCGGTAAAGCAACAGGCGCAGGACATAATTTCAACCAACGTATCCGCAGCTATTAAAATCATCATGACCTGTTTTTATTTCCTGGAACAGTTACAATAAACTAAAGTGCAGAAAACTAACTCACCCTCACGTCTGTCTGTCTGTCCGTCTGCCACTAGGCTGTATCTCATGAACCGTGATATATTGGGGCCCTATTACTAAGACTCCACGATCCGTCAGTCTGTCTGTCCGTCGGCTGTATCTCATGAACCGCGATAGCTAGACAGTTGAAATTTTCACTGATGACGTATTTGCACAGATGATGTTTTTCGTGCGCGAGTCCGACTCGCACTTGGCCAGTTTTTTTTTTTCTTCTTCACTTTGTTCGACTCGGAAACCGAGCCCAGAAGCTCATGCGCTTGCGACTAGTTGCGACCTCTATACTGACGAGGCATTCAATTCATTATTTGAATGAATTTATCAAAACTGTTTATTCATGACATTCACATCATCAGCCTATTAATGTTCCCACTGCTGGGACACAGGCCTCCTCTCTGTGAGAGGGGATGGGCCGTAATCCACCACGCGGGCCCAGTGCGGGTTGGAGGATGTCACATGTCTTCGAATTTTGGTTCTAAGACATGCCGGGTTCCTCACGAAGTTTTCCTTCACCGTTTTTGAGAGCAGTGGTGATGAAATAATTTACACAAAGTAAAGCACCTGCCTGGGTTCGAACTCACGACCTACAACTTGTAAGTCGCAGCCAATACCACTGGGCCAGCACTGCTCTAATTCATGACATTAATTAATACAATAAATGTCCCACGGCAAAAAGCGATAAGCGCTCTCATGAAAGAGATTTATTATTTATTCGATATTTTTCCTTACAATGTACATATAGTATAGCTCGTGGCTAAATAATAACAGCCGCACGGGTCGATCATCAAGGTTAAGCAACGCTTGACGAGGTCGGTCCGTGGATGGGTGACCATTTCACATACCGAGTTTCCTCCGTGCCTCGGAAAGCACGTTAAGCCGTTGGTCCCGGCTGTCATTTGAAGATCTTTGACAGTCGTTACGAGTAGTCAGAAGCTTGAGATCTGACACCAGTCTTGCCAAGGGGTACCGTGTTACCCAGTTACTGGGTTGTGGAGGTCAGATAGGCAGTCGCTCCATGTAAAACACTGGTACTTAGCTGAATCCGGTAAGACTGGAAGCCGACCTCAATATAGGTGGGAAAAGGCTAGGCAGGTGATGAATGTACATATAGTATAGTATACCCACGGCGGCAAACTGAATCGAAATTTCTTCACTCCATAACTTTAAAAACCTTTATCTAAGTATTTTATTGATTAAATGCAAAACCAAAAAGAAAACGTATCTATTATTCTTTTACTATCTGACGGAATGAATAGAATTCTTTTTCGTACTCATTCGTCATCCCTATTTCTATGAAGCTAACTAAGAACCAAATATCTTATCTGTGATCTCTCGTATGAAACAAAAGAAAGCTGCTCTAGAACACGAAATGTAAAGAAAAACATTCTTTACTGATAAAAGTAATTGATAATACTATAGGGTGAATCATCCTTTCGTCGGACAATAACACTCCCCGACCCGGGGATCGAACCCAGGCCGTCATGCTTAGAAATACTTAGAAGTATCGCATGCGACCAGATCACTGACGAGGCAGCCAATTATTTTATTTTAACTGACTTTCCAAAAAGAAGGAGGTTCTATTTTCGACTGTATTGTTAACTTCTTTACAAAAAAACCGGCCAAGTGCGAGTCGGACTCGCGCACGAAGGGTTCCGTAAATTGCGGTTTACGATTTATGACGTATAAAAAAAAACTACTTACTAGATCTCGATCAAACCAATTTTGGATGGTTTTTTTTCTATTTTTGTGTCAAAATCTTAATGCGGTTTACAGAATACATCTACTTACCAAGTTTCAACAGCATAGCTCTTGTAGTTTCGGGGAAAAGTGGCTGTGACATACGGATGGACAGATAGACAGACATGACGAATCTATAAGGGTTCCGTTTTTTGCCATTTGGCTACGGAACCCTAAAAATACTACCGACTTCCTAATAAAAACACTAGAAAGTGAAAAATAACTTAAATTTCGGCAATCGGTGTCAAAAAACGAAGGAACGAACACCGACTTCCAAAATAGAGATTATGTAAAAAAAAAACACAATGAATTAAACAAAACTGTGTTCATTCATGACTTTAATGAATATATCAATCAATCCCGGAAAACAAACGATAAGCGATCTCATGAATGAGATTTCGTATTCGATATTTTCCTTACAATGCTCGTCTCATAAGGAAAACTAAGGACGAAAACACAGACATGAATCTAAAGTAACTATAGATGACGCGAGTGTATTTAGATAATTCGCGTGACAAAAAAGTCACGTTTGTTGTACGGGAGCCCCACTTAAATATATATATATAGCGGCAACAGAAATACATCATCTGTGAAAATTTCACGTGTGTACCTGGTGACAGACAGACAGACAGAAGGACAGTAGGGTCCCGTTTTTACCCTTTGGGTTCGGAACCCTAAAAATAATTTATAGTGAGAGCAACGCTCTTACTTTGAGCTGTTTCATTTTGCTTTATCGACGCCCATCAACCTTAATCTAGAATAATGCCTAATTATGCCGTATTGAAAGAGCAGTGGTGGCTCAGTGGTATCTAATGGCCCCGACCTACGCTACGTGTCCTAGGTCAGTTATTTCATCACCTCAGCTCTCAAAAAGGTGAAGGAAAACATCGTGAAGTAAACCGGCATGTCTTAGAACCAAAAATTCGAAGACATGCGACATCCACCAACACGCACTGTGCCTGCGTGGTGGCTTACGGCCCATTCCCTCTCACAGAGAGGGCCAGGCCTGCAGGCACAACGGACCAAAAAGTGCGGCAAAGGGGATCCATCTATCCTCTATCTATAAATAGTATCTAACATAAATAAAATCTAAGGGGACGCATACGACTGAATTGTTATGCAATCAAGTCTGGGGGAGTACAATAAGTCTGCCAGACTCGGGTACATTAGTTTAGTATTTTTTATTGTATGTAAAGAAAATAAGTATAATTGCAGTTTTGCACCGAGCATGACTCATACCACACCACAAATTTTCCATACTACTTAATAGCAAAAGCTAATCTGTTTTTTTTGTTACATTTTACGAATAAACCGCTGAACCGATTAAGATAGGTATGAAGATAGTTTGAGATTCTCTCCTTCTTCTTCTTTTCGTGTGAGGATGTGGCCACCACTAGGTCAGAGTTAATTAAGCCACCTCTGGGAACCCCACAGGCCTCTGATTTGGCTATTTCAGACTTACATTAACTATATAATTCCAGGTTTCTTCAGGCAGTTTTCCTTCACCGTTGCCTGTGATGTCCAAGATAACCTTAGAAAGTAAAATGAATTAGAGTAATTTATTCATTAAAAAATATTTTTTTTAAATAAGCTTTTTCGTATTCTTCTCAGTAAACCCTTTCATTTGATACCCATATCATGGCAGCGCACGAAAAATAACTAGTCCGCAATCTTGTGCCGTCCGCCATATTGTATTTAGAATGACGTCACTTAGCTAACCATGCATTGTCAACCAAACTAAACGTGTACTCAAAATTTCATCTTAATCAGTGGAGGATAACTGCTTTAAAATTCAGCTGCAAGATTTGACCCGAACACACTTACATACATACATACAAACATACAGTGCAAGTTAATTAAAAGCTTGTAATAATAAAAAGTCATATCAATGGTACCTGAACGGATTTGAACCCACGACCTCAAGCACGAGACGCAAGGTCTTCCCGGTAGTATGTTCCTTTGTGATGATATAACAATTATTACGCGGGTGAAGTCGCGGGCAGAAGCTAATAGAAAATGGTGTGCTCTTTTACTACCCCACTGCCGAAGGAGGGTAATGTGTTTATCAATCTATGTATGTTTGTTCCTATGTGAGGTTCTAGAGACTAAACGCGTTGGCCGATTTAGATGATTCTTACGTCAATCGATTCGTCTTAACCTTGCGAGTGTCACTGGCTATATTAAAATAGAAAAATGGCGGCTTCTGGGCGCCATTTTGTGGTGGCACAATTTTTTTGTTTCTGCCAAACCCATCGTGTGGGGTATCAAAATAAAGGATTTTAAGAGGTGATTGTTAATTCAAGAAATCAAAAAACCCGACTGCTTTAAAAGCGAACTAAAAAGACGTGAACAAGAAGAAAATCATGCTGTGCAGTCGGCGGATACGTATTCGCGAGCTGGCTGACCGAAACCAGATGTATCCTCCGACTGCACAGCATGATTTTCTTCACGTCTTTTTAGTTCGCTTTTAAAGAAGTCAGGTTTATTGTTATTTTTTTTTAATACAGAGAATGCAAGATATGTTATGTTAACCATGCTTTAGATCGTCAAGATCAGGTATGTTCTCTCTTCGTGTCGCAGGATCTTAGCAGACGGCATTCTTGTAATTTCTGCCGAAGCTCATGAGAAAAGGCGTGATTTAAGTATGTATGACTATGTAATTGCTGCACAGTGTGTTTACGATAGCCTATCGTCTGCACACGGCCGATAAAACAAAGTATTCGGGTCGGCCGACAACCGGCACACTCACCCTCCAATAACTTGCTATCTGCAAACGATTCGGTATCTTATCTCCTACGGAGTACGTTCTTACGAGTATCGGTGATAAACACAAGTTTCAGGGAATAACTTGAGTGTTTTCTACGTTATGTCTTTAAGGAATCGTTAAAAGATATTAAGGTTTTCGAAATTATAACTTACTAGCTGTCCCACGCGGCTTCGCTCCCGTCAACTGGCTACCTACCTACCCTATATACATAATGTTGCGTAACTATAACCGCTTACGCAGCGCACGCAACGGAAGCTCTCAAAAAGGAATATTTTCCCGTTTTTGCAACATTTTTTATTAATGCTCCGCTTCTAATGATCGTAGCGTAATGTTATATAGCCTATAACCTTCCTCGATAAATGGACTATCCAACACAAAAATAATTTTTCAATTCCAACCAGTAGTTCCTGAGATTAGCGCGTTCAAACAAACAAACAAACAAACTCTTCAGCTTTATAATATTATATATATATATATATATAATTATAGTATAGATATTAAGTATAGATATTCTGTTTTTAGTATTTGTTGTTATAGCGGCAACAGAAATACATCATCTGTTAAAATTTTCAACTGTCTAGCTATCACGGTTTATGAGATACAGCGTGGTGACAGACGGACTGACAGACAGATAGACAGACGGACCGCGGAGTCTTAGTAATAGGGTCCCCTTTATACCCTTTGGGTACAGAACCCTAAAAACGAAAGTTTGGATGGAGGCAAAATGATCTTTGATCAGATCTGGATGAAATTTTACACAGAGATAGATTATAGCCTGGAATAGCACAAAGAATACTTTTCATCCCGGTATAATGTTGCCTTAGGATAACAAAACACTTTTTACACAGACGAGCCCGCTGGCAGAAGCTAGCAATAAATAAAACGAACGATTGATCAATCAGAAGAACTGCCAGCGACCCATTCAGAACAATTTGTCATTAAATACTGAGTGACAGTTGTCGTCTGCCGTTATCGCTGCTGACCTGAAGTTCACATTCTTATAAATCATCGTTGAAGAGTCGAGAGTCAATTGATACTTTATATTAATCATGATCGAACCAAACTTTTAGAAGCCGAGTGAACGATTAATTTCGAAAGAAAGAAATATTATTGCATGATCTAATTCCGCCGAGCCCGTTCCATCATCGGACGGAGACGTACGGCGATACGCCATCGGTACATGGTGGACAGCCCACCCTTACGCACTAAACGTTTTGGAAATACTTATATTATGCGTACAGCCTAAGGAGCGGAATTCCCTGATACCTTGGGGTCTTTAAGTCAAGAGTGAATAGGCTACTTCTAGACAAGCGCAAGTCGACCACATCATCGCTTATCATCAGGCGAGATAGTGGTCAAGAGCGAGTCTAGCAATGATAAAAAGTACGTTTATATTTTCGCCAGGCATTACAATTATTTTTCAAAAACAAAACTAAGTACAAAGAGGGAAAGTATGCGTCACATCGGTCATTGCTCAGCCTTATGCTGGGACTCGCATGCGAGGCAGAGGCTCAGCGCTGATTTCCGTAATGTATAAGTTTTTATTATTTACAGGCTCGCGCTTGACCACTATCTCACCTGATGGTAAGCGATGATGTGGTCGACGGTGAAGCACGCTTGTCTAGAAGCAACCTATTCACTAGAGACTTAAATACTCCCAGGTTGTAGTTGTTAAATATTCCCTGATTTGTTCCCTTGGGGTCTGCCCAAAACATTTAGTGCGTATGGGTGGGTGTGTCCACCATAAACCCAACTAGACAACGCAAGTCCCTCCATCTGTATGAAAACCAAGCGTGACACTTTTTCACACACAATTGAAAATCAAAGGAGATTGCCCATACACAGGCCCCTTATGAGGTATCGTGTCTGCGATTTCAATATTATCCAAAAATAGGATTTATATTTTGTGTTTTTTTCTATCAGTGTCCTTTACTCTTTATGTACAACAACAGATCAGGTTTCTTCACTTGGACATTTGTATGCACCTTATTGCATTGTAATAAGGGTTAATTTCAAGAACAGAAACATGGTTATTTCTCGTGAACCCCACAAAATAAATAAAAAATGTTTTCTAATTATGAAGATAACGTGTTTTTTCTACAATATACAACCAAATTCATCAAGATACAACCATTTTTTCAAAGGGGCCCAAGTTCCCTTACAAAATGGGCATTCCCCTTTACTTACCAATGAAAGAAAAAATATCCAGTCTTTACATTTTTCATCTTTACAATTTTTTTCTAGATTTCGGTTGACGATAATGCTAAATGAAAAGCTCAAATTACGATCATTGGTCTTATTTTTACACCGTTTTTGACACGCGAAGTACATACAAACGCGTCATCTAGTGAGTTCTATATCTGTGGTGGTAGTGGTCTATCTAACAAACATCATTTTGCCGGGTTACAGATTCTCACAATAACTTACTACCGGAAAAAGAATTGTACATCCTATGTAATATTCACACCACTCTGTTTTATCCAATACTTGCAATATTTTCACTTTGTTTATTTACAGAAAGTTCTTACATAATTAACCATTATTTATGTTTTCTTTTTTTTTCTCATTTTGACAGCCGATGCCAACCACAGATTGGCGCGCTCTCTCGTTTGTCTACGGTTTCGACAAATGATCATTGTGCCGTCGGGTTTTTGGTCGTATATTTATTGTGTTTTATAAGTTATACACAAACATACTGTAACTCACCTTCTGTGTTTATACTATTTTGTTATTTGTTTTATTCTATTTTATTCCCATTATATTGTATGTACCGTTTCCGTGAGTGTGTCCAGTGGGCACTATCAGAATATCAGCGCAGTGATATTTTCTTTTTAATATCGTTGCACATGCTGAGATAGGAGCCTTTTTGGTCTCGCACGGGGTAATTTATTTTTATTTTTTGATATTGTTTGTGTTTTGCTTATCTCGTGTCTCCTGTGCGGGTCACAAATAAAACTTTCTTTCTTTCTTTATGAAAATCGCCTCTCACCTCCTTCTTACATCCAACAACAACCCAAGGTCCTAGTGATATTGTATAATCGATAGCGATTGGCTAAATTTATGTATGGGAATGACAAAACGCTATCACGTGTATCATTTACGCTATTATCATTTCAAAACATCGCCATCTAAAGCCGCTAGTACGTCTGATCCGTAGGTGCAAACGGCTTCATATCCCAGACGCTCGAATGACGGTATATCTCCGAATATGAGCCGGCTAATGACAATGACCCTGTGGTCAATTGTCGGCCGCCATTCCACGGAATTCCTCCGCTTATGTCACTTTACTGCTCGTGGGTACTTGAGCTGTTGTTTCTGATGAAAGAATACCAGCTAGGGATCGAAATGTCAGGCCGAGATGCAACTGTAATACGTCTTACAAACATTGAAAGGCCAATTGCTTGTTCTCAATTTTTTTTTTTTTTTTTTTTATTTGTTATAGGCTCGCGTTTGACCACTATCTCGCCTGATGTTAAGTGATGATGTGGTCGAAGGTGAAGCACGCTTGCCTAGAAGCAACCTATTCACTCTTGACTTGAAGACCCCTAGGTTGTAGCTATCAGGAAACAAAGACGCCGGTAGGGAATTTTACAAGTCTTAATGTATCTTAGCGTAAGAGCATTTTGTTAATGCATAGGCTATGGAAGCGAAGTCGGCTAGTCAACAATAAATCTGTAGAAAAGTTGTTTTTTGTACAACGAAAATATAAATTCTAAAAAAAATAGCCAGGGTGTTAAAGGATAACCAACAGAAACCATGCCCGACATTTTTGGAATTTTTGTCTGTTTAGTTGTGCACGCATCACGTAAAATGTACGAAACCAATGTAGATAACTTTTATACATACAAATTGTGCATAACTTGAAGAATTACTTAGTTTTTGTTTCATCGCAATCGGCCTATCGAAAGTTAGATGAATTTAAAGTAGTCAGGAAGTATGTAAAATATCACAAAATACGCGATTCAGATACTGGGACAGTTGTACTCCATATTCAATTCGATAGACGTCGTTGTGCATTTGGAGGTAGGTGGAACAGGGTGTAAAGTCCTACAAACCTCCATAGAGAAGGGAGGATCCTCCGACGGTTATTGTCGGACTGTTGTATGTGTTCAAATCGCGCCCTCAGATCAAATAAAAAAAGGTAGATAGCGCACGGCCTATAGTTTAGGTGAAGCCAACAAAACCCAGCCGATTCAATAAACACACGCGCTCACGCACACACAAGCAATAAAACCACGCTGATTTTTGTTAGTATCTCACGGACCGTCGTGCAATAACATTGCCTAAAAAATGCCGTCCTGTGTTGTCAAGTGGTGCAAAAACAACACTATATTGAACAAAAAGTCTTTAGGAGTATCGTTTCCTACGTAATTACACACAAAACTATTTGTTTTTTGGTTTTCCAACATAATTTTGAGGTTATTCGGAACAGATAATGTTATTTTCCCGAAATTGACATATTGGGAGAGTGTTGCCAGTAATTCTTATTTCTAATTACCCAAAATGTGGGTAATTAAATTGTAGGCAAAGTCAAAGAAAAGTAATTGAGTAGAGAGTTGATCTAATTAATGTTTATTTTCTATTAAATCACATGATTTTATGTATGTTACATAAATCAAAGTCAAGGTAAACACTTAGTTCTTAACTAATTTATTTTTGTTTAAATTCATGAGTACCTTCTATTTTGCTATCAAATATTATGGTTTTAGGTTTCCACCGAAAACTTTAATAAGAAACGAATGGGTAAATGCTATAAGACTAAGCCGAAATGAACCATAATGGCAGCCATCGTCGTCTATTGTGGTGAAAAAATAATAATTTTCATTATGTTAAGAATACACAAAAATTACAACCTATTTCTGACATCCGACTGCATGTCAGAAATAGGTCACCTTGTTTCAATCTTTTTTAGGGTTCCGTACCCAAAGGGTAAAAACGGGACCCTATTACTGAGACTCCGCGACCCGTCTGTCTGTCTGTCTGTCCGTCTGTCACCAGGCTGTATCTCATGAACCGTCATAGCTAGACAGTTGAAATTTTCACAGATGATGTATTTCTGTTGCCGCTATAACAACAAATACTAAAAACAGAATAAAATAAATATTTAAGGGGGGCTCCCATACAACAAACGTGATTTTTTGGCCTTTTTTTGCGATAATGGTGCGGAGATCACGGTATGCGATAAGGCCGCCCGTTGTATGTATTTTAGTTTTAAGTTTCCTTTTCTTTGTTTTAACTTGGTGTACCTACAATAAAGCATATATAAATAAATAACCCTTCGTGCGCGAGTCCGACTCGCACTTGGCCGGTTTTAAAAGTTCACTAAGTTTGTTAGCATTCTGTTATAAGTTAATGCTCTATTTTGTACTTACTTAAATACTTATACATACCAAATATACTTTCATCTGAAAAAGTATATTTTTAATTCCATGGAATGGTTGTATTTGTGATATTTTTGTAATAAACCTGTTTCACATAATCTTTGTTGTATGTTTAAGTAAAATAAATTTTTCTGAGCTGCTCGGTGCTCTTACACACGAGCGACACATGTCAACGACAGGGGTGACTGCACGCGTTTATTAAAAACAAAGAGACAGATTTCCTTTCACATTCGCATAATAAGTACTTACCCATAATTATGAAATTAATATTTAAACCCATTTAAATAAGTTGAGGGACTTTTTTTAAAAAGTGGCAACACCGCAGTGACTCACATAGTTCAAAAAGTGGTTACATTTTTCTGTTCTAAGTGCGCTATCTACCTTTTTTTATTTGATCTGAGATCGCGCCGAAAACTTTGCTTGCGCGATGCAGGATTTCTGTGACGTCATGTCAGTTACATGCATTTGACGTCTTTTTCTGAATGGTGGTGTTAACTTTCTCCGCGGAAGAATGACCCTAGAACAAAATTGGTAAGCCTACCTACCAATTTTGTGTGTACCAGTTGACGGGAGGGAAACCGCGGGCACAGCTAGTCAATACTAATTACTAATAATATTATAAAGAGGAAAGATTTATATTTTTGTAATGTAACGAATAAACTTAAAAACTACTAGTAAACCGATTTCAAAAACTCTTTCACCGTTGCGAAGCTACACTATCCCTGGGGACATAGGCTACTTTTTATCCCTGTATTCCCACGGGAACGGGCACTACGCGGGTGAAACCGCGAAGCGTCCGCTAGTCTAATATAATTAAAAAAAAATTACAAAAAAATACTACCGACTTCCAAATAAGAAAACAACAAAGTGAAAAATAACTTTTTTTTGGAAGTCGGTGTCTTTCGTGGGTACCACTTTTTTTGCGTTATGTACACCGACTTCCAAATATAAAGTTATTTTTCACTTTGTAGTTTTCTTATTTGGAAGTCGGTAGTATTTTTTTGTAAAAAAGATTTTTGTTTTTCACTTTTTTGTTGTACCTACCTAATAGACAAGTTGTTTAGTAAGTTTCCTATAACGCCAGAATAGATTACCCGAATATCATGAAACTTGAACAAAACCGATCAAATGAGAGATCCACTTACCCCTTAAGAGGGTACT
This sequence comes from Orthosia incerta, assembly GCA_948252205.1. Classification (NCBI taxonomy): domain Eukaryota; kingdom Metazoa; phylum Arthropoda; class Insecta; order Lepidoptera; family Noctuidae; genus Orthosia; species Orthosia incerta. Next base: position 633,679 of record OX411769.1, read on the forward strand.
GTCGTGATGTTATAATATGAAATGATATAAACAATAAACAGGCATACGATTGCAGCAGTCCCGAGAGATTGCCGTTATTTATCAAAGAGTTCTGTTGTATATCTTCGAAGTTGTTCATCAGATCTTCACCAAATTAAAATGGGACCAATTTCGGAACATGGTCCTTCAAACAAAAAAATAATTTTCAAAATCGGTCTACAATTGACGGAGATATTGGTGAAAAAACATTTAAAAAAAAAACATACAAGAAGTCGAACATAGAACATCCTCCTTTTTCGAAAGTCGGTTAAAAATCAATTGGCGTGCGTTGCTTGAAAATGGCTCTACCTATTTAGCCGTTTTTTATTCTGTTCGTAATTGGCAGAACATGGTATATAGGGTTTTTCATGGTGTTATAAATCTGAACGTAAAATAAAATCATGAAAACCGCTTCAAAAGTATACATTCGTTAACGTGCCACTCTTGTCCCCCTCACCATTATCCCGTCCTGAGGGATCCCCATACATTACATGGAGTCTATTAATAGAACTGCTGCATATAGCGAAGTAGGTAACCGAGTTCAGTGTTGGTTTAACCGGATTCTGTATGTTCACGCTTTCAGGAGGAAGCAGGGAGGGAGGTTAGATGTGTGTCTACAGTTTTCAATGTACAGTACTCCCCAATCTTATTGGACGAGCTGAACAGAGGCTTCCGATGCGCAAGGCATGTCGCGCAGCTGTTTTTAAACGAATTGCTAAAAAGGAAGAGGTTCTGTGTTCGACTGTACGTATGTCTTTTTTTTTCACCGATATTTCCGTCTATGGACCGATTTTGAATTTCACATAGTATGTTCCCGAATCGTTCCCATTTAAATTTGGTGAAGATCTGATGAAGAACTTCGGAGATATACAACAGAACTCTTCAATATATCACAGCCAATCTCTCGGGATAGCTGCAATCGCATGTCTGTTTATTATTTACGCCATTTCATAACATAACATCAAGCCGGTACGCTCAAAAGGTGTAAGCAGATAAAAGAACACAGAAACAAGTTTGCCATTTTTTTTCTTTTTCCTAATTAATGCTGTAAGGCTTATGCGACTGCTTATCTGAGCACCACGACCCACTGGGTGACACGAGAACTCAAGCGCTTTTGAGTTTGGGTTGTCAATAGAACCCATGACCCTAAAGTCAGAATCTGTTCTTGCAAGCATTGAACCAACGAAGCGTTGAAACGAAAGCCTACAACCTACTAATATTATAAAAACGAAAGTTTGGACGGATCTCGATGAAATTTATCACAGAGATAGATTATAGCCTGCAATAGTAAATAGGCTACATTTTATCCAGCTGTAATCTAGGTATATTGTATCACAGTACAATGTTCCCTCGCGATAATACAACACATTTCACGCAGGCGAAACCGCGGTCAGAATCTGGTGTTTATTTAAATCGACACAAATTCTTATCGAAGAAATCTTTTTGAAGTTGCTTGTAATGAGTCCGTTATCACTCGTAAGCGAATCGCATTGAGTTCATAATTTCTTATCTTTTGTAGTGTGAATCAAATTTGTTTCGTGTTGTGTAATAATAATGTATGAGATTGTAATTTGTAACTATGCCGCAAGAATAGGTACAATGACCGAAAAATCTGTTTATTATTAGTCCGTCAGATTACTAAAAAAACTGGCCAAGTGCGAGTCGGACTCGCGCACGAAGGGTTCCGCACCATTATCGCAAAAAACGGCAAAAAATCACGTTTGTTGTATGGGAGCCCCCCCTTAATTTATTTTATTTTAATTTAATAGTTATTATTTTTTTAAGTGAATATACAACTAAATATTCTAGGAATATTTCAAGCGTCTACCTGTTGCCGTTATTAATATCGAGCAAAAAACGGCAACATAATCACGTTTGTTGTATGGGAGCCCCCCTCATTTCACACGTTTCGATTTTTGGGGTTCCGTACCCAAAGGGTAGAAACGGGACCCTATTACTAAGAATCCACTGTCCGTCTGTCTGTCTGTTACCAGGCTGTATCTCATAAACCGTGATAGCTAGGCAGTTGAAATTTTCACAGATGTATTTCTGTTGCCGATTTTTTTTTAAGTCATAGAATAATAAGGAAAGTAAAAAAAATACCGGCCAATTGCAAGTCGAGCTCGCGCACGAATGGTTCCGTACCATTATCGCAAAAATATCACGTTTATTGTATGGCAGCCCCACTTAATTTTTTTTTTTTTGTATTTGTTGTTATAGCGGCATCAGAAATACATAATCTGTAAGAATTTCAACTGTCAAGCTATCACGGTTCATGAGATACAGCCTGGTGACAGATAGACAGTGGAGTCTTACTACTTGTAATAGGGTCCCGTTTTTACTCTTTGGGTACGCAACCCTAAAATACCTTACATTAAAATGTATATAGTTAAATTGTCTTTGAGATGGTGAAAATTTCAATTCCAAGATCTCCACAACCCAGTAACTGGGTGAAAATATACCCCTTGGCCAGTCTGGTGGCAGATCTCAAGCTTCTGACTACCCGTAACGACTGATGTCAAAGATCTTCAAATGTCAGCCGGGCCCAACGGCTTAACGTGCTGTCCGAGCCCTGAAAGAAACTCACTATGTAAAGATGGTTACCCATCCAAGGACCGACCTCGCAAACGTTGCTTAACCTTGAAGATCGACCCGTGCCGCTGTTAAACAAACAATACAATCTCTAATTCTTTAAGTGCTCAAGTTTTTTCAGAAACTCGTGCCCAAAATGCTATCTCAGATCGCCGAGACACAATGCACCAACGGCCAAATCTTTTTTCTCTTTCACTCCCATTAAAAGCCACATCTATCTCACTCCAGTCAGGATTTCGGAGACCGGTTTCGTTTTATGCACAAAAAATAACCGTTGAGTTTCTTATATCCTTAGAGACATACTTTAGAGTTTAGATGATATACCTACTAGATTTTTTAAAGCTAGGTTTAGAACCACTCAAACACACTTAACGTATTGAAAATACTTTCATTGTGCGTACAGCTAAGGAATGAAATTCCCTGCCGGAGTCTGTGTTCCCTGATAGCTACAACCTCGGGATCTTTAAGTCTCTAGTGAATAGGTTACTTCTAGACAAGCGTGCTTCACCGTCGATCACATCATCGCTTACCATCAGGTGAGATAGTGGTCAAACGCGACCCAACTTTTTATTACATATGAAATTTTTAGGGAGAGTTTCAGAAACGCTTTGCATGGCAGGTCAAGATGACAGTAAACAGTTGCACCCGTACATGGTATTAGACTACATTGACAATACAATTTTCGTCTTATACTGCTTCAGAAATTCATACAAATGGCAGTGGGCAGAGCACATTGCTCGCAGAACGGATGGCTGATGGACAGAAGGGCTCTGAAGAGGCGACTAGCACCGGAAGGGGCAACAATGGAAGGCCTCTCATATTGACGACCTGGTGAAGGTCAGATGCGAAAAAATCAGGACCGGTCGATGCGTAGATTGCGTGGAACCGTGTATTTCTTTATCCAAAATTAAAAAACAGCCTAAGTTACTTCTTATAACATCAGCTATCTGCCAGTGAAAGTCGTCTCAAAATCGGTCCAGCCGTTTCGGAGATGACCTGGCATAAACATACGGACAGACAGTATAGCATTTTTGCTTTACGTAACGTACATATTTTCATATGCATTTAGTAAAAATTTTGACATTACAAACAGACACTTCAATTTTATTTATTTGTTTAGAAGATAGATGTATCTAAACATCCACTCACTACGACGCCGCTCTGCCTAGCCTACCCTCCTCCAAACAATATTTTTTGCAACAGACCGGCCGACGGCGGCCGTTGAGCAAGAAAGCTAAAAGTTCAACGATATTGATATGAAACCAGTTTTGTTCAAGGTTCGTCCACCACTGAAAGATATCTATTAGTCATGCTATAAGATATGTCCAGATAGCATTTTTATTTTACAAGCCTTTTTTAACGATAGTGTCGCATTTGACCACTATCTCGCCTGATGGTAAGCGATGATGTGGTCGACGGTGAAGCACGCTTGTCTAGAAGCAACCTATTCACTAGAGACTTCAAGACCCCCTTTTTTACGAGCTTTTATTTAACTTGCAATGTATGTATACATGTATGTAAGTGTGTTCGGGTAAAATCTTGTAACGGAATTTTAAAGAAGTTATCCTCCACCGATTAAGATGTAATTTTGAATACACGTTTAGTTTGGATGACAATGCATGGTTAGCTAAGTGACGTATTTCTAAATCCAAGATGGCGGACTAGTTATTTTTTATGCACTGCAATGATATGGGTATCAAATTTCATTTGTTTGAAGGTGGGGGTTGCTGAGAAGAATACGAAAAAAGCTTGTTCAAAAAACTGATTTTTTAATTAATTATTTTTAAATTGCCATGTTAGTACGTTTTCTATTTGACCCATACATAGGTATGTATGGGTCAAATCTTGAAACTGAATTTTAAAACAGTTATCCCCAACCGATTGAGCGGAAATTATGCTAACACCGTTGGTTTGGATGACAATGCACGGTGGGATAAGTGACATCATTCTAAATCCAATATGGCAAACTCGCAAAGATGGCGGACCAATATTTTTACAGGAGCCGGGGGAAGCCACGTGAAAAGCTAGTCTAGTAATTTTGCGCGATGCAATTTAAATTTCGCCGATACATGATATTTTCTAAGAAAATTGTAGAATTTTATCGCATTGCGCCCATGTGATGTAAACCGAATCACGTCGAACAATCAGGAAGATCGCTAAGTTTAGCAGAACTGAATCTAATTACAATAAATAAAAATCTTAAAAAGCTCAAGCAACTCTTACGAGAATACATTAAAACCAGCTTTCAAGTCGAGATTAGATATCTATTCCACCATCTTTTAGACAAATCAACGGTAGTTTTTAGCAAAGCATTAAACAAGCTATGTAATAGCCAACAGAAAAAGTATTCGTATAACCGACATATCTTATTAAAGGTACGCCCTCCAGTACCAGCTATTTACTACAAGCTTTTATTTAGTATCACCTCTCCCGGTGTCAGTCAGTGTGTGTGCAATCAAAATTTGCAAGTTAAATTTGACTCAGTATCCGATGTTCCATTGAGTTAAAATTTTGCACACACGGTTGTTTCTCTTGACAATTTCTTAAAAAACTGGCCAAGTGCGAGTCCGACTCGCGCACGAAGGGTTCCGTACCATTATCGCAAAAAACGGCAAAAAAATCACGTTTGTTGTATGGGAGGCCCCCCTTAATTCATTTTATTTTAATTTAATTATTACTATTTTTTGATGTGAATATACAACTAAATATTCTGTGAATATTTCAAGCGTCTACCTGTTTCCGTTATTAATATCGAGCAAAAAACGGAAAGAAAAACACGTTTGTTGTATGGGAGCCCCACTTAAATATTTATTTTATTCTGTTTTTAGTATTTGTTGTTATAGCGGCAACAGAAATACATCATCTGTGAAAATTTCAGCTGTCTAGCTATCACGGTTCATGAGATACAGCCTGGTGACAGACGGACAGACAGACAGACGGATCGCGGAGTCTTCGTAATAGGGTCCCGTTTTTACCCTTTGGGTACGGAACCCTAAAAAAAGCTTTGTTTCTAAGCTACTATCCTATGCCAAGCTGTTTTAAATCGGTTACGATTTGGACCGAAGTCGACCTTCGGTCGGACACTACAAATTAGGCTCAAATTGTTGACAAAATAAATGTTACTATCTACACATGTGATAGATAACCTCCTCAACTCAGTTAAATTAGTAGTTAGTAAAACTACCCAAATTATTACATATAAGTTAACCTTTTTTAGAGTTTCATCAAAATACACATCTTTTTTAGGGTTACGTACCCAAAGGGTAAAAACGGGACCCTATTACTAAGACTCCGCGATCCTTCTGTCTGTCTGTCTGTTTGAACCGTCTGTCACCAGGCTGTATCTCATGAACCGTGATAGCTAGACAGTTGAAATTTTTACAGATGATGTATTTCTCTTGCCACTATAACAACGAATACTAAAAACAGAATAAAATAAATATTTAAGTGGGGCTCCCATACATCAAACGTGATATTATTGCCGTTTTTTGCGATAACGGTACGGAACCCTTCGTGCGCGAGTCCGACTCGCACTTGGCCGGTTTTTTGGAAACTTAACTCAATGATAATTGCCGGACATAAGCTTCATTCTTGGACGTAAAAGTACTAGCGAACAATTGACCTATATCTCCAGTGCGTCATCTCACAAAAACCATATCTCCACGACATCTATAGCAACGCTTCCAAAGCCCCCAAGTTTTAGCAAACCGGTCCGGCTTGTCTCCGTCATACCGACTGTTTAAAAGCTTACTTGCGTAACGGTACACTTATTACGAGTTGGGTAAGAATTAAATTTGCCAGCAGCTATAGGAATAGACCCTGTGACCTTTCGTGGAGAAACTGAGGAGTTTTTAATAGTGTTCATAATACAACATCACGCCACTTTTCTTTCGACATCCACAGCTGAGCATAGGCCTCCCCCAAGCGTCGCCATATTGACGGTTCCGTGCGTCTCGCTTCCAGCGGAATCCCGCAACCTTCACCAAGTCATCGGTCCACCTTGTGGGAGGCCTTCCAACGCAACGTCTTCCGGTACATAATAACATATAACACTTCATTCCTACAAGTTGTAAATCGTGGGTTCGAACCCAGGCAGGCGCTTTACTTTGTGTAAATTATTTCATCACCACTGCTCTCAAAACGGTGCAGGAAAACATCATGAGGAAACCGGCATGTCTTAGGACCAAAAATTCGAAGACATGTGACATTCAACCCGCACTGGGCCCGCGTGGTGAATTACGGCCCATTCCCTCTCACAGAGAAGAGGCCTGTGTCCCAGCAGTTATGCCTCGTAGACTTGAGACTTAATCTATCGAACAGCTTCAAGGTTCTAAGCAGTCTTTAGAAGTGTAACTGTAAAGTAATATTTTATCATTGTTTCGCCATGTCCGCACCATCTGTGCATGCCTTATCTATCTTGTTCAGTGATTTTCAATCGTTTACCAATACTAGTAAAAACTAAGTATTCCATTGTACTTGATACTATGTATAGTTAAATGTAATAATTTATATTCTATTTATTCATATGTAACTTTCGGCTTTCACGCGGGCGAAGCCACGTGCAGAAGCTTGTAACATTTATATATTGTAGTACTGCCTTATGTAACAGTATATCCCGGAAAGTACAATACCTACATCTCTGCCGGAAATCGGCTTAAACTGTGTTCCAATTTCAAGAGGAAGGCACATGCTCTCAATTTGAGTGCGTATTATAAACACGTAGAGAATGGACCAAGGTCTACCTCATCAGATCATGAACTGCAACACCAGATTTGCCAGTTTTTATCCAAAATGTTGTGATTCGGTGCAGAGGAATATCAGTACTTTCCAAAGAGCGACTGACTATTTGACCTGTTGAAATGGATGTGCGGAGTGACGAGGATGAAGTGAGAAATGAGTATACAGATATAGTGACAGAAAAGTTGAAAGGAAACCGTTTGTCCTAGTATGGTCATGTGATGAGGAGGGATGAAGATGGAGATCCCAGGTGAAGGCCAAAGAAAAGTGATGGACGGTGTGAGGCGGATAATATCCGAACTACGCCGGACAGAACCGAACGTCTCGAGAGGAGATAACGCTTTCTCGTGACGTAACGATTAAGGAACTTCGTTCCAAAAAAAAACATAACAAAAGCGCACGTTTCTAATGAACCCGGCTCGGTTTAGTAGAATGCAACACATAAACACACTCGATGACTAGCGCGGCCGATGTTTCAACGGCGGCGGGCTGCGGCGCGCGGCGGCGGCGGGCTGGCACCGCGCCAATGACGTCAGCGCCGTAGGAGCAGCCTAGCTTATTCACAGATGTTAATACTACTACTTTAGCTGAATTAGACACCTCACGACTCCGTCGAACCCAGAGCAACACTTGCCGCACGCTCGGCAACCAGTGGCCTGTATAAATAAATAATAATACCAGTCCCACTGCAGGGCAAATCCTCTTCTCATACAGAGAAGGAACGCTTGCTCAAGGTGGGTTGGCGATTTCAAACTTATATTACTAAAAATAATGGCCGAAAAGTTCTGGAGTAAAGTGGCGACCGCGAAACGGAAGATGTTGCGTTTGAAGGCCTCCCACTAGGTGGACCGATGACCTGGTTAAGGTTGTGAGGATCCGCTGGTTGCGAGACGCACGGGACCGGTCAATGTGGCGACGCTTGGGGGGGGCCTATGTCCAGCAGTGGACGTCTTTCAGGTAATGTGATGGATAATCTAGGTCAGAAGCCAAACCTTGATACTCACTCGCATCTGGGTAGCCCGGAAACATTATTGAAAAAATACAAAACATATGTTCGAGGAAACACTCATTAAAATAGACATGACATTTCTAAAACCAGATTAAAAATAAAAAGTTGAATGTCAGTGTCAAAAAAATAAATGTCACTGACCTCTCGAACTGACACATGTCATTCTAATGATACGTTAGAAAAAGTAGACTTGATTCTTTCACAATGGAGAATTGAGAACAATGGTCAGGGAAAAAAAATCAAAATCGTAAGAAAAAATATTGGGTGTGGAAATATGGACAGTATGGAAGGATAGTAGGTAAAGTCAAGCAAGTTGATTCATAACCAATTTGGACGATAATTCGTTTGACACATTCAAAACATTAAAGTTAGCCACTCACGGTGCATTTAAGACGTCTTATATCTATATAAATATTATAAAGAGTAAAGATTTTTTTGTTTGTTTGTACCGAATAGGCTCCGTAACTACTGCACCGATTTTAAAAATTCACACATCGGAAGCTACATTATGCCCGAGTAACAAAATGGGAATAACCAAAGTAGCAAAACGTTGCCTATAAAATTCATTATTTGGCGTGCGCTGAGAAAACTATTGATGATACATAAAAAATATGTACTACATGATTAAAGTACTCATTATTACCTACATAAAAGTCTGCTAGAGAATATAATCTAACTATCATAGTTAAGTCACAATAGCAGCTTTTGTGTTCTAAAATTTTATTTGATCGCCGGTATGAACAAAAGTTGAGGAGCTCGTGGCTAAATAATAACAGCCGCACGGGTCGATCATCAAGGTTAAGCAACGCTTGACGAGGTCGGTCCGTGGATGGGTGACCATTTCACATACCGAGTTTCCTCCGTGCCTCGGAAAGCACGTTAAGCCGTTTGGTCCCGGCTGTTATTTGAAGATCTTTGACAGTCGTTACGGGTAGTCAGAAGCTTGAGATCTGACACCAGTCTTGCCAAGGGGTACCGTGTTTACCCAGTTACTGGGTTGTGGAGGACAGATAGGCAGTCGCTCCATGTAAAACACTGGTACTTAGCTGAATCCGGTAAGACTGGAAGCCGACCCCAATATAGTTGGGCAAAGGCTAGGCAGATGGTATGAACAAAAGTTGGTTACATTCGTATTGTAATATGGTATTAGTTCTTATTCAAATTAATAGTTTAACAAATTGGTTGGTAAGTAGGTCGAGTAGGGTAGGTAGGATAGGTGGGTAGAGTGGGTACGGTAGATAGGGTAGGTAGATAGCCAGTTGACGGGAGCGAAGCCGCGGGCATCAGCTAGTAATTTATAAAACTGTGTTAATACGGACATAGGATCGTGCAATTTTGTGCTCATTGCTATAGATTTTTAATTGAATAAAAAAGTATGTTATTGATCAAACACGTACGTAATAGTATGTATAGAGAAAGAAGTATGAACAATGTTCTTTTTCATAAACATACATGAACTATTTCGATAACAGAAGCGTATTTTTAAATTAAAGAAAAAGAATAAAACGTCAACTAGATATTAAAAAATCTTTTTTGCAAAAAAATACCACCGACTTCCAAATAAAAAACTACAAAGTGAAAAATAACTTTAATTTTGGAAGTCGGTGTCTTTCGAAGGTACAATTTTTTTTTCGTTATGGACACCGACTTCCAAAAATAAAGTTATTTTTCACTTTGTCGTTTTTTATTTGGAAGTCGGTAGTATTTTTTTGCAAAAAAGTTTTTAATTTTTCACTTTTTAGTTGTACCTACCTAATAGGCAAGTTGTTTGCTAACATATAACGACAGAATAGATTAACTTGAATAACATGAAACTGAAACATGACCGGTGAAATAAGAGATCTGCGTACCCCTTAAAGAGCTTACTGGCGTGATGTTATGTTATGAAATGGTATAAACAATGAACAGACAAGCGATTGCAGCAATCACGAGAGATTTGCCGTTATTTATTGAAGAGTTCTGTTGTATATCTCCGAAGTTCTTCATCAAATCTTCACCAAATTAAAATGGGACCAATTTCGGAACATACTCTCTCAAACAAAAAAATAATTTTCAAAATCGGTCAACAATTGACGGAGATACCGGTGAACATAAACAAAAAAAAAAGAAAATCATAAATGGTGGCCTTGAAATGAGAGAAAGATGGGTAAACTAATTGTCACTGGCAAGTTCGTTGCTACAGTTGAAGTGTATATAAAATTGACATTTAAATGAAGACGCGGCCAAACGGACTTGAATCCAGGCCGGTAGAAAAAAAAAAAAATAGCAACTACTATCAAGCAAAATTCGACAATAATAATTACATTCAAGCAAAACTCACCTAACTTTATTAGAATGTCTGTAAATAAATCAACTGATGGTGGGTCATGAATTAACATAGTCGACAGTACCCATGGATTCTGAGCATTCATTAAGAGGCACGTGCATTAACAACGGTGCCACATGCAGGCACAGGAAAATGCATGTGCTTCCTGCGACCGACACCCATATCCTACAAACCGGAACACAGCAACGTTGCTTGCCGGTAAATATGTACGCTGCTCGTAGGTACTGAACCCACTGAGCTGTTTTAAAGAGAACTGTATTGACCACCAATGTAAACGAATATTATTCATAACATCACGCCCGTCTACCCAAAAGAGTTGGGCAGAGGTGCACCCAAATTTCGCGAAGTTAAGTCCCATGTAATAGGAGAGAACTTCCAGATGGAAAAAGCCATCAAGACTTCGCCCGGCCCGGGAATCGAGGACCTCTTGCTCAACAGTAGCGCTTGCGACCTACTGGACCAACGAAGCAGACAATTAACTACAGATTTGATTAAACCGGGAGTCATCGGTTTTTACAAGCTCTTAATTAACTTGCAATGTATGTATGTATGTAAGTGTGTTCGGGTCAAATCTTGCAACTAAATTTTAAAGCAGTTATCCTCCACCGATCAAGATAACATTTTGCATACACGTTTAGTATGGATGACAATGCATGGTTAGCTAAGTGACGTCATTCTAAATCCAATATGGCGGACGGCCCAAGATGGCGGACTAGTTATTTTTTGTGCATTGCCATGATAAGGGGTAACCAAAGAAAGGAAGTTATACCTATATCCTACTTAATCTCACTTCTTGTATTTCTATGTTTGTTACTCAATCACGCCAAAACGGCTAAACAGCCTAATTGCGTAAGTGAATTCGGCAAAGAACACGTATAGACAAAGGTGACGACACCTTTAAAATAACAACTTTCATATTGCGTTTTACACACGAAGGGATCATGGAAAGGGTATGTGAATTCAAGTCATAGGTTGGAGGATGTACCCTTTCTAAATTATTTACGCAATACCGTAAACATTTAAAGGAAATCTGTCATACTCATGTTAGGAGCCATTATTATTAATGTTAATTTTTATCCGTGGTGCGAGGCAACTGGGCTTATCCCAGTGGTAAACTTTGTGCCTATAGGCCTTGTTTGTTCTGTCTCCTGTTTTATATGGATGGAAGTGGGAAATATGTTTTTGTTTTCCTCCTCCTCAGTTATTCTTTTCTGATTAATTTCGTTGCAGGATCCAGCACAGTTAAATTCATTCTCCGGGACTTCGTCGAGCTTCATTGCCTCGGCGCTTTTCTGTTGGTCGCCACTGTTGATTCTGGCTTTCAAGAGTTGCAGTGGTTTGGGAATAGTGCGGCGTGATAGTCCCAAAAAAAAACTCTTTCATGGAGTTGTTCCCTATGCCCTGCCGAACTCACTTTGATGTCTGGATCTGGATTCTGGATGAAAGGTACAGAGATAGCTTATAATCTGGAATAGTGCATAGGCTACTTTTCAACACGGTATAATATTGGCTTGGGAATTTGGGACGATAAAACACTTACCACGTGAACGAAGTCGCGGGCTGAAGCTAGTCAAATAAAAACGTCTGTCTTTCTCGTCAACTAGGATCATCTCTGCCAACCCTTCGAGGATTACAGTCGTGATACCATGTAAAAATCGAATCAATTTCTTCTCTAGCACAAAAATAAATCTCAAACGAAACACAAATTTATTAATGGAATAACTTTATGCGTACTTTTATTTGACAAGTCTAGACATTTATAGTATTCTTGGCTGCGTTCCAGACTGAAACGCAGGCAGAAATACAGCCATATACGAGTTTAACAATAGACTAGGCGCCCCTTAAATCGTTTCTAGACACAATTTTATTATTATCTGGCTTTCAAATCTGCATTTGGCAGGCAGATTTAGCGTGAAAAGGATGACTCAATACATTTAGAAAGTAAATACATAACGATGATATTTAAAACCGGCCAATTGCGAGTCGGACTAGCGCACGAAGGGTTCCGTACCATTATCGCAAAAAACGGCAAAAAAAAAACACGTTTGTTGTATGGGAGCCCCACTTAAATATTTATTTTATTCTGTTTTATTTGTTGTTATAGCGGCAACAGAAATACTTCTTCTGTGAAAATTTCAACTGTCTATCTATCACGGTTCACGAGATACAGCCTGGTGACAGACGGACCGCGGAGTCTTAGTAATAGGGTCCCGTTTTTACCCTTTGGGTACGGAACCCAAAAATCAAGTTGCTACTTGGAAAGCTACGAGTAAATTATCAGTTAGTTTAGCCGAACGGATCGATCCTTCAAGGTTAAGCAACGCTTGCCGAGGTCTGTCCGTGGATGGGTAACCATCTTTCGATAGCGAGTTTTCTCCGTGCCTCGGCAAACACGTTAAGTAGTTGGTCCTGGCCGTCATTTGAAGATCTTTGACAGTCGCTACGGGTACTCAGAAGCCTGGAATCTCGCTCCATGTATATTACTGGTTCCCAGCTGAATCCTGACTGGAAACCGACCCTAACATATTTGAGCTAAATTATCGGCTAGGATGGTTACGAAGGCGGATGAATCGTAACAAAATGACTCTTATTTCGACGTCATAAAAGTTACGTAACCCGCCTTCGTGAGATAGAACAATTATATTTTACACAGACTTCATAACCCGGCAAGTGAACGATTCCTGTGGGATTGGCCATTAGAGAAAAGCCACGGCATGAAGTTAGTCTATTTTATATTTTTTTGCCACGCGTTTGACCACTATCTCACCTGATGGTAAGCGATGATGTGAAGCACGCTTGCCTATTCACTAGAGACTTAAAGACCCCCAAGTTGCAGCTACTCTAAAGACGCATGACAATCTCTCAGCCGCCACGCTTGTCGTGTAGCGCAGACAGCAGACAAATTGACGGACACATCGTTTGTCAGAACCGGTTCGTTTTGGGCGGACCGCGCGCCGGTGCATGCGTACTTAGCGGCTAGTCCGACCTTTGTTTTGCCATGGCGGCGGTACATCCAACGATTGCTCTGCAGTTGTAAGAATTTTTTATCATTCATTGATGATAGGCTCGCATTTTTTTATCTCACCTGATGATAAGCGAGTATGTAGTCGACGATTAAGCACGCTTGCCAATAATAATAATATAACCTATTAAATATTGACTTGACAAAAAAAAAGGTTTTCGTATTCTCTCAGCAAACCCTTACATTATGATAATGGGTATCATAATGTAAGGGTTTGCTGAGAGAATACGAAAACCTTTTTCAATCAATCATCGGGGTGTATAAAAATTAATGCTCCGCCATCTTTACGAGTCCTATTGGATTTAAAGTGATGACACTTAGCTAACTGTGCGTCCAAACTAAATGTGTTCTTTCAGATTCATCGGATGGGAATAACTTTTTATAGTTCTGGCCAAACTTCTTAGCCGCCCTGAAGTTGACTACAATGGCTCAAAAGAAAACACAAATCTCAAACAAAAACAGCACCGATCCCTGCCTTGCGCTTCGGAAAGACAACTTCAGGCCGGCCCAGAAGTTTGGCGAGAACTATATCTGCTCAATCGGGCATTTGATTACAGACACCGGGACAGTTAACTAAATAAAAGCTCCAATAACTAGAAACAGAAATCTAGCTAATTATTCACTGAGTCCATACGATACTTAGATAACGGAGCATAATACTCAACTACAGTACCGATATGACATACATAGGTGCAGTCGCAGATAAGCATGTAACCCAAGCCGTCACATGTCTGCGAATGACGCGACTGGCAATTATGTGCCTCTTAGCATTGCGCTTATAATATTCCCTAAAAGGGTAGGATAGAACACTCATATTGTACAAGCTATGTTAAGGTTACACTAGTCGATAATTCTTCCATACAAACGTAGTCTAGGGATTATTCCACTGTTTGACAATGTACGTTCAAAATTAAAAATGATGTCAATTTGTTTCATCATTACTAGCCCTGTATGGAAGCAAAAAAGTAAAAAAATTAAAATATTTGAAAGTTATGAGCGTCGAAAGTTCCACATTTCGACACTAATTTTAACGCATTTTTGGGCGCAATTAAATGCCATAAGAAGACGGAAAATTGCAAAACGGCCACCATACCGGGATAGATTAGTAGTTCAACAATGCAAATAATTTTATTTTGAACAGATACGTTTAATCGTTTTTTCATGATATCCAGACTCCCAAAGGTCTGTTAATAAAATTTCGCGCGCTCGGTTTCGTCCTAAATCATTATCCATTTCGCAAAAAAATTGCAAAAGTGTGTATTCGTACGCGAACTAGCTTCCTACTGCTCATCACAGCATCTATCCCTTCCGCACGTGTTGTCGGTTGATATAAAATGCATAACCCCGCGCACAAAATAGTTCGTGCCGTCGACTAGTGTAACCTTAAGGCGCAGATACCCCTCAGTAGCTTAAAATGAGAATCACGTCTAAACGGCTAGTCGTAATTATTTGGAAAAAATATATGTTACATTAGACCATTTTCTTAATAATTTGATCTATGAAAATTTTGAGTTTTATTCGTATAACATAGTGTAATTAATTTGTTAAGTTATGTCTAACCAATCGCACCAAAAACGCCAGGCGTATTTTAATGAAACTTTCTTCATCTCAAAGACAGTCCATGTCTCTACATTTTGATCTAAGGCTTATTTTGTTTGTTCTAGAATAATAAGGAAATTACAAAATACTACTGAATTTTGGGTCGCGAGGGTGTGAAACGAGTGCGCGTTTTGATCCCTCAAGGTCGTTAGCGACTGACGTCGTCTTAAAGATGACGTAGTAATGGCCCAGTGGCTCGAACCTCGCTTCTCGTGTTTTTCGTCGTGGATTCGAATACGGGCACGTACGAATGTGAATTTTTTCAATTCATATGTACTTTATGAGTTTATCTAGGACATCGCTGACAACGGTGAAGGTAAAACATCGTGAGGAAACCTATAAGGTATTGTAAATGTGAAATCGACAACCCGCATTGAGCGCACGTGGTGATCAATGTTCGTACCTTCTCTGTATGAGAAGAGGCACGAGTCCTGCAGTGGGACACAGCCTGTTTTATTATACAAAAGGCAGGTAAGTATATGATTCAAGTCTATTTATCACACAATAGTTATGTACCTTGTCAATGAATCACATATTAATGTTTGTGTGTTTTATAATAAATAATTAACCCACATTCAAACATACATGTAATTGGATACAGATTATGCATTTATCATTATTATGGATGGTCTAGAAAGTGCTTTGTTGTAGATATCTACAACACTGAGTGCAATACTACAAGTGGCTTATCCTGACCTAGAAAAACAAAGACTTATTATTGAACATCTATACTATGCTAAAGTAACTCTGTCTGTCTGTTGCCTTTTCACACATAAACGGCTGAACCGATTTAGATGACATTGGAAGGACAGAGAATAGATTTTATCCAGGAAATCCACCTCAAGGGGGTAAAAACCCAACTGTTTAAGAAGCAAACTAAAAAGATATAAATAAGAAGAAAATCATGCTGTGCAGTCGGAGGATACATATTCGCGAGCTGGCTGTCCGAAACCAGATGGATTCTCCGACTGCACAGCAAGATTTTCTTCTTGTTTACATCTTTTGAGTGCGCTTCTTAAGCAGTCGGGTTTTTGATTTTATAAACTTTTTTATTTTAAGTTTTTACAACTTTTTTGTTGTATTTTTTTACGTATTACTCTTAAACATTATAAATGGTACATTTTTGTAATCACCTCTAAAAACCCTTCATTAGCACGCTTTTATTAGCTTGGTATGTATGTATCAATGTAACGGAATCTTTGAACGTGATTTTCACCCCCTTCAAAACGTTGGATTGATTTGAAACTTTGCACACTTATCAAGGACCGATGACAATGCAATAATTTAAATAGTTGTTCCCATTATCCTTACCAGGATATTCAGAATTGGCGACTTTTTAGTTCAATTTACCATTAAAGCGTATATTTCAGTTTTTAGAACTGCAATTTATTTTGATACCACACTCGATGGGTATGGAAGATAAAAAATCAAGACCCCCACAATATGGCGCCCAAAATCAATCACTTTTGTTTATTTTTTAAAGTCACCTATCTAAGAACACTTGGGCGGTCAAGACGTATGTAACGTTCTTAATTATGTTAATCCGTCTAGTGGTTTGCAAGATATGAGGTATTAAAGAATATGACATACATACAAACATACAAGATATGCGCGTAAAACATAACCCTTGCCTTGCAGTCGGGTAAAAAGGGGGATGTGAATGTTTTGTGAATGGTGAACCAATAAGTTCTCAAATAAGGTCAACTAGTCGAGGTACTAATGCTACGCAGACGAAGTTGCGGCCATTAAATGCGTAAGTATTTGTTAACTTTTCACGTCTTAACAGATTTTTTCCAAGATTAGTATGTAGGATATTTTATCTCAGGAATATGCTTCCTTGGAATAATTTCCTGCCTACACGCAGGCAAAGCCACTGCACTGCACACAAGCTAGTAGCTGCCTACAAATCTACAAGTACAACTATAAGAAATGGAGGTCAATGTACTACGTACGTAAATTATATACTTTGATGACATATCATTTGCATCCACTTAGTCATTGAAAAGGAAAATCAACTCATTGTTTTAGTGATTAGAGTGTTATTATTACTAAGAACATATCATATTATTATTGAGGAATTTATTCCAGATAGTCTCTTCTTCTTCTACCTAGCGTTTATCCCGGTTGCTCATCCCGCCCAGCGCGGGAGAACCCAGGGTCCGCTTTCCTACACTTCCTTCTCCACTTTGCCCGGTCTTCGGCATCCCTCGCAACTAGCCCATTGGCGCGCATGTCATCCTGCGCGACATCAAGCCAGCGTTTCTTTGGCCGTCCTCTGCTCCTGGTGCCAGGTAGGGTCATGTCCAGGCATTTGTTTCCCACGTAGCTTGCCGGTCGTCGTAAGACGTGGCCGTACCAGCGGAGGCGACTTTCCTGCAGCTTGTCAGCAATGTCACGGACATGAAGGCTGCCGCGGATGTATGTATTCCGTACACGGTCTTTCCGCGTGACGCCACACATCCACCGCAGCATGTTCATCTCCGTGACATGCAACACCTGTCGGTGTCGCTCCAGCACCGGCCACGCCTCACTGCCGTACGTAAGGACAGGCCGTATGATGCTCTTATAAACCTGTCCCTTCAGCTTGACCGGCATTTTGGGGTCACAAATGACACCCGTCACCTCGCGCCATTTCGCCCAAGCCGCTGATACACGGGCCTTGATGTCGCGATCGATGTCCCCGGACGCATCAAGCACAGATCCGAGGTACTTGAAGTTGTCCATGCGCTCGACAGTGTCGTCGCCTATACGGAGAGACGTCAGATCTGTGCTGTTGCAGGCCATATACTCCGTCTTCACCACGTTTAGCATCAGCCCGCCGTTCTCAAGCGCCTCCCTCCATGCGTGCACGCGTCTGGTGAGCCGTCCTTTGTCCCCATCTACCAGTGCGATATCATCAGCGTACATAAGCAGCCAAGGCTGCGGTAGTTTCTGTACGCTGGCTGACAGTTCGTCTAATATCACACTGAAGAGATAGGGGCTCAAGACGGAGCCCTGATGCACGCCTACGGTTATGGGGAAGGGGGTGGTATCACCAACAGCGGTCCCGACTATTGAATCGGAGTTGCGGTACATGTCACGTACGATTTCCACGTAGGTCTCTGGTACCAACTTCGACCGCAACGCCCACCAGATCATCTCCCTGGGAACACAGTCAAAGGCCTTCTGCAGGTCCAGGAATAGAAAATGCAGAGGCTTATTCTTTTCCCTGTACTTCTCCATGAGGATCCTTAGGGCGAATATAGGGTCCATGGTACCGCGTCCTGGTTGGAAACCGTACTGGGAGTCCGACACTGTACACTCCTGTCGGATCCTGGTGTCAATAATGCGCTCGAAGAGCTTCATGGTGTGTGACATCACCTTTATACCGCGGTAATTACCGCAATCCAGAAACGGACCCTTTACCCTTGTGGACCGGCGTTATTATACTAAGCCGCCACTGATCGGGCATTATTCGGTCGCTCAGGATTTTATTGTAAAGGTTAGTATGAATGCACACACCACGAGCCCCCAGCGCTTTCCACGCTTCAATTGGCACCTCGTCCGGTCCGACAGCTTTCCGATTCTCCATGTGACGAAGAGATGCGAGGACCTCGTCAGGTGTAATCGGTGGCACGAGTCCATTGTTCGGGAGTTGTTCGGGAGGGTGCACTTCCCGGTGCTGAGTATTCAGCAAAACGTGGAAATAAGAGCGCCATCTCTCCTTCACCGCACGATCATCGTACAGGATGTTATAGATTTTTATAAGACACGGTTGGCGCAGTGGTTGAGCGATCGGCTGCTTCGCTGCGTGTCGCGGGTTCGTTTCCCGCACGGAACAAATACTTATATGGCCTACAGATAGTTTGTTTCCGTTTTTTGTGTATTGTCTGTTTGTAAATGTACCCACGACACTGGAGAAATTTCTACTTTGGGGCAATGTTTTTAAAAATTAATCAACATAAGTTTTTTTTTTATAAAATGTGGATGTACATGGTACCTACATCTCTTCTTAATCTTTTAGGGATATCAGAGCTAATGTTTTACAATCCAAATCTATATATATAAAAATGAATTGCTGTTCGTTAGTCTCGCTAAAACTCGAGAACAGCTGAACCGATTTGGATAATTCTTTTTTTGTTTTGCTCGACAGAATACAGGGAAGGTTTAACAAACAAAAAAAATGGGGAAAAAAGGGTAGGGTAGGTGTAGGGTAGGTTTAGGGTAGGTGTAGGGTAGGTTTAGGGTAGGTGTAGGGTAGCTGTAGGTGAATGTTTGGTGTTTTTATGGCAAAACAAAGTTTGCCGGGTCAGCTAGTAATATTATAAATATCAAAGTTTGTATGTATGTAATTGTAATGGAATTCGATCAAATTTTGCACACCTCTCCTAACCTTACAGGGAATGTTATGTATGTATTGTAAAACTACATGATCACTGAGTCTCATAATGCTTTTAATAAAAAAATAATCACGAACCTAGTAAATCCTTTAACTTGCAAGTCGCTGCTAACACCATCTATCTATCACCGTGAAACAGAACCGAACGCGTTCGATGTACTAAATAATAACAAGATTAAACAGATTAAAAACGCTAGTTACGTCGGCACGGTTTCTTTGTATGGGATGAGGCATCTGTATGCTAGTATTATATTATCTGTGCTTTTTTTTAACTATATAATATTTTACATGTATATTAACATTTCAATATTTTTTAAGGAAAATATATAACAGCACAAGTACCTACCTATTTGATAACAATATAGGGAAAATTCGAAAGGATAATGCTTTATCAAAATTTATTTTAGAAATCTAAGGTAAACAGTACCTGAATTTATGTGATTGTCTAACACATACCTATATGACATCAACTCTGTTATTCCACGAAGGGTCAGTGCACCTTTAGACACTGTTCGCCAGTTATATTAAGTTCTAAATGACAGGGGACGAATCTATAACCAAAAACCCAGAAACAAATATTGACTCCAGCATGCTACTATGTTCCATGTTAGGGAGGTTTGGTTTCCGCACTTAGTCCTTCAGGTTGTGCGTGGGCCATGGCGGCCGTTTGGTGGTTATTCCAACCAGCCCACCTCCCTCCAGAAGTTAATTAGAGCTCCTGGTTTTATCAGAACATATGTGTAAAATCTGGGTGATCCAGACTGCTACTGGGAAATTCCGGATGGAAAAACCAATCACACTTTGTCCGACCCAAGTATGGAACCCTGGACTTACCCTTGCAACCACTAGAACATTGAGGATTATTTATCAGGTGAAATAATTGTGAGGAATGTTTTGCAATGATTATAAGCTGTCTGTAACTTGTCCCACCGCTGGGCAAAAGCCTCTTCTCATAGGCAGAAGGGAAGAGCATTGATCACCATGCTTTCTCAAACATAAACACACAACATAATGTAGCCTAGTAAGGAAGAACTGAGATAGTTACAATGCCAGCTACACTTTTTAATTTTTAACTAAATAAGACAAAACACCTATTTTACACTACTTTTATTATATAAACCGGCAAGTGCGAGTCGGACCGTACCATTATTGCAAAATCAGCAACAAAATCATGTTTGTTGTATGGAAGCCCCACTTAAATATTTATTTTATTTTGTTTTTATTACCTATTTGTTGTTATAGCGGCAACAGAAATACACCATCTGTGAAAATTTCAATTTCCTAGCTATCAGGGTTTATGAGATACAGCCTGGTGACAGACGGACAGTGGAGTCTTATGGTCCCGTTTTTACCCTTTGGGTATGGAACCCTAAAAAGACAGAACAGTACATTGGGAAACATTTTTACTTTTGAAAAAGTGTAGCCATCATATATCTATGCTTATCCCAATATCCCATCCATACTTAATATTATAAAATGTGTAAGTGACTCTGTCTGTTAACTATAAAATTCTTATCAGATTTAGATGGAACTTGGCAGTTTGGCACACAGCCAGACAATGTCCTGAACAAGGACATAGAATACTTTTTAGCCTGGGAGTATGTTTCTTTGGCATAATTGCAGACTATCATCATGCATGCAAACCAACCTTCACTGGGTCTGCGTGGTGGATTACGGTCAATTCCCTCTCACAGTGGGCATGTTACAGGCTAATTATGGTTATGAGGGCTAAATTCGTCTTCTTCCTAGCCATATCATCTTTTACAGTACAGTTTATTTAATATTATTAAAGTAAATGAAATTTCTCAAACACTTGTCTGTATTTCTTATCTAATCTCACAAACTGGGTGAAGTTTGCTACGGCCACTTCAGATTTGCAAGGAGAAACATTATTTTATAATAAATGTAATTATATGTATACATGTACATGCTACTAATATTAAAAACTAACTGTCCCACGCGGCTTCGCTCATGTCAACTGGCTACCTACCTACCCTACCCTGCCCTGCCTACCCTACCCTACATTACCCTACTTACATGATTGTTGCGTAACTTAAACCGTTTACACAGCGCACGCAATGGAAGGTCCCAAATAGGAAGATTTTTGCCCGTTTTTGCAAAATTTTTCATGTAACAAACAGTAAACATGGTAAATAACCCGTTTCTAATGTTAATATTAAAACATAGTTAGTCATGCCCGTGTCTCATGTACCGTACTCATAACTTATAAAAAGTATTTCTTCAAAATGATACAGTTAGCGGGTAGCCAACACTGCATTCATTTATGTAACCAAATAAGCTGTTTTATAATTTTGCAGAATAGACTCTGAAACTACTGGACCAATTTAAAAAATTCTCTCACCAATAGAAAGCTACATAATTCCTGAGTGACATAGGCTATTTTTTAATCCCGAAAACAGGTCCAGTGGGGTGGTCCACGGGAGCGAAGCCACGGGCAACAGCTAGTATTCTATATGACTAGATGTATGAATTTAAATGAAGCTAAAAGAGTATGGAAGGTTCATAGCAGGTACCATTCTGTAGTTTCTAACTGCAATGGGAAAAAGGTGTGAGTCTTTGTATACATATTATTATTATATTCTAGATCTAGACATTTTGCTGGTCTACTGCTATTTACTCAAAAGACCAACTAACTTTAACTGCATTACCAACTCTATTATTTTTATTTTATTTTAGCATCCACTGCTGGAAAAAAAAGCCTCCCCCAAATCGTTTTAGGTATGATTTTCCTGAGCCATCTCAAACCAGCCTTTAGCAGTATATTACTACAGATACTGTTTGAATAATTTAACAAAATAAAATTGATCATGAACACTTCTGCATGTGTAAAGTTCCCACAGTAATGTCGTCGAGATAGATGACCTATAGCAACAACATATGTATGCAACCTTTAGACCCCTATGATTACTCAGTAGAAGACTTAATTAGTAACACGTTTCTGTCTTCACAACGAGCGAAATAAATAGCGAGGTGAGACATGAATGAATCAAAGGCGTATAAAATCACTCACGTCGATCAAATCACTACGAAAATCTCGCGGCCACCAATCGCCCAGCAATTTGGCCCATTACACCAACCGTGCTATCCTACCAAATTAAAAACACCTGACTTGTGTATCAAAGACGTTTCAAGTATGATGCATCCAACTCGGTCGGGTTATAGAGTACCGATCTTACGCGGTGACATCAGCTCACATTATTGAAGAGATAATATTTAATTGATTAGTGTCACGCCCAAAAAGAATGGATAAAACTTACTTCTCAGGTATACAAACGCAGCCAGAAGCTATATTTTAGTGCTAGATCATCTATTACAAACGATTTGCAAAACTTCGAATATTTAAGGGATTTACCTGTTGGAAGTTGATAAGTTTTGTGGATAATACGTCAAAATTATCACAGAACACGGCAATACACCAATACCGGCTATAAAGATACATTATAAGACGGCAGAAACTAAAAAAAACCGACCCAATTCCTATTAGCATTACCTGACACACCCTATAACACGGGTGTCGAAAAAAGCGCATACCGTAATAAAACTACCGCGTTCCTGTCGATAATGTAAACAAATATGTACAAAAGAAAGCTGAACACACGCAATACTCACCGGCAGATCTCCAAGACGCGTTAAAAACTGGATTTTTGAGTCACTTCACACACTTATCGGATAGCGATTGTAACTTACACTAAGCACATAAACGAGGTAACATTATATAAAATAACATGCACAAAACGTTGTTCTTTAATATTCAAAGCACCAGCACCACCGACATTACGCGTAGAGCGTTTATTTCAATAATTCGTTCGTAAAAAAAGAATTTCCGTAACACGCCACCGGAGGAGATCGATGTCGGCGCGAGTTTCGTTTTTTCGCCGTAGCGTCGCTGCTGTCGACTGACATCGGAAGCCACGCTTCAGATGGCGCTGCCGTCTGCAGTCATTCAGTGCTGCACAACTTTTAAATCAAATTACCCCCTTTTTGCCGATGCTAAATCTTGGGTAATTTTAATTAAATTCGCGAAGTTTATTTTTAGCTCACCCAGAGCCAGCAATATTCGACAGTTTACTAAACACAAAAGACACAACACCAGTAACATGTATTCGAATGGAAAAGGAAAGAAAAAAAACAATGATTACAGAGACGACGTGCATACAGATGATTAACATATGTTCTAGAAATGCTTAGTGATACTTAGGTTAGTTAGGTATTTACGTTGTGTTAGTAAAAATAATAGGTTAACTGACTAAAAGCATGGAACAGAAAAATTGGGGTGATCCACGTCGTGTCTGTGACAACGCTACCCACTGAGCGTGATACAATGCAGCACCAAAGGTAATGGGTACACCACGGTGGCGGCGCTGGTTTTCAATGGTAACCTATAATTGAATTGAAAACCAATAATCATTCTCAACATCATCAGCCTTTTAATGTTCTCACTGCTGGGACACAAGCCTCCTCTCAGTGAGATGCTTCTCATAACATGATGCACCGAGAGGCATAGATACAAAGAGATTTAACAGATAAATTAAACACCACTTAAAAGTTTAAAACATAATGCAAACTAATGGAAATGTAAAGGTACCACGAGTTTACCTTTGCATCGCGTGGTCCAGAAGGAATACGACAGATGTTGGGTGCCTAATTACATTCGGCGCCGCGCATATTATTAGTACTGCTACTGTAGTATAACATCTTTGCCACTGCTGTCTCTCAGTAAATACTAACAAAAATAATAGAATAATTTTGTTGTCCGAAGTCGGTGACGAAAAACGAAAAACAATAGGTACCAAAGACACCGACTTCGGCAAACCAAGTTATTTTTCGCTTTGTAGTGTTTTGCTGTAGGAGTCGGTTTTTTGACGTGATAACGTCTAATAAATTGATGAACGCCGGCTGCAGGTACGAAAAAGGATGACTCAATGTAACGTTACGCTCATTGTAACGTTATAATCGTAACGTTACAATGACGTTAATTGTATCGTTATGTATTTGACGTCGTCCGTAAACCGACTTTACAGACCACCAATTTTTTATTAATCTATATAAATTTTTAGTTAACCTCCATTCTAACTCTATTGCTTTAACTTAGGGAACCGAGTTTAGTATGACAACACCAACGTTCTTTGTTTCAATACACGCAGTGATAGAAATACATGGCAAATAATACAAGTAAACAATGTAAATTTAGTCACCCGAAATTCGGTTCTAATCTTTTATTTTTCTGTTCTATTGTTAGGTAATAAATATCTTTTGTAACTTTTATTTCATCATTAGTGATGGTTCATACTGTTACCATACATTCTTCCTTGCACGTTTACTAGTAAAGGAACGGAGCTTGCGTTTCGTTATCTAGCATCAAAAACCATTTGCTGAAATAGGATGTTTAAAATTATGACCAAAGAGTAAAATAATAAATATATTATGAGTTTCTAACTATTTGCTTTATTATAAAAACGGTCTAAGAAATGAATACTTTTCTCAGAATATGCAATGGTCTGGATGTAACAAAACGCAAAACGTCTTTAAAGAAAATCGAACGAACTATAAATTTTCCATTCAATGAATTCAATCATTCATTTAATGTCATTCACTATCAAAATGGCGTTGGAATAAGCTGTGCGTTATTGTTACTTTTTGTTTTTGTAAAATTTTAAAACTGTTGACTTAGACTGAGGTAAATATTTTTCTTCTCATCTTTATACGCTATAATCTGTGTAACCCACAAATTAAATTCTATAAACATAATTATCTTCCTGTCTCATGTTGCTTATGGTCGGCGCAACACGTTTTATTTTAATTTTTTGATATTGTACATACATTCATGTTATAAATAATGTTTCCAGGTCACGATGGGCCGATCACCCAGCCCGCGACGGCGCGATGACAGGCGCCGCGACCGAGAAAGAGATAGAGACCGAGATAGGGACCGCGAGAGGCGAAGGCCTCGCACCCGGTCCCGTTCGCGGTCTCTGGACCGCCGGCGGCGCACCCCTGACCGCCGGCGCAGCCCCTCGCCGCGCCGCCGCCGTTCCCGCACGACGTCTCCAGGACCCTCCACATCCTTCATGAAACCGAAGAAAACATTCGGTGAGCGTCCGATAGTCACCCCTGCGGATCTAGAAGGTAAATCTCCTGAAGAACAGGAAATGCTAAAAGTAATGGGATTCTGTGGCTTCGACACTACCAAAGGAAAGAAAGTTGATGATAATGTGGAGGGCGACGTCCACGTTGTATTAAAACGTAAGTACAGACAGTATATGAACAGGAAGGGCGGGTTCAACAGGCCCCTTGACTTCGTAGCATGATTCTTCGGTCTTCGCACAGCGAGTATCCAGCATTTCTACCATGTTGGTCCATTTTAGTTGTAAGGCTGATATGTGATATTTTTGATAGCTTGGTTTTATATGAACGTTATTGAATACTTGCTTGAGTTTATCAAGCACGTTAACAGGCATCTATAGGCATGCATCGTTTTGTTCCACTTTAGCGGTATTGTGGTTTGATGCAAGTCTATTTAACATTAAATGTGGGCCTACTCGGCCTGATGCCAAATTGCAGTCCATGGCCAGTATTTACTGCCTTAACATTACTAACTCATGGCTCAAAAGGGATCTTTCTTTATAGATGTCTACAATTTATACATTTTTCCACTGTCAGGCTTACCACAAGATTTGTTTTTTTTTCTACTTTTACTTATCATGAAAAAGTATCCATTTCTATAATGCAACATTATTGTATTAATTGACCTGATAAAAGACTGTTTGCTTCTAGAGTTACATATTTACATCAATGCATTTACAGCAATACTTTATTTTTTTTACTTCAAGCTTTGTTTACAGTTGACAAGACAGTTTTAATGTTTTATGTTATTTACTAAATATTACTGGCCATATTTATAAAAAACGCTGATGTGTTTAGCAACTCATTACCAGATTTGTATTTGGAATTCTAATTCTCTATAGGAAAGCTGAACATATAAAAATCAAATGCTGTGCATTAATCTTGCTAAAACTCTAAAATGGCTTGACCAATTTGATATTTTATGTTGTTTTGTACATTCTGATACAGGAAAAAGCCAGAAAAATATAGTTTTTTGTGGTATGAAGTTGACCCGGTCAGCTAGTTTTAAATAAACATCAGCTTTAAATAAACTTCTGCAGTTCATTTAAAATATTCATGGGAACTTTTCGTGAATTTAAAGTTTCTTAAAGAAACTATTTCCTTTAGATTTACATCTTAGCACAAAAGCCATGCGGTCACTTGTCGTATTGTGATAAAATTTCTCCCATGGCACCCCTTGGCATTGAATTTAATAACAAACTCGTTTTTAAATAAAACTAGCTTTCTTGTTAAGCCTTTATCATGATAGTAAGAAAGTTATTAGGGGTCACTAACAAAAGTAATCCAGTTTCAAAACTTGTTTACTGGCGTATTGCAACTCTGGCAGACATTTTATCAATGAGAACAAAAAATAACGGATGCCAAAATTCTACCTGGACATTTCTTCTGCAAATACTGTTTATTAATATGTAGTGTATTCTAGTATTATTAATTGAGAACAGACTAGGTACCTACCATCTCACACTGACACTTGCCAACTCGTCTAAGCAAAAAAGCACTGTTAGCTCTTTAAATAGGCGCTAAATGGTTGCTAAGCGATTAAAAAAGTGCAGTATTCTGCGCCAAATTCAAACAAAACGCCCAATAATTTGACTTAGACTAGGGATGTATAAACTTATTTCGCCGAAATGATTTTGAAGTAATTAATCATTCAAATTAATAAGTGTTTTTTTTTATTTAATCAAAATATGTCATATAACAGAGTTACATACAACAGCACTTGTTTAGTAATAATAAAGTAGGGTAAATACGCTAAACGTCGGCCCTTTACGGCTTTTCTAACTGGGGATCGCTCTGGCGCCATCAGTTTGCAACTAAAGGATAGCTTGTGATGCGGTTTTGGACAGTTTGATAAATCTATTTCATGTTTATAGGCATAAGGTTGACATTTCTACTAAAAGAAAAAAGTATTAAGGTTTAAATGCATCGAGAACGAAAACCATGGTCGGTCCCGATTTTCCCTAATGTCGGCCAGGTATAGGGTGTTTAAATTAATCGCGATAAAATTAACTAATTGATTAATGTCCTCACTGCTGCATTCACAGAACACAGACACACAGTCAACAGATTTATTCATTATTCTACACATCTTTTTTTTTTTTTTTTTTTTTTTTTTTTTTTTTTTTTTTTTTTTTTTTTTTTTGCGATAGTCTGAAAGACTGATCGCAAGATTAAACAGAAAAAAAAAAAAAAAAAAAATCTACACATCTTACTTTACAGATACTGACTGCTAATAAGTTAAGAACATTCATATAAAACCAAGCTTCTCTATCAACTTTTTGACTTAGAATTAAGTGTTAAAGATTTTTTTAAATCTCACATACAATTGGGAGATATGGCTGTGATAATGTAGAACTTACTTTATTTATAATTCATGCCTTTCACGTAAATAAGAAAATCTCAGGGCATATCAAATAGTAAATCTTGCAACTTAGTCTTTATTCAGGAAAATAGAAGCCTTAAAGTCAATTTGTAAACTACCCACATTGCTAAATGTAGTGGTTAGTTTTTTATTGACGTTAAGGCTTGGTATTCTACATTTGTCTTCTTACCGGAAACTAAAAAAATGCCATGCAACATCGCAAAACCATTTCAAGTTCAATATTGCAGCCATACCTCTTAATTCTCCGTCGTCTTGACGCTAAACTTCAGATATTCGTTGAACAAAGTTGAAAAAGTATATTTTAGATATGGACTTCTACTCGGGTTTCATGCAGGTTTCTAACTTCTTTTTATCATAACCATTTTTGATTCGGGAAATCTTACACCCCTTGATAACCTGGTTACTGAAAACTAATATTATAAGAGATAAATAATATTACTTTTATGTATTTCCAGAATTTGCATGATTTTGTCAAGTTTTAAGCTGATTTGAAATCAACAAAATCATTCAAATTTTGGAACTGCAATTGATAAAAGGTCTATTAATATTTGGGTTATGCCAGTTTGTCTATTCTTTAAATAAAACAACCAGGACTTCTAGACTCACACTCTGGTAAAACTCCTTATTTAAATTGAGTTGTGTTTGAAATCTTGCCGAACAATAAAAACGTGCAGTCTCAAACCACCTCTTCGGGTAAAACTACACTGACATATATCACATTTTGTAAGGTTTTCGCTACTTCAAGACTTTAAGGTGACTTTTAAATATCTCGTTTATCTGAAGTTGGTCGTCAAAACCTAGTTGTAAGTTAGGTTAAGTCCGTTCCCGCAGTCCCCGCGCGCAGCCCTGCCCGCGCGGGTCCAGTCAGCGCCTCGGCGCACCCAAGAAACCGTTTGGAATGTGCACGGGCTATGACGACATATTTTTTGTAGTCTGTCGGGGTCTAGTTGAAGGAAAATGGCATAGAGAATACAACTCGTCATATTTTTGGATACCTAGAAGGTTTTTATCCGTTCTTGTAGCAATCATATGATACAAAAACCGATGAAAGTACAGTTTAATCAATTCTATAGTGAGCCGTATAAATTACAAAATTCTCCGCACGATTTTATACACTCAAAACTTTTAGATTCAACTTTATACAGCTCACTATACACCCAAAATTGCTGAGCTATGTCCGATTCAACTCTCGCCGACAGATTGAACTATAAGACTGAAGCGATCCGCACTAGTTGTAAGTTATCCGCACGGCGCATCCATAGTTAGTAGCAGATATATTTCTACACACATATACACACCTTCCCCCCATAATGAACCCTTTATCCTCCACAATGTACAATAGTTAAGATCTTCTCGACATAATGTTATGTTCATAGTAAAAATCGAAGGTGAAAGAATTTTGGTGACAAGTCAACTCATTCAGGCTATATTTGCTGTCAAAATTAAATTTAGAATCAAATGTTGGCAACACCTATTCGTTTTTGGACATGTGTTGCCAATTCATAACCAAATTATTTCAATTTTGGCCACCGAATCCCCCTTATTTTGGGGAGTTCAACAAAATTATTAACTTTAAATCCTTCACCATGTTCAGTTTACTAAGAACATTGCATTCTGCCGGGCCGGTCTCCGATATACAATAATATACAATGGTTAAATATATTTTTTACGTATATTATTAACGCACGCGCCGTGCGGGTGTGGATAGCGATCTATCGTCCCCGTGCGCATTGCAAGCTGTTTGTCAATACATCTACCCTTTTGAATGAATCTCCAAAACCAATAAAACTCCACAGCACAGTTTCGCACAAATAAAACAAAAAAAAAATTGTCTATCGCTGAAGTAAATGCTTGTAAACCCGATTTCCAATTTACTAAGCATTCATTTTAGTGAAAAATTTGCAGAAAAAAATGTTTTGTTTAATTTATAAAAAAATTAGTACCGAAAAATCTTACTGTCATGGTACTTTTTGGCGCCAATTTAGATGGTCTGGCGCCATTTTTGTTTAACCACAGATAATTTTGTGTTCATTTTAAATACAGATCCATATATAATTAATTGGCTAAAATAATTTGTGTTCAAACATTTTTGTTGTATTCATAATGTTTTGATAAATCATATCTTAGAAAGACTGTTTGTGTTCATTGTATGAATAAAAAAATAATTATTTAATATATGTTTCCATATTCTTAATTTGTTTGAACAGTTTGATTTATTTAAAATAAGATTTGTGTTCATTGTCTGACTAAAAAAACATTATTTAATATAAGTTTCCATATTCTTAATTTGTTTGAACAGTTTGATTTATTTAAAATAAGATTTCGATTTCGTAAACATGTATAAAAAGCCTAATTTTCTTTAAAATCTTTAACAATAAATATCTATTGTATTACTGACATAATTACAGTAATCAAAGAAACAGGATTCATTCCCAATGTACATACCAAGAATTATTTATACTTATTTAAAATAAAAAAATAAGAAAAATATTTAGTTAAAAAATCTCTGTTATGCGAATCAGCATTGAAAATAACATAATTGTTATTTCGATCTTCTAAAATTTATAAGTATTTTGATTTATTAATCTTTAAATTTTAGTGTCAAAAAATACTATGATGAATTAATTCAATTCAGACATCAAAAACATTTATAACGAACTTCAAAAAAGGAAGACGTTCTTAAAAATCTTATTTTTTGTTTATATTCAAAAAAAACAATGTAGTAACTATAGTGCGCGCGGAACTAGTTGGCCGCGCCTTAGAGGGGGTGGGTTAGGACAATGACAATGTCAATGGGTTATCACACCCTTTGTCAATGGGTCATCCCGGGTTTTACTGGCGCCCCCGCCTCACCGTCCCACCGCTCACATACCTAAGGCGCGGTCAACTAGTTTCGCGCGCACTATAGTCAAGATTCCCTTTCTATGCTGATTTCGCAAAATGTGAGATATTTTAACTTTTCGGTGTTTTCAAGTTTTAGTTCTATCTAGAGTAAAATGATATGTAATTACTAAATTAAATGTCCTTGGTATCTTTCGGGCGTTGATGTCTTCACTAAATACTTATAGTAATAATTACCGTGTAGTGTCTGAGCATGTAAACGTTATATTTAGATACTGTCAAATCGTGAAAAATCTCTTGAAAATAACAGTTTTGACGTGCAATATCTCTTATATTATTTATATTAATATATGCCAACATTACCATCTGCACTCATATAGGAGTTATTTTATTTTGGCATAGTTCTTAAATGTCGAAAGTTAAAAATGTAGCGTTAGTTATTATATGAAAATTAAAATTATATCAGAATACTTAGTTTAGTTGAAAAAAATGTATATGGTGTCGACTTTTAATAATATTGTCATATTCTTTTATATTTTCGTTGATCGAATTGACATTGTATAGTATTTTGTTTTCTGTACATTTTGTGTAAAAAAATTGATTTAGTTTTTGTTAACCAAGGATTCAAAATGAATAAATCATTTTGGAAATAAACTTTCTTTTATTTAAAATATTTTTTTGCTGTAAATATTTACGTGTAAGTAGGCGCCGTTCGAGTTCGCGCCATATGTTTTTCAGAAAATGTTTGTCTACAACAATTAATCAAGCGTAAAAAAGTACATTGGTACCGGCATTGTACTGCAAGTTTTTTGCAGTATAATGCTGCAGTCACACGACATTACACCACAAGTGTTCAATACCAACGGCGGGCATTCTCCAACTTAGTCTAAGAGAGTTCTAGATTGTGTTAGCCACTATACCGCCAACGCCAAACTTGCTAAGATAGAGCAAGCTCAACTACTGGATGTGCGTTTTGATGCCGCGGCTACTAATTTTTTTCCAAAAAATTACGTCTAGCCGTTTAGACGTGATTCTCATTTTAAAATCAGCTACTCTGGGGTATCTGCGCCTTCTATTAATAGATATTGTATCTCAATGATTCTAAATTAAAATGAAACGATAAAATACAAGAAAATGTCCAATAGGAGGCAGCACTGCTTTGAAACACGCCCCTTTCCAAATGCGTGTACCATTTAAGGCGCTCTTCCTCCAATCACGCACGGGTTTGCAACGCAAACTCTTCTCCCAAACACGTTTTCAAGGCGATGCATGGAACTTAGTCCTCCACATAGATGCAGGATGTCCGCGCCGCCGCCGTCTGAATATATAGGAGACATCTGCCCTTACTCTGAAATATTTGAATTTCGACAGATTTCATTAATAGACGGTAGATTTATGAAATTCTGCATAAAATTGGTCGAGACATTTGCGTAATGAATTCGGCAAGATCAAAGGGCAAAAACTATGAAAAATCGACCAATCACATGCGATATGAATGACGCGATGTGGCTTTCCGTCTATGTGATTGATCGACTTTTCAAGTTCAAGAAGCCGGCTGGGGGCTGTGTTTACCTTTGCGATGACATTTGTTGTCTTCGTCTCTGTTATTTCAAGGTTTTCTGCCACATGGCTACTTGTGGACACTGGCGTGGAGAAATCTCTCTATATCGCCGTCTACCGACCGCACATCGGTGACCAGGAGACAACAGCTCTCTTTAATTGCCTCGTGGAGTCGACTGACGTAGCCCAGCAACGGCGAAGATAATTATAGACCAGTATCCGTGTTGCCGGTTTTCAGCAAGGTATTCGAGAGGATAATGCTAAATCAAATGCTCATTCATTTTAATACGAATAACATCTTGCATGATAGACAGTATGGTTTCACCAGAGGACGTTGTACAACTGACGCTGGTGTCGCTCTATTAAAACACATCTTTGATGCGTGGGAAGATTCGCAGGATGCCATAGGTATCTTCTGTGACCTGTCGAAGTCGTTTGATTGCGTTAATCATGAAACATTACTTCTGAAACTTGAGCATTACGGGCCAGGTCAATCAGCGTTAAGTTTGGTTAAATCTTATTTGAATGATAGACAGCAATTAGTTCAAATAAGCGGTGTGAATTCGTCCGGGTTAAACGTTAAAATGGGGGTACCCCAGGGCTCAATTTTAGGTCCTTTCTTATTTTTTGTATACATAAACGATTTACCCCGTTTATTGGAAAACAAAATTAACATGGTGTTATTTGCTGATGACACATCTTTAATTTTTAAAATAAATAGACGTACTTGTCAGGTTGACGACGTAAATAACGCGCTACGGCAGGTTCAGGATTGGTTCACTGCCAATAATTTAGTTTTAAATGCTAAAAAAACCAAGTGCGTAAAATTTTTCTTGCCGAATGTCAAAAGTACTGATTGTGACATTATATTAAACAAGGAGAAGCTAGAATTCGTCGATAAAACGGTTGTCCTGGGGATCACGCTAGACTCAAGGTTGCAATGGGGTCCTCATTTGGTATCCCTTGCGGGGCGGCTGAGTTCGGCGGCTTATGCTGTTGGAAAGATTCGTCGGTTAACGGATGTGGATACCGCCAGACTAGTCTATTTTAGTTATTTTCATAGTATAATGTCTTACGGTATCTTACTATGGGGAAGGGCTGCAGACATTGAGTCAATTTTTATTCTGCAAAAACGAGCCAACAGAGCGATATACAATCTTCGCCGGCGCGATTCTCTAAGGGAACTGTATATGGACATTAACATCATGACGGTTCCTTGTCAATATATTTATGAAAACATCATGTACGTGAGAAAGAATTTACATCTTTTTAGTAAAAACGGCGACAGACATAATTATGTTACTAGAAATAGGGACCAATTAGTTCAACCAGGTTTCAGACTGGCTAAAGTAGCCTCATCTTTCATGGGGTACTGTACAAAATGTTACAATAAAATTCCTCCCCACATTCTTGAACTGAATGACTGTCTAGTGAAATCCGTATAGACCTGCTCCTCCATGAGAGTCCCAAAGGCACGAAGCGAGTATGGGATACGAGTCAGAGACAGACTGGGATGAGATGCGGCACTTTTGCGTCTTATGCTTGGTGGCATGTGTGCTTCTCCTCGGGTGACTCCTCCTGCTGTACTGAAGGGGTTGCGGACGTGATTCAGCAGGGAATGGAGTATGTTATTCCATTCTCCGATATCCCGCTCAGTCAAAAAGCCCGGCCTTGGTATAATGTCGAATTTACTTTTAGTGCTGTTATAGCAATTATGGTGCTGGTCTCTTTTAACGCCATCAAAACACAGGCGTGTCTTTTCACCTCTAAAAGGAGTCGTTTCGACCTAACTACTACTTTTCAGGGTTCATCTATTACTGTAACTGGCTGGCTCCTAGGCATGGAGTTTACATCTAGTCTCAACTTCGGCGCCTCCATTGAGTAAAAAGCCACCTTTGGGAGGCTCAGCTAAATATCAACTTGCCGCGCTTGACTCGGTGAAATTCAGACTGTTCGGTGAGTATGCTCAAGAACTCCTCAACCTTATCCCACCGGCTCCCTTCTACCACCGGACATCTAGACGCACTGCAAGTTACCATCCTTATCTAGTTTTCCACTCGCTCCAAGCGCTTCCAAACATCCTTCATAATGCGCACAGCAAAAGAGTGGAACTCACTACCTGCATCTGTTTCCGAACGCATTCAATCCGAATTACTTCAAAGTTAGAGTGAACCAGGTCTTCTGGGTGTTTTTGTCCTCTAGTCTCAGTAATTCGGTTGCACTACCGAGACTAATTTGTTCGGTTATGACTTAATTTCGCCTCGACTGTCGCAATGAGCTTTGATATTACGATAGAATAGGAGACTTACCCATTTGGTCAGTTGTGCGTGCAGGCCTCCTCTCTGTGAGAGGTAATGGGCCGTAATTCACCACGCGGGCCCATTGCGGGTTTGTGGATGTCACATGTCTTCGAATTTTTAGTTCTAAGACATGCCGGTTTCCTCACGATGTTTACCTCAACTTTTGAGACCAGTGGTGATTCTCATTTCAACCAAAAGTCGTCCACTGTTGGACATAGGCCTCCCTCAAGCGTCGCCACACTGATCGGCCCTGTGCGTCAAGTGATGAAATAATTTACACAAACTAAAGCGCCTGCTTGGGTTCGAACCCACGACCTACAACTTGTAAGTCGCGAGCGTTTCCACTGGGCCGCCACAGCTCACCTGCTTTGACCTTTGGTTGAAAATGTAGGAAATCGGTTGGATGTTTGCAAATAAAACAGCATCTGTCATAATTTACATTTATTTCTTACTCACAATTACATTTAAGTACAACACAAGTCTTATTGTTACGGAATGTCAATTATTAGGGGCCTGTGCTTACCATTGACTGAACTGCTGATCTTATAGAATTGTTGCCGCAAAAATAATTTAGACTAACAGTCAGTCCATCGTACGTACGGTTTTATAGTTATATATACAATAACAACAAATAGAGTTAAGGCCAACGCAGACCGGCACACTAGCCGCTTAGATACCATGGCATTCCAGCGCCTTGCCACGGCACGACAAAGCATGCCTCGGCAGCTCCTGCAGCCCGATACAAATTTAGTCTCGCATCCCCCCTTCTCTACCCCCGCCTCACCCCGCGGCATGTCACAACAAGCGCCGGCGTCTTCGGCATGCCGTTGCCTACCGCAGTACCCCACGGCACAGATAATATAATACTAGCATACAGATGCCTCTTCCGATACAAAGAAACCGTGCCGACGTAACTAGCGTTTTTCATCTGATTATACCGATTATTTTATGTAAATCGATCGCGTCCGGTTCCGTTCCACGGCAATAGATAGATCACCATCTATATCCTTGGAACGGAATGGAACGGGACCGAACGCGATCGATGTACAAAAAATAATCAGAATAGAACATCGGCACGGTTTTTTTTGTATGGGATGAGACACCACTGCCCACGGCATCCCGCCGCGGTAGCCAGTGGCGCGTCTTTCAAAGCCGTGCAATGAAATCCCTTTCGATCACGGCATCATCTTAAAGCATTGCAATTTATGTCGTATTTCTATACCGATACGTTTGAATGTCCATTGGTAAAAAATTAAATCCCTTGCCATCCTGTCCCGCAGCCGAATTGCGTAAGTATATTATCCAAAGCAAAAGAATCGATTCTTTCCCAAAAACGACTTTTCGTATCAATATGCACTACGTAAAGTCGGTTTTGGAGAAGAATCGATTCTTTTGCTTTGGCTAATATACTTACGCATTTCGGCTGCCGGTCTGCGTTGGCCTTTACAGTGAGAATATTTAACGGAATGAGAATTACAGAAGCAGAATGGATTCGAGTCTAGATAGAAACAATATTCGTAATGACAAGAACTTTGATTTCTCCGTCCGGAATTGCAGAATCATCGGATAAAGTCAAGAAAAAAAACCATGAAGAAAATTAATTTTCCCACACATTTATTGATTCTGAGAAGGTACGAAGTTCGACGGGACAGCTTGTTCTTACAAATACTCGTTCGACCTATATAGATTGGCTTAAGTTCTGTGTACCTACCTATGTTATAAAGCTAATATTACATTGAGTATTCTTGCCGAATGGTGTCATGAAGTTATTACTACTTTTTATCGATTTAACTATGTGATTTCGAAGTAAAAATAGGCAAAGAGAAATAGGCTCTCTTTTGATAGTTCTAAGATATGTTATAAATGCAGCACTGCAATGCACACTTTGGCATTTTTTGTCGCTAAATGTATTTCTTAAAGTAACAACATCGGTGGTAAATTGCAGTTATAAATACATCTTTAAATAAATGTTTTCTAATTGCCTATTCTTACCAAGGAACTACAAACAAATCTAATCTATTTCGAACAGCGATTAGTCTTATAGTTCACTCTTAAATCACTATTACAAAAAAACATAATAAATTAAATAAACAAAACAACTTTTTACATAAATAACTTTATCGAATAAAGCATAGAACGGTTCAATTAACTGTGCACCTGGCGCTGTGAAAAATCTTAAAATAATTAATAATTAAGATTATTAACAACCAAATTGAGATTTGAAACAATAACATTACAAAACTTAAAATTAAATATAATTTTTAGGAACTTGGAAGCAACTATGGTTTTTATTATAAATATTTATTTGTTAAATACTGGTATTTATATCATCCCTTTAGCCACCCGATTGAGAACTTTTCTTTAGTAAAACCACAGATAATATAATATTAGCATACAAATGCCTCATCCGAGAAACCGTGCCGACGACGACGTAACTAGCGTTTTTCGTCGGACTAATCGGATAAATATATCAAACGCGCTCGGCTCTGTCCCAAGCGATAGATGGTGTTAGCAGCGACTTACAAGTAAAAGGGTTTACTAGGTTCGAGAATATTTTTTTCTTTAAATACAGCGACGATTTGATTTATAGTATTTTTTTGCACGTTTTTACAGTTTTATTGTACCAAAATGTGTTACAATACAGATTAAAAAAATGGAGTGGACAGCCTCAGAAATTTAAAACCGCGCCATCTATCGGAATGGATTTTTCCGTTCAAATAATCTTTGAAATGTGAATTAAGAGCCCAATATCCCATAATTTTATGTTTAGGAGAGTTAATTAAACAAGAACATACAATTTCTATAATGAATTCCAGAAAATGTTAATTTTACACACAATTTAATAACAAATCGATGCATATCGCGCCACCTAGTGATATTTATTTGAAACACATTTTCTTTCTTAGCCACGCATTGAAGTAGTAAGCTGTATAACTGGAGCTATATTCTGGCAATGCCGGCCGTAAGAGCTACTCATACTGAAAAGAAAAAACGTGCCGACAAAGACTCACTGGATCTTCGTGGGTCACACAAGTGAAATATGATTTCTTATTGGTTGGTTTGGTTAAGCTGACTGTCACTCAAAACGACATTCAACAATCAACCATTATTGGAAAGGGACGCATGCAGTTTTAGAGTCCTTTTTCGGTTCACTTTTTGGTAACAGTGAACCTTCCAATTGTACCGCATACTACATCTATGCTGTCTCGTTTGTCCATTGGTTGTAAGCAAGATCTTGGGTTCGATTCCCGTGTCTAGAAAGGTGTTATTCAAGTTATTCTATTACAAAATTCTCTGAAGTAACCTGGCATCTGAATTTGGGCAAAATACTCGCCTCCTAATACATGGCACTTAAACATAACTGTAGAATTGTGGGTGTGCTTAGGTGCACCTCTGCTGAACCGTTCGGGGAATACAGTCGTCATGTTAGAAGGTTTAAGCTATAGCACGGGGTCCCAGCGCTAACAAAGAAAATTTGGTTCAAATAAATCTCACCAGATGGCGCGATATGCAAGTCGCTGCTAACACCATCTATAGCCGTGCAACGGAACCGAACGCGATCGAAGTACTTATAAAAATAATCAGCATAATCAGACGAAAAACGGTAGTTACGTCGGCACGGTTTCTTTGTATTTATTATCTGTGGCTATAGCAAGGTTCTGAATCGGGGTTCTGAACATGGCCAAATATTTTTGTGTTTTCAATATTATATTTGGGTATAAGCATGAGATATGTATAATAACATTTACCATACAAACTTTATTATTTACAATGGTATTTTTTTATTTATTTATCAAAATAACACACTTACTTAACATAATGGGTGAGATATTTTTGTGTTCGCAAGCACTACTGCTGAACATGAGGTCCCGAGTTCGATTCCCGAGTCGGTTTTATGTGTTATTGGGTTTTTTCATGTGAAATTGCCTGGAGCAGCTCGGATTCTAGACTGGTGACCGGTTGATAGCAATAGGCTCGCCCCATATTACATGGAACTTGAACATAACTGGCGACATGTGTGTGTACTGTAGGTTATGTTTTTTCGAGTGTAGAGAGAGTGTGATAGGAGTGCGTGTAACATGGGCATTCACCATGACCTTGGTTTTGTCCATGTTCATCCTAAGAGCCACTCTTTCGGAAGCTCTACTGAGGTCATCGAGCATTGTACTGAGGCTCTCCAAGGTCTCAGCCATGACCACTATGTCGTTGGCAAACCGAAGGTGAGTGATGTACTCGCCAGGCCAACATATGACTTCTTATATTATAATTTAGACTAAATGGTGACGTTCACATAATTTTGTTCTAAATATATAATTAATGGAAGTGTACTTGATTTCTTTGAGTAAGCATTTATTTTTTATATAATATTTCTTTACGTGTTTTTTGAGGGGATTTTACTTTGTAGGTATAAAGGCAAAGTTTCTGAAGATTTTGTTCAGCTAACTCGCTTGGCAATTTGTAAAATTACGATAATTTACGTTACAGAAACTTTGCCTTAGCTTGTCATACGCTCTGAA
Organism: Orthosia incerta; assembly: GCA_948252205.1. NCBI lineage: Eukaryota > Metazoa > Arthropoda > Insecta > Lepidoptera > Noctuidae > Orthosia > Orthosia incerta. Next base: position 673,105 of record OX411769.1, read on the forward strand.
CTATAGTTAATTTTTTTATATGAAGCATTTTTTTATACATTTAAAAACTGTTTAATATATTTTTTGCCTTCTCTGTATCAGAAGGTATTGCCCTGCAGTGGGACAGTAACAGTGTGGTATTATTAAAATTAAATATCTTTTGCTCAACATTATCTAAAATACGCCTATTGAATAAATACCTGTTTGGTAATTATACCTCTTAAGTACAAATATTTCAATAAACTGGGTGTCTGACACCGAGGTGAAAAAAAATACCATGGATTCAGTACATGATTATGGACCCCCCATAGAGTTGTATTTTTTTTTAGGTTTATTCAAATTTTCGAAAAAGAATACTGTCATCATCTCATATCATCTGTGTGATATCATTTATTCCCATTTCTCACAATAAACAGCAATGCAAATAAAACTCAAAAGCGCTACCTATCAGCTGATTTCCTAAAGTGCACGATCGAGGTTAACGCAACCGGATAGTACCTACACGCACCGCGCCGCACGCACTTTTTCTCTACTTCGGAAAATCTAATTGAATTAGATATAGGAATAAAGATTTTGAACTAATTAAAGTAAAAATGCCAACACAATGTTCAGAATCATGTACTGAATTCATAGAATTTTTTTTCGCCTCGGTGTTAGACACATCCTGTATACCTGACTAGCGATCCGCCCCGGTTTCGCACGGAAAAAATATATACGCAAACCTTCCTAACCTGCCTCGTTTATCGCTATTTTAAATAGTGCAAACCGCATCCAAATCCGTTTCGTAGTTTAGAAGAAGTATGCGGAGAAACAGACAGACAGCGACTTTGTTTTATACTATTTAGAGTAATATTTGAAGATATGTTAACATACTGGTTCTAAAGTTAACTCTTGACTAGCATACCACTATTCAATACTGCTAATACCCACTTGCGTCAAAGACAACTCAGAGTTAGTTGCTAACACGAGGTTACAAATATGTCAAACATAATTGGCCGCGTTAGCTGCTAACTCGGAGTTAATAAAATAATCCAGGGTAGAGCCAGCGGGCCTAAAGCCAACTTGCATGAAAAAAAATACTCAGAGTTAGTTATCACGAGGTTAAATTGATAATATTGTATCAAAAATCTTTTTTACAAAAAAATACTACCGACTTCCTAATAAGAAAACTACAAAGTGAAAAATAACTTTATTTTTGGAAGTCGGTGTATTTCTTAGGTACCATTTTTATGCATTACGGACACCGACTTCCAAAAATAAAGTTATTTTTCACTTTGTAGTTTTCTTATTTGGAAGTCGGTAGTATTTTTTTGTAAAAAAGATTTTTATTTTTCACTTTTTAGTTGTACCTACCTAATAGGCAAGTTGTTTAGTAAGTTTCCTATAACGCCAGAATAGATTACCCGAATATCATGAAACTTGAACAAAAACGATCAAATGAGAGATCTGCTTACCACTTAAGAACGTACTGGCGTGATGTTATGTTATGAAATGGTATAAACAATAAACAGACATGCGATTGCAGCAGTCCCGAGAGATTTTCCGTTATTTATTGAAGAATTCTGTTGTATATCTTCGAAGTTTTTCATCAGAACTTCACCAAATTTAAATGGGACCAATTTCGGAACATACTCGTTCAAACAAAAAAAGAATTTTCAAAATCGGTCCACAATTGACGGAGATATCGGTGAAAATACATTAAAAAAAAAAAAATACATGTCGAACATAGAACCTCCTCCTTTTTCGAAAGTCGGTTAAAAAACTGACAATTTAACCTCGTGTTAGCAACTATGTAACGCTGAGTTAAGTTTTTTTTTCTGTGTGCTGGTGGTAAGCGATGATGTGGTCGACGGTGAAACACGCTTGCCTAATAACTAAACTCTGAGTTAAGTTATTCGTGCAAGTGGGCCTTAGTAAATATACCTGTAGTATATATATGCCATCTGACTCACACAGTCAGTCACCAACACGTCTACTCTCGCCTGTAGCTCTCGTATTACTGACGCGGAGCGATCTAATGACCTGCAGCCTAATTGCGTAACTGAATTCGATTTTGGGAAAGAATCGATTCCTTCCCAAAAACGACTTTACGTATTGCATATTAATACCTAAAGTCGTTTTTGGGAAAGAATCAACTTGTTTGCTTTGCAGAATTCACTTACGCAATTAGGCTGCTGACGTCACACGAGTCGTTAGATGCGCACAAGTCGCTTTTTAGGTCTCTTTGGTAACCAAGCGGGGCGCGGGGAACGTTTAGTACCGTTCCGAGCGCGCGAATGGTTGCTCAGTTGACACAAAGACCGACTGACCAATCGCCAAACGTCCGCGTTCCGATCGCTCCGTATAGTGGTTGGTCAGTTCTTGGCATATGCGCGAACTTCCCCCCCCCCCCTACGCCAAAACCTTGCCAACTTACGTGCCGGGCACTATACATTTGTGTGTCGAGATTTTAAGGTTACACTAGTCGACGGCACGAACTATTTTGTGCGCGGGGTTAAAATGCATTTTATATCAACCGACAACACGTGTGGAAGAGATAGGTGCTGTGATGAGCAGTAGGAAGCTAGTTCGCGTACGAATACACACTTTTGCAAATTTGTAGCGAAATGGATAATGATTTAGGACGAAACCGAGCGCGCGAAATTTTATAAACAGACCTTCGGGAGTCTGGATATCATGAAAAAACGACTAAACGTATAGTGTTCAAAATAAAATTATTTGCATTATTGAACTACTAATCTATCCCTGTATGGAGGCCGTTTTGCAAATTTCCGTCTTCTTATGGTATTTATTCGCGCCCAAAAATGCGTTAGAATTAGTGTCGAAATGTGGAACTTTCGACGCTTATAACTTTCAAATATTTTCTTTTTTAACTTTTTTGCTTCCATACAAATCTAGATAAATTGATATCACTTTTTATTTTGAACGTACATCGTCAAACAGTGGCATAATCCTTAGACTACGTTTGAATGGAAGAATTTTCGACTAGTGTAACCTTAACACATACAACAGTCCGACAACAGAGTGTGGGGGCAATGTTTTTTTAAAAAAATAGAAAGATACCGTCGGACAGTTGTCCACCAGACACTACACCCGTCTGCTCGGAGGATCGCACCTGCGTTGTGAAACTTTACGCCCTATTCCGCACCTCTAAAACCGTGTCTGTCTGTCTGTGTGGGGGTGACTGAGTGATGGTGAGGGTGATATGGCATATACAACAATACTTCATGTTGATCTTTGACTGACCGTAAACATTTTGAATGGAAACCGGCGCCATTACCTCAGAAGCTTGCCTAAATTCGGTATATTTGATAGCAAAATAAAATAAAAAATTGGGTTGTGTTACATCTGCATTCTAATACCATGAAGTCATTAAACTCTTAAAACATGAAGGGGGTTTAAAGGGGCTTTGTTAGCTGAGCGGGTGTGTGGTACCCAATGTACTGGGTGTGTGGTACCCTGCCACTGCGGGCCCAATGTAACGGGTGTGTGGTACTTAGCTACTGTGGGTCTGTGGTACCCAGCAACAGTGAGTGTGTGGTACCCATCTACAGCGGGTATGTGGTACCCATCTGCCAGTGGGTGTGTAGTCCCGCGACCTAGAAGGGCGCGGCGTCGTCCAGCGTGTGCAGCCAGTTGAAGATCATCATGTTACGTTCATACTTGGACAGCGGCCGGCCTCGTTCACGTTCCAGGTCGGCAGCCGTCAGCGCCAGGTGGGCTGCTTCTGTGGCACACACGCAATGAACTCATTAATATTGACTTTCCTCATCATCATTTCAGCCGAAGGAGGTCCACTGCTGGACACCCAAGTGTCGCCACCTTGATCGATTTTGCGCGCATGAACCTTCATTATGGAACTATTCCAGAAACGGTGACAAAAACAATATGAACGTCAAAGTTTGTGATTATGTATGGCCGAATTATTGTAACTTTCACGTTTTTTTTTCTTTATTTTTTTACGTATTTTTGCAACTTGATAGTAATATAAGTCATTGATAAAAGTTGTAAGTAATTGTATTTTAAGGTGTACAATAAAGCATATAATAAATAATAAATAAACAAGTAATACGTACCGGGATGCACTTGTCGCTTGTGCGTGCGGGAGGGCACAGCTAGCGTGGTGGGGCCGGCGCCGGACACTGCACTCGCCACTGCACATACTGCCGCCGCCTAACCACACAACATACAGATATTATACCTGAACACCATACTTTTGTGGACCTGAGAGGTTAATGTAAGTCTAAACTTTCGAAGAAGTAGTGGAATTACTTTATAATCAAAAACAATGGTCTCTGTAGTGGCCGGTTGTATTTTAGGGCAATGCATAGGCTCGTACACGCACTAACTGACTATACTTCAACACGTCTACACTCGCCGATGGCTCTGGTATAACTGACGCGATGCGCACGAGACTGTCAGGCAGGTGTCTGTCTGAGTGAAAGTGGGGATGACTAAGCAAAAGTGCGAGCGAGATAGCATACACTACAGTCTCGTTGAAAAGCACTTGCCAATACTATAGCTAGTACACTTCGTAAGGGAAGGAGTGGTGAGGGCGGCTCAGGCGTCTATCTATATCCGTCCGCCAATTTATTCCAAGTGCACTATTTAATAGAAGGTGATTTTCTTCGTCTTTATATGTATTAGGATACTGCCTCGCTCACCTCGCTGGTCTAGTGGTCGCAAACGGTTCGATTCCTGGGTCGGACAGTGTTGTTGAGTTACAACTTAACAAGGGTTGGGGATGCCTGAGAGTCACTTTCAAAATATATATTCCTGAGGATCCGCAGTGAATCTAAACACAAATTTGTAGTCTTGAGAAAACTGGCCGTCATCTTTAACTTTTTATGTCCTCGCCAGATTGCTTTTAAATGGATTTTAAGTCAGTGCCGAGTTAGTTATGTATAAAGCTGGGTACAGATATGTTCTTTTGTCCATATCGTACTTCCGTTTCATATCAGCGTCGCGATCGTGGTCGCGATTCAAGTACGCTAGTTTGGCGCCCTTTCGGTATGGAATATGGGACAGGTACTGATTCATCTCGAAACGATTTTGAACTCCTGATGATCGCAGCGATTTTACGGAGATACGGGCTATTTTATCTTGGGTCCAGAGTTCTTGCATCGCGATGTTGATACGAAACGGGAGTACGGTACGGACATATCTGGACCGAGCTTTACATAAAATGATATGCCAATAAATGGAGATTGACCTTTAACTGTGGACGTGGGGTCTCAGAGGTACCACCTAGTCTGATAATTTCACAGAAAAACGTTCCCCCGACACGGATTCGCTCAGTACCTTTCAGGTTAGTGGCAAAACAATAATAATAAAACTAAAACATATTTTTTAAATTTTTCCTTAAATATCATGTAATTTTTAACCATGAAGTGCAGGGGCCTATGCGACCCCATCCCCCGGTCTATGGTAGTGTTATGAAAAAAAATACGTTTACAGTTAAAGGTAAAAAAAAAAAATACGTTGTATTTTTTTGACAGCATCACCGACGACATTCAGTTAGAATAAGATATCTAAGAGCCACAATGTTCTCACCTCGAGCCTGTCGAGATTGAAGTCTGACTGCGACATCCTCTCCAGAGCGCGGTACGTGGTCAGCAGGCGCCGCTTGATGTAGCTCTGGCGCACCTGAGGACAATGTCAGAGCGTCAGAACATTCAATGAGCTAGGAAAATAAGCTTTTTTTTTAAACAAGCTTTTTTAACTGAATAGTTACAAGCTTTAGAGTTCAGGAATAAATAATTCAAACATCACACCTTAATTGATCAGACTTTATTACCAAACCAATTTAGCACTTCGGTCTATTTCGCTGTTTGCTCGCTCTGTATTGCTTCCAATCGAACTGTCCCTTGACCAACCCGACTGCCCTTTATATAGCACGGAAGACATTTTTGGACATTTCGTACTGTTCTGGATACGATGAGAACCTTCCGGAATAATAACGGAAAAAGACATTCGAGAAGAACTTTCGAGATCGTTCTCGACGTGCCGGGAACATTCTAGAATGTTCGGCTAAGAATGACTTAGGCGACACGAACATTCGAAAAGAAAACTTCCGTTATTCGACATGAGATGGCGCTACTAACTACTGCTAGTTTTCTTCGTCATGGTGCTATCTTATCTGGTTGATAAGATGCTATGGCCACCTGCCGGCTCCTTCATGAGATCAGCTCCATAGCACCATATTATTTCAATGTTTCCAAAGTTAAATAAGTACGCGAAGTTTCAGCTTATTCGGATGCCAGGTAGTGCAAGAAAAAACAATTACAAGTTCCCGCAGGCTTATCTCGTATCTTTTGCAAGAGCAAAACGATAGCGATCAAACGCTTTCTGTCATAAAAGTCGGAATTACCTGCAGTGTAGGTGTGGTAGGTCAACAATCGTTTGCTGTTTGTCAAATGCACTTATTTAAAAAAAAACCGCCAGCAACTCTAAAACTTCTGTATGGAAGAGCAATTATTGCGCAAAAATCTCTATCGTTTTGCTCTTGCAAAAGATACGTAATAAGCCTGCGGGACACACATACGAAAGCAGTAATATAAAGCTTGTAATAAAAATAAAGCGACTCACGCCACCCAATACGCTATTGCTCGGTGCCCCGGAGGCTCTGAGACGGCAAAGTTTTCTTGGTTGCGTAGTCACGCAATGGAGTCCCATCGAAGGGCAAAATCACCACGGCGACATGGTGATCATGTGAAATGATCGCAAATGGCTCAGAAACTCTGACGTTCGATACTCGCTATTGGCGCACGAGGTTCGGGAGATGGGAGTGGGGGCGACGTGCACAGTTATTTTGAGCGTGCTGTAAGGTACGTACCTTCTTGTTGTCGGTGGGCAGCTGGCGGGGCGGGGGCTGCGATGGCTGCGAGCGCTGCGGAGACGGCAGCTGTGACCCGCCTACTGCAACAACACGAGAATCATAGCATACGTTCCCACTGCTGGGATACATGCCTCCTCTCTTAGAGACGGAGTGGGCCGTAATCCACCACGCAGGCCCAGTGCGGGTTGGTGGATGTCACATGTCTTCGAAGTTTTAGTCCTAGGACATGCTAGTTTTCTCGCCTGTCTGGATTCGAACCCACGACTTTGAAAGAGAAGGCACGAGCATTGATCACCAACCTTGCTCGATAAGAAATCGATGTATATCACGCCATCTAGAGAAATTTATTTAAACCAAATTTACTTTCTACGAATTGAGAGTCCATGTTAGGGGTCAGTAATCACTTAAATAATATTGGTTTGTTTGTTGTTATTTAAAATAAAACCGTTCTTACCAGCCACCCAAGTGCTACAGGATCGCGAAGCTGCGCTCAGAGTGAGCGCTTCCAAAGCGGCGCACAAACCGACTTCCGAAGTCGCACTGAAATATATTACATCTAGTTAATACACAGATCAGTAGTAAATCAAATCAGTTATTACAATGGGAGCGGAGCCACTTCGTTGTCAATCTGGTGAAGTAGTCGACTGCCTCGGACACCATGGCCTATCCTGCAGTAGGAGCGCTGGTCTGGTACGTCGGGCTCTTGACTCCGTCGTGGTGCCAGCTGAATTTAATCAAATGGCTTGGCATGTGAAGACGCCAGACGGGATGACCATAATGCTTTAGAAGGTGGGCAGGACTTTGGTTTGCGATGCAACATGTATCGATACCCTTGCGCCATCCCATCTTCTAAGCAAGGCGGGCTGTGGACGGCTGAGCCGAGATGTGTTGGGATCGACTCCCAACAGAGCCATTAAACGGCACTTTTGAATGTAACAATCAAAACTTTGAAAATAATAATAATAATTGATTCTACTTTCCTATCGCAAATGTAGTTTATTATGGAGAAGAACGGAAAAGTATTGCCAGAATTTTCGCCTGAGAAAGACTTTCAAGAAGAACTTTCGAGACCGCTCTCGACGTGACGAGAACATTCCAGAATGTACGGCTGGAATTTAGGCGACGTGACGCGAACGTTTGAGAAGATAACTGCCGCTATTCGATACGAGATGGCGCTTCTAGCTTGTCTTGTAACAATATGCTACTGCACGTACCTCCTGAGTGGGTGGTGCGACTCCCTGCTGTGCGCCACATCCCCCGCGCTGAAGGAGCGCCGCAGCCCCAGCTGAGCGCACAGCGCCGCGCAGCCAGCCAGCAGCTCGCGACAGTTGTCCGGCGCTAGCGGAAGCGACGAGGACGGTCTTCTAGAACAACACACATCATAGAACACACCTTTTTTTTGCTAACACAGGGAAACCTTCGAAAGACGCCTGGACTTGCAGACTCTTGGGGAAAATACCAGGGAGTGTGATATTTTTACATTTCTAAAACCACCCCACAACCTTAACCAGGTCATCTGTTCACCCAGTTTGATGCCTTCCTTCGCAGAGCAGCTGGATGCGAGACGCACGGGATCGGACAATGTAACAGCATATGTTCAGCAGTGGAGGTATTTCGGCTGAAATGGTTGTGATCATGAAAACCACCCCAGTGATCACCATCAGCTGGAACGCCCGTAACCTCTAATATACCACGCCGGAACTCCCTCTGTGCAACGCCTGTTAGATCATAGAACACCTAGAAGACCATCGTCATCATTTCAGCCGAAAAAATTCCACTGTTGAACATAGAGCCAAAGAGCCCACCAGTCCTGTACGTCTCGCATCCGGCGGATTTCCGCAGCCTTCCCCTCATGGATATTATAGGTGATATCTAAGAATATGTGAAAAAATATCACATGTCCGAATTTTTGGTTGTATTTAAATGAATCACTTACTTTAAAGCTTTGCTGTCTGGGTTGGGACTGGCCACTCGCAATGATGGGTCGGGACCTTGTCCTGCCTGAAAACCAATAGAGAGTTTAATAATAATTAATTAAAACCGCGCATGAAAAGGGGAGAGGGGCGAGAACTCATTTGGCATCAAAACATCGCTGTGATTGGCAAAAGTATCCAGAAAACTAGCAGCATTGGCAAGTTGAATGGCAATGCTTTGGCCGCAGCAAAGTCCAGCCCTCTGATCACATGAAAAGTCTACTAACTTGTGTTTTAAAACCAGATATATCTGGTGTAACTTTTTTAATACATTGCCTCACACTAGGAATTTCTCCTGTATCATGGGTGCATTTATTTAGGAGGTAGCTGAGCAGCCGATCGCTCAACCACTTCGCCAACCTTGTCGTCCACGTTCAATAACAGGTATAAGAGGCATCTCATCCTTTGATTTTGTATAGGGTTAAAGTAAATTGGTTCCTTCTCTAGAACAGCAATGTACTGTCCTGTCTCTGTTATATTGCAGAAGTACATTTATAGTACGGCGCCAAGTCTGCAGGGTGCTTCTGTCACTGGTCCGAGAGATGGAGCTTCTTGCCTCCTCCAACCGCCAAGTGATGGCGCCACCGTGTCTTGTGACTGTTCTACATACCTTACAGGCCAGCAGCCTTAACACCCTGGCGTCGGAAGCGGCGGATGACACGCTGAACAGCGACAGGTCGGTGGTGACGGACTCGTGCGACGGCGAGCGCGCCACCCCGCCCCGCCACGCCTCGGGCGTGCACATGTCCACTGGAACACGAGCATGAACAACTATTGGTCACAACACAACATCCCACCATAAACTCTGTCTGCCTTTTCCCTACTATGTTGGGATCGACTTGCAGTCTAACCGGATTCAGCTGAGTACCAGTATTTGTCATGTAGCGACTGCCCATCTGACCTCCACAACTCAATGAGGGGTTGTTCACCAATTGGGGCATTTAGGGAGGGGTGGGCAAATCTCACCCGATCACACGTTGGGGAGTGGGGGGCAAAGGTGTCGGCAAATATCACGTAATTGTTTTTTTCCATGCAATGCAAAATTGCGAGTTTCTACACTAAATTGTCCGCGGTCCACAGTACAGCAGCGCACAATGTGCGACCCTCACGGACTATCACATATCGAACTACTTAGTGTGCTTCTGTGTGCAAGCTACACCGATTTAGAGTGGCTTATTCAGAGTGACGTTGAAGTAACAGGTGATTTTACTGAAAATCACATGGTCATGTTGGTTGCACTTGCAGTAGTCACTCTTAAGGCCAAACATACAAAGAATATTCTTTTACGAATTTTATTAGTTCCTATTGTTACGAGCTGGGGTTCAGGGATAAATTATTCTAAAAGCACTCTTTAATTGATCAGATAAGATCACTCAAACACTTGTTAAGGTTACACTAGTCGATAATTCTTCCATACAAACGTAGTCTAGGGATTACTCCACTGTTTGACGATATACGTTCAAAATAAAAAAATATATCAATTTGTCTCATCATTATCTAGCCCTGTATGAAAACAAAAAAGTAAAATATTTGAAAGTTATGAGCGTCGAAAGTTCCATATTTCAACACTAATGTTTAACGCATCTTTGGGCGGCAATAAATACCATAAGAAGAAGGAAAATTGCAAAACGGCCACCATACAGGGATAGATAAGTAATTCAACAATGCAACTAATTTTATTTTGAAAATAAACATTTAGTCGTTTTTTCATCCCAAAGGTCTGTTTATAAAATTTGGCGCGCTCGTTTTTGTCCTAAATCATCATCCATTTCGCTAAAAACTTGCAAAAGTGCTAATTCGTACGCGAACTAGCTTCTTACTGCTCATCACAGCATCTATCTCTTTCGCACGCATGAGATAGCAGGCATTTTAACCCCGCGCACAAAATAGCTCGTGCCGTCGACTAGTGTAACCTTAATCACATTTATTACTTGGCACTATTTTGCTTTTGATCGCTCCGAATCGCTTCCAAATCGAAAACTATCCCAAGACGAACCTGACCGCCCTTTATATAGCACGGGGAACGTCTCTGGAACTTCCTAGATCGTTCTTGATGCGTCGAGAACTTTCGACGATATTCGATTGAGTATTTTTCTCGTCAATAGATGGTGCTACCTTGTCTTGTAACCCTATTTAAGTATTTTAGTATTCGACTGCCTCATTGTGATTCTGGACTACGTTCTCAGTAGTCTAAAATAAAAATAATGAACAAATTGTGTTTTTTAAATAAATCTAAAGCAATCAAGCAGAGATTAAAATATTTATTTATACTTAACATATGCATTTTGAAAAATATCACGTGTTATTTAAACGAGGAGGGGGCCGAGCCAAATCTGAAGATATCTCACTAAGGAAAGGGAAAGGGGAATCGAATTGTCGCTAATTTCATTTCACGTACACTACACGCCCCCTAACTGGGTAACACGCTACTCGTTGGCAAGACTCTTGTCAGATTTTATGGCATCTGACTGGAGGCACGGTGGAGGAATCTCGATATGAAATGGACGGTCACCCATCCAATAACCGACCTTAGCAAGCATTGCTTAACCTTGAAGATCGAGCCTTGCGGAAGTTATTACTATCTTAGCTTCATCATAACAGCTGCTTCGGCTATCGCTGTAAACTAGCAGTGTGGCTGTCTCGCACGCGAGTCCTAGCATTATGCTGAGCGATCGCCGTTTGGCGCGTAGGTATTTTTTTTGTTTTTTTATGATATGTGTCATACCAAGTAAACAAACAAATTCCGCCGATTTTAGTATTTTGATGCCATCCGAAATTTATATTTATTTAATGATAGGTTCGCACTTGACCACCATCTCACTCACCTGATGGTAAGCGATGATGTGGTCGACGGTGAAGCACGCTTGCCTAGTAGTAACCTATTCACTAGAGACATAAAGACCCCCAGGTTGTAGCTATAAGGAAACAAAGAAATAAAGTAATCAGCAAAATAATCTGTATCAATCTGTCTAAGCAGTATTTTCCTACCATATATAAATTCCGGATAAAAAATAAATTATAAAACATATTAATATTAGTTTTGATAAGACTAAACTAAACTAACAATGCGGCTTTTAATAAGTGCACAATTAGATCTATTTTTGGAAACCGGCATTTTAATTTCAAAATATCGCATTTTAGCTATACTGTACAGCATAGATTTTTATTATTTCGCGGTTTTTTGGTTTTAGTCTATAACTGAAAATATGATTTAGTCAGATAGCGGTAATCTAGCAATGGGCCGGAAGAGTGTTAGACCGAAAAAAAAAACAGGTTTGATTGTTTGCAATAGATAAATTCTTTTATCTATGTAAAGTTACAATATTTCTGAGTAACATAGGCAACTTTTTACTTTGAAAAATATCAACAAGTTCTGTAGGGTGGGCCCCGATAGCGAGGCCGCGGGTAAAGACTAGAGCTAGTTTTATTATTATGTTTACTGCAAAGCCTTGACAGCTTCAATCTGAAATTCACATCCCTATCTTGCACATGAAATTTAATAAGGAAAAATGCTTTATAATTAAACTAGCTTTTGCCCATGACTACATCTGCACAGCATTAATACTTTAAATAGCATATTTTTTTATATAGTGCCATAATATTGTAGGTGTGTGGGCTGCCTTACTTGAGAAATTATTTGTTCACCGTACAAACTTCCACCATTCTTTCCAACCCCTTAAGGGTATACTAATTGACGGCAAGAACTATTTTGTGCGCGGGGTTAAAATGCATTTTATATCAACCGACAACACGTGCGGAAGTGATAGATGCTGTGATAAGCAGTAGCAAGCTAGTTCGCGTACGAATACACACTTTTGCAAATTTGTAGCGAAATGGATAATGATTTAGGACGATACCGAGCGCGCGAAATTTTATAAACAGACCTTTGGCAGTCTAGATATCATGAAAAAACGAGTAAATCTATCTGTTCAAAATAAAATTATTTGCATTGTTGAACTACTAATCTACCCCTGTATGGAGGCCGTTTTGCAATTTTCCGTCTTCTTATGGTATTTACTTGCGTCCAAAAATGCGTTAAAACTAGTGTCGAAGTGTGGAAGTTTCGACACTCATAACTTTCAAACATTTGCTTTTTTACTTTTGTTGCTTCCATACAGGGCTAGATAATGATGAGACAAATTGATATCACTTTTTATTTTGAAAGTACATCGTCAAACAGTGGAATAATCCCTAGACTATGTTTGTATGGAAGAATTTTCGACTAGTGTACCCTTAAGGATAATTTCTGGGATAAAAACTATCCATGTCCCAGGGTCTCGAAACTATTTCCATACCAAATTTCATCTAAATCAGTTCAGTAGTTTAGGAGTGAAAAGGAAACAGACAGACAGATAAGAGTTACTTTCGCATTTATAATATTATTAGTATGTTAGTATGGATTACTAAATGCTGAGTAGCATTATACATTTCACCCATTCACTAAACCAGCATTTTTACGCTTCTATTTTATTTTTTTATTGTAAGTAGACTTGCGCTTGACCACTATCTCACCTGATGGTAAGTGATGATGCGGTCATAGGTGTAGCATGCTTTGACTAGAAGTAACCTATTCACTCTTGACTTAAAGACCCCAAGATTGTAGCTATCGGGAAACACAGACTATGGCAGGAAATGCCACTCTTTAGCTGTATGCATAATGAAAGTATTTCCAAATCAAATACTGTTGCACCTTTCCCGATGTCTGTATGTAATTAAAGCTTGCCAGAAAACTTCAACACCCAAATTTTGCAGCCATATGTGCTTCTTTCTAGTGACACTGAATTTTTTTATTTTAAGCCTTTTTATTGTAAATATTTATTACACACAAAAACATGGATCAGCTCCTATTTTTGGGTAAGTATAGATATTTAATTTTATTTCAACAATATTTTACTGCTATGGAGTCTATAGACTGAGAGGGACATAATAATCTGTGTTTTATTATGATTTTATGTTTTAATTATTTACTTTTAATATTGTTCATTTTATTCCTGAGTTTACAACGTGTACAATATAATGTTCACGTCTAAAATATATTTTTGAATGGATTGTGATGTAACATGTGGAACAGTGGAACAAACAGAGATGCAGAAAAACGTATTTCTTTGTTTCATTTACCGGTAATTTTTAAACACATACATGCATAGTTTTCTAAGCAAAATGATACATTTATATCAATGTGCAATCAATAAAATACAATAATTTTAAGCGAAAAAGAAAACATCTTTCGCTCGCCGTATGCAAATTGCGCATTCGTGAAAAATACGTCCAATACCCTTTCCGAAGCTATTAAAACACTCAATAAATATTTGATTGACTATGGCAATACATTTATGATGAAATAACATGTGAAAGTAAAGAAAAATACAAAAATGCGAAGAGTTTTCGGAAAAATCGGTAAACACAACAATAACAAACATTACGACTTACCGCTCACGTGAGGATCCACGGTGGCGGAGTACTCAATAATTATTTAAACACTCACAAAAGTTTATTAAGTGTCTTTCACCAGCACTATACTATTCAAACAATCATTAGTTTTATTGCAAAAATGTTTCTGCGACTTTCGGTTTTTATAATGGCCGGATGAGTTTGACAAATTAAAATTGGGGCAACGGGTTGCGTTCTGAAGCCTGTAAAGAACTACATTTATTTTGCTTTATTTTTAATGATCACGGAATACAATCAAGTAAAAAGTTAAATTTATTGATGATGTTCCTTTCTTTCTACAAAAGCATTGTTAATTTTTAATGACGTACCTACTAAGACCGCGAATGAAGAATGAACTTTTGCAGTTAAAATAAAATAATCAAGTACATAGTTTCAGAACGCATCCAAAAACTTTGGAATTTTGTAGGATTACACTTGTTTCAGATAAGGTATTCTGTATTTTTTATGAATTTTGATTTTGAAGCACTGAATATCATTAAATTTTTAGTTTATTTTGAAACTAGGAATGAATTTGATAAAAAAATATTGTAATCCTGTGCAAATTACAAAAACATCAGATGAAATCAAGACATCTTAATTTGGTTGTTTAATAGTGTTTACATGCGTGTAGAGACCTCTAGCCGTACTTAGTCTAAACTAATACATCAAGTTTAACTACTTGCACCATAGATGGCAGTATAAGCGACAAGTAAGCGATTTCATCACGTCTTCAACAACAATTTTATTCTCCGGCCGGTCTGTTTTTTATTTAGTAATTTGCCTACATTGAGGAAGAACCTTGACCTCAAAGCAAGATAAAATGAACCACGTCGCTACGGCTGAGTGCTAACTTTTTTCATTCTATTACATTATAAAACGAAGCTTCCTCATCGATTTGTCTTTCAATAAATGTTAAATACAACCAAACTGATAGGTACGTAATTCATAATATGTAGAGGAAAACAACATAATTTTCCTACCGACCATAAAACGTTCACAAGTTAGGTTAAGTACTTGCTTTCCTAAAAAACTGTTTTGAAGTGTACCCAAAAAAAACCCATTCCCTATGATAAAATTTTAATAAAATACAGCAAATCAAAACAAAGCCACATGTGTTAGTAGTTTTTATTGATTTGGAACAAATTCTTGGAAGCCGACCATCAATGTTGACAAACTCGGATATCGCTCGCTTAGGACCGGCTTACATGTCGACGTGAGAATAATATGCGCTCTAGCTAGACAAATGACAGTGTATCAACGAGCGGGCTTAGTAGGCGTTTCGGCCGATGAGTTTCGCCCGAACCGGTAGAAACAGGAATTGCATTATTATTAATATTTTTGAGTGGTGTTTCGTACTATACTTTTTTTTACAGTCAGAATGAAAAACCTTAGGTTATATTATTTAAGTAATGTCAGCCAATTTTTGGCAAAAGATACATCACAATAACCAGTCTTATCAATTAAAAAGTGTACAAATTGGCACCTCAGGTCTTCCACATACGGCACCTATCGATATTTTTCGCAGGTGCCATAATATGTGGAATAATTTATTACTAAAAAAAATATTTCACATTTGGCACACCTACGGATCATTAGACTGGTGTTGGGACGTTTATTTTTTTTGACGTCAAAATCAAAAATTCGAATGAAATCAGTTGTTTGTTTATACACAAACTACCAGGAGGAAGGCATGAAGATATATTTGCGGACTAACGGAGTACCAGGAGGTCAGAATCTGAAATCTCCCGGTACTCTTTTTACATCTCATGATTCCAGCCTCGGTAATACTTCCTCATGATCTCCTGGTACTTAAGTTAGCCTTTACCGGTAATGATTCTAGTCCCGAAAATATTTAGACTTCTTCATGATTCAGGCCTCCTGGTAGTTTGGATATAAATGCTTATAATGTTCTACATCTAACTTAAAAGCAAAAGAGGAAGTTATATTTTTATCATGTTATTAAACTCTACCTTATACTAAATAAATAAACTCTCAATTGATTTTATGTTTCTGAGTTCTGACGTTACTTTGCCTTTAAAAAAGGATTCGTCCGAAACACCACTCAAACATAGGTATTAGTAATAATAAAATTCCTGTTTCGACCGGATCTGATGAAACTCAGCGGTCGAAACGCCTACTAAACCAACGATCGTCGCGGTAGCGAATGGAAAAATGACAAAAATTTATGGAAATGTCAAACGCTATCCAATGGCACGTGACCATTCTCTTGCATTTTGGCGTTTCGACCATCTTCATCGCTTATGACAGCGGCAGGGGTTACTTTCATTTGAGGTTATTTATTAAATAATACCTAAACAAATGTAATCAATAAAAGTACCTAAGTACTTGGATACCAATTTCTTTTTAATTTTTTGAACTACTCACGTATGTTTTGTAAATTTGCTACCTACCTATAACCTTTTGTTAGTTGCCTCTCATTCATCCTCTAAACATGGCCAAACCATCTACGCATACTCTTATTTGTAAAAACGTAAATAAATCGATCCGTTGCTTCCATGTGAACCGATGTGAATCGTAATACCAACATACAAGTATAACTAAAGTGAATACTTTATCAGCAAAATGGATGTTATGTTTTGTGATGTTGCAGGCATTGTTCCGAAATCAGACTGTTTGGGAATCGACTGGGGTTTTCATTTGATTATTTATTTATTCGTATACCCTCACACTGGAATGCCTTACAGCAATTATAATTATACACCAATGGAGCACCAACTTATAGGTAATGAACAAATTATAAGTTCTTCCTCACGGTGTTTTCTTTCACCGTTGTCAACGATGTCCAAGATAAATATGTCGGGTTTAGTCAATAGTACGGACGTCAAAACAAATCACAAGCACGCCCCTAGCGGCAATCAAGAGCAACTACGCATTGGCGCGCTTTTATAAGCACTTGCGTGGTGCGAAATAGAGCAGTTGAGTACTGACTGACAGCCGTAGAGCTAAGACGTCTTAAAATCAGTGTCGAACCGTAATATTAGTAAGCAAGAATGTAACGTGTGTCTATTTGAATATACACAGTGTATCGAATAATTGATGTGATTAAATTTTCACGATTGACCCACCTACCTGCCCACACACGATGTCTTAACCTAAGGGAATACATCCTGACTTCCCGATGGTTTGCAACTATCGGCCAGCCTTGATGCGACAAATATATATTGAAAAAATCACATTGCTATTTGCTTGGTTTGGAAGCCATGACCTCAAGCACGAGAAGCGATGTCGTAGCCGCTGGGCCACCACGACATTTTTAATGAAGACAAAGGACTGTATTAAAGGCGCCGATTCCCTTGAGTAGCTGTTTTTAAAATGAGAATCACGTCTAAATGGCTAGTCGTAATTTAAAAAAAAAAAAATATGTTATATTAGACTATTTGCTTACTAATTTGATCCGAGAAAATTTTCAGTTTTTATCGTATAACATAGTGTAATTAATTTGTAAAGTTATGTCTAAAACGGACAAAAACTCGACAATCACACCAAAACCGCTGGGCGTATTTTAATGAAATTGACACCATCTCAAAGACAATTTAATTATCTACATTTTGATCGGAGCCTTTTTTTTTTAAAGTCATAGAATAATAAGGAAAGTACAAAAAACTACTAAATTTCGGGTCGCGCGGGTGTGAAACGAGTGCGCGTTTTGTTCCCTCAAGGTCGTTGGCGTTAGTCGTCGTCTTAAATGATTGCAGAATTACATTTTGTAATTTGTAGGCCAATGATAGCCACTTACCAACTGTAGACTGTTAAGTAAATATTAAACAAATAATTAAGTTAACTTTTACTTCGTCATCATGATCATCATCATCTCCCACAGCACGGATTCGCCCCATCAGAGCATTTATCTCTCTTTTTTGCGCCATCTTTTACTTTATCTTGACATATCAAATTATAGAAGTGAAAATTTCTTAAAAATTTAAAATAAAATGGTAGGGGAAAAACTTATGTATTCGCGTCAGCGACAATGCTAATGTGACTTAGAGCATTTAACCTAATGTGACTGCGTTATCGACATGTTATTGTGTCGTGTGACGGAATAAGCGTGTTATTTCAAAATATTCAGTTAGCCACCCTGTCGGCAGTCCTCAGGAATGCCTTTTCTTTTTTATTATGTTTTATTATATGAAAACCTCTGAAAATTTTAACACTCTGGACTGGTTTATCTTTTAACCACAGCAAGAGCTATTCTGCTACCCAATTGCATGACACAATTTCTATCACACTGCCGAGTTTCTCACCTCTATGTGACAAATTGTCAAGCACGCGTTATCTGCTGTGATTCTTGTATATTATGTTTGTGAACATAAATATCCAAGGTCATAGGCTTAGAAAATTAGATTAGAGCAAACCATAAATGTTCACCCCAACTGTCAGCTTATGAGCTGTCAGTGTTGTGTTAGTAAATCTTGGCCAGAGTTATAGTAGACATAATCCAAAACGCCGAACTTATAGAGCTACCCGCCACTGTAGTTATACATAAAACATTTATATAATACCTACCTCCACACTGGGACGATATCTACCTACATACACATACATACAAGTTTTATTCACTTCACTACTAATAAACACAGATTGTGTTGTCTGTCTGTAACACTCGAAATTCTGCAACGAACTCTTAGAAATATCAGATTATATTGGTAAGTGAAACTCTGCAAAAGTAATGGATATCTAACAGTGATAAAACTAAAAATAAATTAATTTATCGTAATCCTCTCAGCAAACTCCTTCATTTAATAACCATTGGGTTTTATTATTATTTAGCTGTTGCCTGCGACTTCGTTCGCGTAAAACGCATAAAACAAAAAAAATCCGGCCAAGTGCGAGTCGGACTCGCGCATTGAGGATTCCGTACCATTATCGCAAAAAAATAGTTTCTTATATGGGAGCCCCACTTAAATATTTATTTTATTGTTTTAGTATTTGTTGTTATAGCGGCAACAGAAATACATCATCTGTGAAAATTTCAACTGTCTAGCTATCACGGTTCATGAGATACAGCCTGGTGACAGACAGACAGATAGACAGACAAACGGACCACGGAGTCTTAGTAATAGGGTTCTAATTTTTTTAAGCGGAATCCATAATTCTTTTTCTACAATATAAATAGCCTAAGTTACTCCTTATCGCATCAGCTATCTGCTAGTGAAAGTCTCGTCAAAATCGGTTCAGCTGTTACGGAAATTTATTTTTGTGCTACTTTTCCGGCGGAAAAATTATTTTTCTTAATTTTTTTACTACAACTCGCGCTTGACCGTTTCTCACATTAGATAAAACGTGATTTTGACACAAATACCTAGTGATTATATATGTATGTATGTATTGTGTTGGATTTCATAAGAACATAGGAAGAATAGAAGTACCCGATTTCAAAAATATCTTGTAGTGTTATAAATTAAATTATTCATCATAATAAAACAAGCTTTTAGCTAACTGTGCATTGTCATTCAAACCAAACGTGTATGCAACATTTCAACTCAATCAGTTAAGGATAACTGTTTTATAACTCTAACTCAGATGTAAGATTTGACTCACATACACTAACTAACAAGACAAATAAATTATAAGCTTGTAAAAATCGTGAATATTACTTTCTGATGATTTTTACACATATTTTCCGAAAATCATGCCAACTGTCAATACTTAGATCGTATGTAGTTCTGAGTTCCTTGTTCCAAAAAAAGGTCCCATATTGTTTTACTACGGAACCTTAAAAACAAAACCCACTTTTAATCCTTTTATCTCAAAACTTCTTGACCTATTTCTAGTTCTTACCCGACCTGCCCCAAAAAGATACTCTTCTCTAACAGATTCAACCATGTCATTCTTATTTCAAACACCTTAAAAATCCATTGTCATCCCAATAGACTAAAAAACAAACGAAGGATGAGTTGATCACTCCATTCATTTTTCTAACAACTCGGCTACTTAGCGTTTGGTACGATTTTAAAATTAAAAACTTTAATGTATGTGTGTGTGTGAGTCTCTGTGTGTGTGTGTGTGATGCTTACATAATATATAAGCTGTCAGTTTATGTGAGGGTGAGGTTGTGTGTGTGGATTGTGCTTGTGTGTGTGTGTGAGAAAGAACGTTGTGGATGAGGCGGGAAATATTTGGATTTGGGTATGTAATGATTTGTTTTATTAAATTTGATTTCGGTTTATTATAAATTATGGGTGAAACTAGATTTGGATGCTAAAATATGACGTATTTTTAAGCAAATACTGTGTTTCCGCAAAAATATTAGATATCTCACATAATTATTGTTTAAAAAACAGTACCTACATTGTTTTTTACCTCCGACGGAAAAAGAGGCGTGTTATAAGTTTGATGTGTGTTGCTGTGCATCTGTGTGTCTGTCTGTGGCATCATAGCTCCTAAACGGACGAACCGATTTTGATTTAGTTTTTTGTTTAAAGTAAATGACCTTGCTGAAGTAGAAGTACTTAGTAAATTAACGATTTTAATGAACATATAAAATAACATCACGCCAGTATTCCCCGGAGGGTTAGGCAGAGGTGCACCTACAGTACACTTACCACCAGTAATTTTGAAGTCCCATCAACCGGACACAAGTCCAAACTCCGGCCTGCTACTGAGATACTCCAGATGGAAAAACCCAATAACATTTTACCCAACCCGGTTATCGAATCCAGGACCTCAGGATTAGTCAGGATGCTAAACAGAAGCGCTTGCGACCTTTCATCATCATCATCATCATATCAGCCGAAAGATGTCCACTGCTGGACATAGGCCTCCCCCCAAGCGTCGCCACATTGTCCGTTCCCGTGCGTCTCGCAGCCAGCGGATCCCCGCAACCAGGTCATCGGTCCACCAGGTGGGAGGCCTTCCAACGCAATGTCTTCCGGTTCAGATCGCCACTCCAGAATCTTTCTGCCCTATCCGCCATCCGTTCTGCGAGCAATGTGCCATGCCCACTGCCACTTAAGTTTGGCAATTCTTCGGGCTATGTCGGTAACCCTGGTTCTCTTACGGATCCCTACATGTCTGATTCGATCACGCAAGTAAACTGTGTGCATGGCCCTCTCCATTGCCCTTTGAGTGACTATAAGCTTTGTGACGAGGCCCATTATAAGCGACCTCTAAACCGACATTAATTACAATGAGTCGTAGAAAAAAACTTGATAAAACAATTAAAATGAATTGGGAACAAACCATGCTATTTTCATTAGCATTTTTTTAAGATAAAATGGTAGGTAATCAAAACATTCCACCGTGTCTATACTTAGGTGAAGTGAGCTCAAAAAGAAATGCCAGTCTATTCAATCATTTCACCAGTGAACTGTCATCATCTTTAAATTACTGCTCACTTCATGTTCATTGGCAAGCAATGCCAAAAACCTTGAAGATCGACCAGTGTTGGCTTTCAGTAATTTCAGCACTGTATAAGACTTGTAAAATAGTGCGGGTAGGTCCACCCTACGCTCGCGCCTGCTCGGGTATTGTACTTGATTGTAGCGCGAGTGTTGGCGAGCGGAATGCAAACTAAACTGCTCAGGGCTGCCTCAAAACGTTATTATTATTATTATCCGATATTTACATAGACAAAAATATATACAGTGTAACAAATACTATAAATGCATACAAATATACTTAAAACAAAAATTAATAACTTAATAAACCTACAAAAAAACTATGTCGAATATGGTGGCACCACATCGTTGTCCACTGGTAGTGTGCCCAAAAGATTGGCAGCATTGCCACGTTGCATGGCAAAGCTTATCCTCTGACCAAAGTAAAAGCCAGTCCTTGTTGGTCACGCAGTACTTGGCCAGTATTTTCAAACACATAATCAAATCATTTAAAGGTACTTTTGAATTGTCAAGCAAAAGATGAAACTCGTTGTTATTCGTTACGGATTTTGAAAAAGAGAAAGAAAAAATGTTTGTTCTGTACAGATAGAAACGCACATTAAAGTAATTTAAAATCAAGTATAAACACAATTATATTTTATTTTTTTAATGAGAATGATTCCTATCCGATTATTAGTATTGGAGGAATACGTGGATGTACAAACATACACACATCAATGAAATTTGGCTTACATTTTTAGAAGCCCACATAGAGTAACATAAGTGAAAAATGTGCAATTCCAACAATATTACTTACATATGCGTATCGAATTGATAACCTCCTTTTTTTTGAAGTCGTTTAAAAAGTAGCTTAAGGCGCCTCCCTGAGCAAAACGCCGCACTAGTCGAATTTTGTGCAGTTTTTAAGAGCTATCTACTCTTTATTTAAAAAGAAATATCAATTAATAAAAATACATTAAATTTCTACATAATGTTGATTCTAAAATGGTAGTACACTTCTTTTTTTAAGAGGTGTATGTGTCACTAATCTCCTTCCAACAAAACCGTAAAAATGTGAAATAATTATTGATAGCACGCATCTCCTCGTAATGTATTCATTAATTATTTTTTATACTAACACTAATGGATAGATAATTTGATAACGAACATTTTGTAAGTTTAATTTTTTTCAAAAGACTTTTTTCGATTTTATAAAGATTTTATTCTAAAATCTAGGCGTATTCACTACCGTAATTCATGCACCACCAGTGCCGCTAGGCCAATAGAAATGCTCATATCTCATGCTGATTTTTTGGTCAGGGTACGGCCTTAACTTATAAACCAACCAAAGTTGGTGAGTGTCAGGTACATCATTATAGTCGGTTGAAATGAAAAGGACTCATCATTTAGTAGGTACTCAATAATTACAACAAAATTATGAGTTTTTTTTTTTTACTAAATAATTGATTAATATAAGGAATTTATCATACGTGTTTAATATAAATGGTTTTGAATTGAATATGTTTGAACTAATTTAAAAAAAAGTATTGCTATATCTTTTGTTATTTTTTATTGGTTTAACAAAAAATATTAGATAAAAATTATCAATTTAGAACTTATGGAACTTTTAAAATAATTTTTCCAGTTGAGACAACAAATACTTAAATTTATCTACGAGTTGAAGTATCAGGTACTTTCTCTATTTCTGTTTTCAACGTGTGTATGAAATTAGTACAAATTAAATAGTAAAACTACGAAACAAAATAATACCTTCCTGCTTACATACAACCAAAAACATCAAGTACATACCTACCAAAAACCTAACCACTCCGCACCCTACGAACTTGTGTCCAAAATAATAAATTGTGCCCACAGCGCAACCCTACGCTTATATTAGCGCGCACACACATTCACCCCTGTCCGGACACGAGCACACCTAGAGGGTGGTGTCCGGACGCATACACACACACACACACCGTACGAATTAGGGTCGTTGTGTTGGGAGAGATGGCAAACTGGGTTAAGTAGAATTTTTAAGATTGTTGGTAGACTTTTATATTGTTACATTAAATAAGTGCATTCATTACGTAAAAACTATAATAATCTAAAATTTTATAATAATATATACACATAAAAACAGAAATAAAGGCTATTTGAATTTGTTGCGATTTCTATTCATGTTTGGCAACGAATTAGTGTATCTTTATTCAACAAAATAATTATCTTAATAGATAGAAACTAATGCTAGGCTAGGCTTGCTATTTCGGTTAACAATAATTAATGTTCTAGTTCAATATAATTATTTAAATGAATTCTACTCTTGTTGCATTTACTTTTATAAATAAGTTCTTAGAATTGGCTTCATTTATAAATCAAGGATACTTATTTAAATAAAAATCCTTAATATTTAGAAACCAGTCATGTTCAATTTCTCATACTTTATACTGTTAATTAATTGCTCTTTTGGAATATTTTTATTCGAGTTCACACATAAATTAGAAGAAGGAGGATAAGTATAAGCACTTCAAAAAATCTTACATTTTGTTTTGATTAAATAAAATTATCCAATTATTACAAAGTCAACACTGCTAAAATTAATTAACTTTTGGTAAGTTTTTCTATAATTTTTGTTTGTGCAGCACCTCATATATGTGTAAAATTATACCTAGTACTTGTTTTTCTTCTTATTTTCTTTGTTTTTCCTGTTTCATTTCTACAATTGAGATGAATCCAGAGACACCTTATATGTCATAATCCGTCAATCCGTTTGGGCTGTAGAGGTAGAGTGTGCTATAGAAATGGATCATACATACATACGCTTGAGAAACATTACCCGCCCGCAGTCGGGTAAAAAGAGTAAAAACCATGTCCTACAGATTTCCTCTCAAACATTAACTACTTTTTTTTTAATTACTTTATTTTTAATATTTTTTACTTACGCCACTTTCCCAGATAACCGTAGCCCGTTTTTTACTACGCTTGCTAGATGTCCTTACATTATACTACATTGTTTAGATTATTATATTTTTTGTACGAATTTTACAAAAAAATACTTTGTAAAAACGGTTTACCTTATTCATAAGTGTGTTTGTTGTTTTTTTTTGCAAAAATAACTTAATTATACTTACGTTAGTATTTAAGATCACAGATAGTCCTCAATTAGTGCTAAAATGATAAAAAAGCAGGGTTTCCACGTGTGTTACCCTTCAAACTCTTTTTTCTTATCCTTATTTTTTTTTTCTATAAACGATAAGTCAAATCAAAATACATAACCTCGCTTCGCCGCAGTCAGGTAAGGAGAGGATGTAATTTACGAAACATTCATGTCTACTCATAAGTCATAACACTAAACTGTGAAACCTGCAAATATACCAAAAACAAACTCGTTTTGTTTTTCAATTGATCTAATGGCAAAATATTTAAATGGTTTTTTACAATACCAGTTTTGTGTGTCTATAATAAATGATTGTTGAATAATATAAGAACACTGACGCAAATATTGTAAGTATTAACAAAATATATCGATCTGATTCTCACTTCCGGGGTTGTCGGCTGAGAAAGGCGACCCTCTATCTATCCTAAAAGGGGTGTGTGTCGTGTAATGTAAGGTGACTCAGGGAATATGCCGAGAGCATGTAAAGTATTGCGTAGGTAAATAGGCGCGTAAAACATACTGGCAAATTAACCTACTTATTTTAAAAGTAGTATGATGTATAAACGATAAAAATACGGTCAAGCTCTATGGTATAAAATGTCATTTTACTTCAATACGTCGCAATATACCACAGATCACAAATTACATTGAGAAAAAAATCTTAATTTTTATGGCTATGACAAATTGGAGCATATTCTAACCTAAAACTTGAACTAATAGCAAGACAAAACTCTCCGTATATTGAAAATTTGTAACTAAACCATAAAAATTATCGCGTTTCACGTCTGTGTGCGTGTGGGACTGTCGTGACACGACGCCTACACACACACAAGTTATTTGTTGGTCTTAAAAGTCAGGGCTGCCAACGTAACGGATTATAAAGGGGGGAAATTATTGTTTTTGTTGTATTGGTTTTTAGAAGATGTTATAACTATTGTTTAGCTATTGTTACGATGTATTCTGTCTAAGTTAAATGGATAAGCATTTTCTGCAAGTGTTTGTTATTTTGAAAGAAGACCTTTCACGCAATTTATATAATTCGCGTGTAAGGTTAAAAATATTTGATTTTTAAATAAGATCAATTCCAATCCTGTCAATGAGCACTCTTGAAATGCGGAATTCGGCATCACCGACATTCTTCATTATCATCTATTTTATTGATTTGTCCAATAAAGTCATTTAATTGTGAATATTTTTATTATGGCGCCGCCAGTGGCCCCTGAATAATACTTATTTTCTTTCTTATTTTAACCCGACTACGGCGAAGCCAAAATTGTGGGTCTTTGTGTTCATCTGTTCCCTCATAGTGATACAGCAG
Source organism: Orthosia incerta (assembly GCA_948252205.1). NCBI lineage: Eukaryota > Metazoa > Arthropoda > Insecta > Lepidoptera > Noctuidae > Orthosia > Orthosia incerta. Next base: position 699,134 of record OX411769.1, read on the forward strand.
AAGGTGAGAAGTCAAATAAAAGGCACATCTTTTATGCAAGATCTGTGCTGGTGCTGTGCTGGTTACTGCTATGTATCCACGAATGAAATTGTTGCTTGCCAGCCATGATCTTAGTCTTAGTAATTAGTTTTAGTATTAACTTAGATATTATTTTAAATATATTTTGGGCGAAATACGCGAGAACGTACTGACGCAAAACTGCTTTGCAATGACAGATGTATGCAATTTCCTTTATAAACCTTTTGATTAAATAAATAAATACAATCTTTAAAAAAGACAAAGCTGAATAAAACCTAATCTTGAACAATAAAACACGTGTAGTACACACTACACGGCAGAGAAGTTATTAGCATCAATTATAATAATCCGCACACAAGTTCACACAGCCCTGACTCACACACACTCACTCACACACCGTGCCGTGTGCCGCACAGCTCACACACACTGTGCGGACATATGAAACCGAATGCTTGTCAAACTAAATGGATACGGGGAATAGGGGTGTACACCTGAAGTTCAATATCGATGTGGGATTTATTCTTAGTTTTTCTGATTAATGTTTCATGTTAAATATAGCTAGTATTTTTAATTTTGTCTTTATCAATACATATAATAAATCTGTAGAAAAATATTTTTTGTACATCGAAAAAAAATCCAAAAAAAATAGCCAGGGTGTTAAAGGATAACCAACAGAACCCATTTCTAGCATTTTTGGAATTTTTGTCTGTTTGTCTGTTTGTCTGTTTATTTGTGCACGCATCACGTGAAATGTACGAAACCAATGTAGATAACTTTTATACATAAAAATTGTGCGTATCTAGAAGAATTACTTAGTTTTTGTTTCATCGCAATCGGTTCACTCTATCAAAAGTTAGATGAATTTAAAGTGTTCAAGAAGTAAAATTATCACAGCTCACGCAATTCGGTTACTCGGACAGTTGAACTCGCAATTCGATAGATGGCGTTGTGCATTTAAAGTCATTATCTGAATCGCGGTGTTAAGATTTTACTCGAAAGAATGACCCTAGAAAAAAAAATTGGTATGTAATGCGTATATTTTTTAACCGACTTCCCAAAAAGGAGGAGGTTCTATGTTCGACATTATGTATGTTATTAATTTTGTTTTATTGTGTATGTTCAGTGTTCACCGATATCTCCGTCAGTTGTGGACCGATTTCAAAAAATCTTTTTTTGTTTGAAAGAGTATGTACCGAAATTGGTCCCATTTTAATTTGGTGTAGGACTGACGAAGCAATTCGAAGATATACAACAGAACTCTTCAATAAATAACGGCAAATCTCTCGGGATTGCTGCAATCGCATGTCTGTTTGTTGTTTATACCATTTCATAACATAACATCACGCCAGTACGCTCTTAAGGGGTACGCAGATCTCTCATTTCACCGGTTATGTTCAAGTTTCATGATATTAGGGTAATATATTCTGGCGTTATACGAGTAGGTAACTTACTAAACAACTTGCCTATTAGGTAGGTACAACTAAAAAGTAAAAAATAAAAAAACTTTTTACAAAAAAATACTACCGACTTCCAAATAAAACTACAAAGTGAAAAATAACTTTATTTTTGGAAGTCGGTGTCCATAACGCAATAAATTGGTACCTACGAAAGACACCGACTTCCAAAAATAAAGTTATTTTTCACTTTGTAGTTTTATTTGGAAGTCGGTAGTATTTTTTTGTAAAAAGTTTTTTTGAGTATGTGGAGTAGGCAGGCAGGCTGGTAAGTATGGTAGGGTTGGCAGGCAGATGACGGGAGCGAAGCCGCGGGCACAGCTAGTTTCGTAATAAACTTAAACAACATGTCTTCTTCCATACATAGTTCTCATTTTCATGTCATCTCAATAGTCACCTTTTTTAACCATATCAATTCACAGTTTCAAATTTATTAAATTTTATTTTATTATACAATGTGATTTTAAAAAAAATTATCTGGTAAATAAATGACATTTATGAAAAAAATTACTCGTAAAAACGTAAAAATGCTGATTTTTAGGCGGTGATATAAAGTTAGAGTCTGGCAAACGAAAGTAGAGACTGAAAAAGCGCGTCAAATTTAAAAAAAGCGAACTAAAAAGACATAAACAAGAAGAAAATCATGCTGTGCAGTTGGGGGATACATCTGGTTTTGGCCAGCAAGCTCGCGCATATGTATCCTCCGACTGCACAGCATGATTTTCTTCTTGTTTATGTCTTTTTAGTTCGCTTTTTTAAATTTGACGCGCTTTTTCAGTCTCTACTTTCGTTTGCCAGACTCTAAATCATTTATTGCAATTGGACTATTAAACGGCACTTTTTAATGTCAAAATTTGTTGTTAAAAATCCTAATCCTATAAATGTGAAAGTTTGTATTCTTGTGTTTCAATCACGCAAAAACGGCTGAACAAATTCGGATTAAATTTTGTCCAACAGCTAGTTTACTTTCATCCCTAGGGATGATAAAACACTTTTCATGGGCAAAAAATAATTATTAATATTGATTCTACTGTCGAGTCACAAAAGTTGTTCGGTGCAGAACGGACAAGAAACTCCATACTTATTCAAAAAAATCCAGTATCAATATTTAATCGTGAAACTATCGACAACTCGGGCGCGGACACTTCACTCGTAGAGCTTGCGCTAGTATTATTATTAGCTGCGATAAGGCGCGTACACATCCACAACTGTTTTGAAATATTATTGTGTTCGACTGTAATCTCTGTTACTAGGCTAGAAACCTGTACAATTATTATGATTTAATGCTTAAGAAGATCATTTCACCTGAAAGACGTCCACAACACACATAGGCCCTCCCAATTATCGCCACATAGGCCGGTCCCGTGCGTCCCGCATCAGCGGATTCCCGCGACCATCACCAGGTCATCGGTCCACCTAATGGAAGATCTTCCAACGTAAAGTCCGGCCCCATGGAAAAAATATTTGAAGAGTTTCCCATCGACTCGAGAAGAAGAAAAAGAACCTCGAAGTTTCAGCGACTTGCTCCAGATTTCCACGGGACAAAATATAATTTGAAAAGAGCGATAAACGAGGAATGTTTGTGTATGTAATTATATGCTCATACCTTCGCCGTTGATTGCTCTTTCTATTAGTGCAAACCGAATCAAAATCCGTTGCGTGGTTTTTTTATATTTGTTACCTAAGAAGTTTTTACTAGGTGAACCGATTTGATCATTATTTTTTAATTTGAAAGCTGGTGTTTCTCATGTGATCCCATTTAAATTTGGTTAAGATCTGATGAAGGCCTTCGGAGATATACAACAGAACTCTTCAATAATTGACGACAAATCTGGTAAGCTGTAATCGCATGACTGTCTATTGTTTACACCATTTTTTTAATCTAACATAACTTCACGCCGGTACGCTTTAAAGGAGTACGCAGATGTGTACAGTTCACCCTGGTACACATTCCACCGGTTTTGTTCAAGTTTCATCTTATTCGGGTAATCTATTCTGGTACCTTACTAAAGAACTTAACCATTATGAACCACAAAAAAAAAAAAAGTTTGTACAACAAAACACAACAAAGTGAAAACTAACTTCAATTTTGGAAGTCGGTGTCAAAAACCGAAGAATCAAAAACAGTTGTAGTGTTTTTTAGAAGCCCAAATAGAATTAAATACATAGATGTCGAATGGATTACCTCCTTCTTTTTTTTGAAGTCGGTAAAAATACGTACCTATGTCCAATATTTTTTCACAATTTAACTGACGATCATAAACGATATTTTTTATACCCAGAAAACATTCCAATTTTATTTTATTTAGTGATTTTATTATTTTCTTTTGGATCTAACAATACACAAACAATGCACATCTCAAAACTAGTATGGTGGCCACGCCTTAACCGTGTGTCATTGCGACGTGGCTAAAATACGGCACCAAGGTCTTATATAAATTAGTATTTAGCCCAGCGTTGGGCAAACTGGAGTAAATACTGTGATTGGGAAAACTCGACTGATTACGACAGATTTTAATCTTAGAAGTTCTATATTTCCTGACAATTATAGTCAAGAGTGAATAGGTTACTTCTAGACAAGCGTGCTTCACCGTCGACCACATCATCGCTTACCATCAGGCGAGATAGTGGTCAAACGCGAGACTATCGATTAAAAACCGGAGCTATTAATAATTCTAATTTAAACTTAGTATTGAGTAGGTTGAACCATCAAATTTATTACTTGTATGAAGACAATGCCAATGTGACCTTTTCAAATTCACATGTATCTACTTTCTAAGTTTATCTTGGACATTGCTGACAACGGTGACGGAAAACATCGTTAAGAAACCCAGGACTAATATTTAATACAAGTTTGAAGTTGCCAATTCGTTTAGAGCAAGCGTGGTGATCAATGCGCGTGCCTTCTTTGGATAAGAAGACCCACTCGATCAACAATAATTTAACCTTCAAAGAACCATTTCAGAAATATGGTTTGTTTGGAATAACTGCACGAATCTTATCCATAGGTTTCTTGCTTGTTCACGACCACTGTGACGACCTTCGATGTTCAATATTTTTACTGTTACGTAGGCAGGCGGTACTCGGTAGCTTATTATATTTTTAAGTTAGTACGTATGAAATAACATAGAATTACTTACTATTTTTAATCTCCGGCGGATAAAAAGGGGTGTTATAAGTTTCAAGCGCGTATATGTGTATCTGTCTGTGGAATCATAGCTCCTAATCGGATGAACCGATTTTGAAAAAGTTTTTTGTTTGAAAGGTGACACAATCGTGAGTGTTCTTAGCTATGTTTGATGAAAATCGGTTCAGCCGTTCAAAAGTTATAGGCGTTTTACTGTGTGAATCGGGGTGTTTTCGCAAGATATCGTATCATAATTACGTGTTCGATAGATTGTGGATTGAAGCGCGTCTACTCCATAAACACATTACCCTCAATATAAGTTTTTAAACTGTCATGGTCACTAACACTAACATTAACATTAGAAATAGGATATTTACCATGTTTACAGTTTTATCTGTGATCATGGTGCTTGCAACAGCACCGAAATATCGGAAACTCATAACAAACAGTAAACATGGTAAATATCCCGCTTCTAATGATAATGTTAACATTACCCTCCTTCGGCAGTCGGGTAAAAATGGGCACCACTATCTCACCTGATGGTAAGCGATGATGTGGTCGACGGTGAAGCACGCTTGTCTAGAAGTAACCTATTCACTAGAGACTTAAAGACTACCAAAAAAAAATGCCGACACTTTTATTTTTTTTCTTTTAAATTACTCGTTGATATAAGGCCACGTCAGACCACGTGTTCTCTGTAATTATCGAAGCCAGCATCGTAGCTTGCAAAAACAGTCATTGTCAACAGTAAACGTAACATAACATCACGACTCTTATCACCAAAGGATTCAGCAGGAGGTGTTGCATAGAATGTTCATATGTGGAGACTATTTCATAAATAATAAACAAGATTTTATCACCTCTTAAAATCATAACATTACGACGAGTATTCCTCGAAGGACTAGGCAGAGAACATTTACATTTATTTTTTTAATGATAGTCTTGCGTTTGACCGCTATCTCACCTGATGGTAAGCGATGATGTGGTCGACGATGAGGCACGCTTGTCTAGAAATAACCTATTCACTCTTGACTTAAAGACCACCAGGTTGTAGCTATCAGGAAACACAGACTCCGGCCTGCTACTGAGGAATTCCAGATGGCAAAACCCAATAACATTTTGCTCGACCCGAGCATCAAACCCAGGACCTCATCTTCAGTAGCGATTGCGACAACTTCACCAGCGAGGCAGACCACCCCATATTAATTAACCCAATAGCCAAAATTAATATTATTCCGTACACGAGGTCACTCTACTACGTCACTAGTTCACTACTATTATATTATCTGTGGATTCATTTATCTATTCTGTGCTTTACGTCCAACACAACACAGAGTCTTCGTATCGAATCGAATTATCACATTTTTAACATTGAGAATACCTTCACAAGTCCTATGAATACGAACAGAGTTATAAACGAAATAGACGCCCTAGAAGGACTTACAAAGATCTTACTGTTGAATAGCTGTGCCCGCGGCTTCGCTCCCGTCATCTGTCTGCCAACCCTACCCTAGTTACCTTCCTGCCTACCCTACTTACCTACCTACCATTTTGGTTTCTATAGTCATCATTCTTTCGCGGAGAATCTTAACACCGCCATTCAGAAAATGACTTCAAATGCACAACGCCATCTATCGAATATCGAGTTCAACTGTCCGAGTATCTGATTTGCGTGTGTTGTGATAATTTAACTTTTTGAACACTTAAAATTCATCTAACTTTTGATAGAGTGAACCGATTGCGATGAAACAAAAACTAAGTAATTCTTCAAGTTACGCACAATTTTTATGTATTAAAGTTATTTACATTTGTTTCGTACATTTCACGTGATGCGTGCACAAATAAACAGACAAACAGATAAAAAAACAAAAATTCCAAAAATGCTGTAAATAGGTTCTGTTGGTTATCCTTTAACACTCTGGCTATTTTTTTTGAAAACATTTTCGATGTACAAAAATTACTTTTCTACAGATTTATTATATGTATTGAGTATTGATGATGATGATAATGATATTGATGATTGATTGATGATGATGATGGTGAATTTTCACGACTGTCACGAGAATCAAACTTGTGTGCAACGCGCTCAAGTAACAAAATAATCATATAGTTATCGACTTATAAGACTAAACCTCTAATAGGAATCTAATATCTGAATCTAATAACCTGCCCATATTTTTTTTTTTGTCCAGACAGTTACCACGGCACCGTTATTAAAAGAATAAAAAACGAAAGCTCTATAATAACATTACGCTGATACATGTCGGATCAATAACACTAGTAGCGGCACGCACTAGATCGTTAGAAGACTAATCGCGCTTAGTCAGTGCGTTTACCGGATCATTATAGGATAATGTATCCTGTAAAATAACCTAATAAGATAATTATAAAACCCAATTGCACTTTACCGGACTGTAACACAACGATCACAGCACCTAGTAGTCCTATAAACTGCGCCCAAATGCGGTTCTATAAACGTTTATAGGATTTCTATAGGAATAAAAAACGCATGCTCCTAGAATAACTACAAGACAAAATTTTGCTAATTGGAGTGAGAAAATTTAATTTGCAAACTTAGATTACATCAATCGGGACAGAAGCTAAATAAAACTTTATAATAATAAAAACCGGCCAAGTGTGAGTCGGACTCGCGCACGAAGGGTTCCGTACCATTATCGCAAAAAACGGCCAAAAATCACGTTTGTTGTATGGGAGCCCTACTTAAATATTAATTTTATTCTGTTTTTAGTATTTGTTGTTATAGCGGCAACAGAAATACATCATCCGTGATAATTTCAACTGTCTAGCTATCACGGTTCATGAGATATAGCCTGGTGACAGACGGATCGCGGAGTCTTAGTAATAGGGTCCCGTGTTTACCCTTTGGGTACGGAAAAAGGATGCCACTAAAAAGTGAAAATTACTTCAATTTCGGGAGTCGGTGTCAAAAAACGAAGAAACGACACCAGAAACAACAACTTCCGAAATTTAATTATTTTTCACTTTGTAGCGTTTATATTTAAAAGTCGGTTGAACTTTTTGCAAAAGAAAATTACATCTGAAATTTCTCAGTTACAGTAACAGCCCAAACAAAAAAAAACCAGTAACACTTTTGCCCGACCCCGGGCATCGAACCCAGGCTCTTTTACAGCCTTGCAACAACTAGACCAACGATTTATAAATTACCTAAAGAAAGACACAATTGTGCGTTGCACTTTCAACAAACAATGTAAACGTATTATCCATCTTAAAATTAGCCTCCACTACACTGCAGATATAATAAAAACAGTCCCAAAATATAAATGTGCAATCTATACTATTTATAACTCTACGCTCTATGCCATGAGTCTCACACACACACACACACATGCAAACAGATATAGTGTGTGTGTGTGTGTGTGCGTTTGTCAACATGTAGAGTTTTCGTTCGTGTAATGCGGAATTGTGGATCTTTGTTTAAATTAGCAATATTCTTATTGTATGAAAAATAAGTTAATATCACGCCTGTAATAATTGAAGTGTTAGACAGGGGTTTAACCCTTTCAACTATATTAGAAAAATATGCGTAACTTTATTTTCTTAGATGGTTTAAGAGAAAATGCTTGATTGTACCTAAACAGAAAAAAAACTCATATAGTTTTTGATTTACAAAAGAATGTATAGAGTCTGGCAAACGAAAGTAGACACTCGAATGATTTGCAAACTTTTTATATGGCAATGCTATACATCAATTTTCGGTGATTTGTTGTGGTCTTGATAATAGCATTTAATATGTGAAAAATTTATAAAACAATTAAAAGTGGATTGTGGGCGATGTTGTTTCGCATGATGTCTAAATATCAAGAAAAACATCAGGAGAAAGTCGTCGAATTCATACAAAAACAAGCTTGTTTACAGTTTACGTATGGTGTTGGATTTCGTAAGTTAGTATGACGCTAATAAGTTGAATAAACCAAAATTATTATAGAATATTGTTTTTTTTTTTATTGAGATTGATAAATAATGTCTAAAATATTACCTACCTCAATTAGGTATAGTATTTTTATTCAGATGAAATAAAATAAATAATGCTAAAGTATCAAATTAGGTTATTCCAGGTTCAGGAATACTAGTTTTAGGGTTACTATGCTGATATTTTTTTAATGTTGCCTGCATTTTCAGTCTCTACTTTCGTTTGCCAGACTCTAATAAGTAGGTATATAAGTAAACCGCAAAAAATAATTTAAAACAAAAAAAAATGTCTTTGGAGTCGGTTAGTTTTTAGGGTTCCGTACCCAAAGGGTAAAAACGGGACTCTATTACTAAGACACCGCGGTCCGTCTGTCTGTCTGGCACCAGGCTGTATCTCATGAACCGTGATAGCTAGACAGTTGAAATTTTCACAGATGATGTATTTCTGTTGCCGCTATAACAACAAATACTAAAAACAGAATAAAATAAATATTTAAGTGGGGCTCCCATACTAAAAACGAGTTTGTTTGCCGTTTTTTGCGATAATGGTACGGAACCCTTCGTGCGCGAGTCCGACTCGCCCTTGGCCGGTTTTTTATTTACATAAGAATGTAAGTACTTAACTATACATTCGTAAATGAGTAGGTATATAAGTAATACGCCTAATAATTTAAATTAAACGATTTAAAAATAAATGTTTTTGGAGTCGGTTAGTTTTTAATTGTTAGTATTTTAAGTTGGGGTAGTAACTAAACCCGAAAATAGCAAAAATATATTTTCATTACGTTTCCACTTAATTCATATTAGAAGCAGATTAAAATATTAATTTAGTATTATTTTGTATAAAATACAATGAGAATTAGGTAACAATTTCAAAGCAAAGGCAAAAAACATACGAATATTGTATAGTACCTATTTTTACTGCATATATAAACTTGTATTCTATTCAAATTAATATATAAATTGTCTATCAAAGATTAGCATCATGCATGACCTTCCGCAATGAATAAAAGTCACGAAAAAATATATCTCGATGGTTTAGTGGTCGCAACCGATCCGCATGTGATACTGCTGAGCAAGATCCTGGGTTCGATTCCTGGGTCGGGCAAAGGGTTATTGGGTTTCTACCCGGCAGGCTTATCACGTAATTACTATACGTATTACGTTATTACTACTGCAATATACGTATCTTGCAGGAGTAAAACGATAGCAATTATTGCGCAATAATTGCTCTTCAATCGCGAATCCGCAGGCTTATTACGTAAGAAACAGCAATCAGCAATCATCGCAAGATCAAACGCTTCATGTCATAATAGTTGACATTACCTACAGCGTAGGTATGGTTTGCTAATCGCTCGCTGTTTGTCAATGCACTAATTTCTAAAAAAAAACGCCAAATACTCTAGAACTTCTGTATTGAAGAGCAATTATTCCGCAAAAATCGTATTAAGCCTGCCGAATTATGTATCAGGCACACCATAGCAATTTTTCGACAGTGCTGCCTCTATGTATCAATTAACTAAAATGTTCATTCGAGTGCAGGGTGATCGCGATTATGGCGAGCTGTGACTGTCAAATTGTGATTACTTTTTCTCTTGTTGTTGGTCGATTGCCAACCGCTCTCAAATTGCTAAGCAACAGCTGCAGTATTTGACAAACAGCGAGCGATCAGCAAATAATTGGTTACGTAAACCCACTAAAAAGATGTGCCTTTTTTTTTACACAACTAACTTTTTAATAACCATCGACATACATATTGACTTTTATAATGGAGGAACACTGACTCCCAGGTCACAGGTATACCTAGTTTGGGAGCCAGGGGACCTATGCCTAAGATACTAATTCTGTATGTTGTAACTTTATCTGTAACTATGCTGTAAATTTTTTGCAATAAATAAATACATATAAATGCCGATGTTTATGACATTTTTTTTATTATTGATAGGCTCGCGCTTTACCACTATCTCACCTGATGGCAAGCGATGATGACATATAGCGAACGATCGCGCGACGACTGCGCTATAATTGCTGATTGCTGTTTTATAAGCCTACGGGACTTGTGCCCGGTTGCCCAAAAGGCTCATCACCCCTATTACATACGTTACTTTTTAAAGGTGGGTGTACTTATGTGCTTCTCGTGAGCTGGCTGACAAAACCAGATGTATCCTCCGACTGCACAGCATAATTTTCTTCTTGTTTAGGTACGTCTTTTTATTTCCCTTCTCAAGCAGTCGGGTTTATTTTTTATTGGGCTCCTACAATATGGCGCCCAAAATCCATAATTTTTCTATTTTACATTTTTAATGTAGCCAGTGACACTCGTAAGGTTATGACGAATCGATTGACGTAAGAAACACCAAAAATTCAAAATCGGCCAACGCGTTTGGTCTCTAGAACGCCACATAGGAACAAACATACATACATAGACTGATAAACACATTACCCTCCTTCGGCAGTCGGGTAAAAATAATAATTGTCGTATCCATACAATGCCAACAGAATGGGAAGATATTCCAGTTTCAACGCACACACACTCAACTTATGCACACACAAAAACGAAACTAAATGTGTGACAGACTTGGCAAACATTTTTACTGTTGCCAAAATATTTGTCATACAATTTTGAACCTTACTCAAAGGGGATAGAGGTTGTATAGTTTTCTTTGGATGGCGAAACAAGATTGAGTGCACATATCTTTCGTATTAAAAGACTGTTTCAACAATAAACGTAAAGGTTAAAAATTGTAGAAATTAGTTGGAGAATGAAAATTAATTAATTGTTGAAAGGTATAAATGATATTATTGTTTTCAACCGACTTTAAAAATGAGGAGGTACTCAATTCGACGGTATGTTTGTTATGCCGCCAATTATGAACCGATTCTGATGTTCCTTTTTAGGGTTCCGTACCCAAAGGGTAAAAACGGGACCCTATTACTGAGACGCCGCGATCATTCTGTCTGTCTGTCTGTCCGTCTGTCACCAGGCTGTATCTCATGAACCGTGATAGCTAGACAGTTTAAATTTTCACAGATGATGTTTTTCTGTAGCCGCTATATCAACAAATACTAAAAACAGAATAAAATAAAAATTTAAGTGGGGCTCCCATACAACAAACGTGATTTTTTGGCCGTTTTTTGCGATAATGGTACGGTACCCTTCGTGCGCGAGTCCGACTCGCACTTGGCCGGTTTTTTTTTGTGGTCTTAGTAGTTTTTAAGTTATCCTTTGTATTGTAGTTTCATGGTAATATACGTTAAAATTAAAATAATAAAAAAAACCTTTTTAACAAAAAAAATAAAAAACTTACTTCCAAAACAAAGTGTTTTGTTTTGGAAGTCGGTTTAATTTTTTTGTTAAATATAAATACTTTCTTTACGGACATCGGTGTCAAAAACGTCAAAAAAAAGGTAACCAAAGACACTGACTTCCGAAAAGAAAGTAATTTTTCGCTTTCTAGTGTTTTGGAAGTCGGTTTAATTTTTTTGTAAAAACTGACAGATCTTTGACAGTCGTTATAGTCGGAAGCCAGAAAATCTAATCGACACCAGTCTCGTGGTATCGTGTTACCCAGTTACTGGGTTGTGGAGGTCAGATAGGCAGTCGCTGCATGTAACATACTGGTACTCAGTTACACTGGAAGCCGATCCGGCTGGGAAAAGGGTAGGCAGTTTGACTGATGGCTTTTACCCGACTGCCGAAGGAGGGTTATGTTTTTTTTATTAATAATATCTCGTGATTTACATGAAGTCCTAAGATAACGGAGTAAACAGAGCAAGTAGGCTTTGTATTTTTTTAATTATGTAGGTACTACATACCTATTTATTTTTAATATAACATAGCATGACACCTCCAGTCCCCGAAGGGCTAGGCAGGGGCCTGTACGTAGTGTTATTTTTGGGAGCATCGTCCTCACATATATGAATTTATTAATGTATGTACTAAACATTGTAAAACACGTAATTTTTAAAAAGAGTAAGTATGGAGTTTCTTGTGCGTTCTTCTCCATAACAAGCTACTTTTCCGAATGCACGGTAGAATCAATTTTGATTACTTGTTATGACGTTCAAAAGTGCCGCTTACTGGCCCAATTGAAATAAATATCTTTTTTATTTTGACTTTGACTTTGGGGTGCACCTACAGCACACCAACATTTATTAAAAAAAAACTAAAAAAAAGAAAGTATTATCTCAATTATTTCACAATCATTTCATCATTCGTTATATATACGGATAAATAAAACAATTTATAGTTACTAAGTCCAAACATTTACTTCAAACTCCATTATTCAACAAAAAAAAAACTAAACACTACATTAAAACAAGCTATTTATCTAATCTGCCTACCCTAAACAGCGCAGCAAAAAATATCACAGAAAAAAAGGCAAACCCACATGAAAAACTAGTCTCTGATATGTTTTTGTATGCAAAATGAACGAACAGGATAGTCTGAGAGCGTGCGAGAGGGACGGCGGTAGTCAGACAAAGGCGTGCAAGCGAGACGGATATATAATTAAAAGTTTTGTCGCAGCGGCTTTCCGAGGGTACGCTCGAGGAGGACAAGGAAAAATATGGAATAGATTTTATTATTTTTGTGTTGTATTTGTATTAAGATTTTTTAATTTATTTCTTTTTTATCTGCTGTTAATTGGTTTCTATTGTACTTTAATTGTGAATAAATACTTAAAATAAAAAAAATTAAAATCGATAGAAATTATTAATTTAATAACATTGAAATAAGAAAAATATCATTTTTTACAAAAATTTCTTGAAATAATTTTCTCAAGTACTTTCAACATTTTATTTATATCTTGTCTTGACCACTACTATTCTATATATAAGTATAAAATAACTAGCTGTTGCCCGCGGCTTCGCTCCCGTGGACTACCCCATCCGCCTATGTCACTCAGGAATAATGTAGCTTTCTATTGGTCAAAGAACCTTTTAAATCGGTCCAGTAGTTTCGGAGCCTATTCGGTACAAACAAACAAACAAAAAATCTTTCCTCTTTATAATATTAGTATAGAAGTATAGATATAGATAGTATATATGACTGAATTGCGTATCGTATAATGATTATTATTTATTGACGTAGTTATTCCATGTTTTTGTTTTTATCACCGAGATTAATATTTTAAGGTGAGACCTACTTTTCAGATCATTTTTTTTATCTACAAAATAAAAAAATAATATAACCGTGAATAGTCAAAGTTGCATTCAATTACGGTTACACAAACACATTAAGGTTACACTAGTCGAATTTTTCCATACAAACGTAGTCTAGGGATTATTCCACTGTTTGACGATGTACGTTCAAAATAAAAAGTGATATCAATTTGTCTCATCATTATCTAGCCCTGTATGGAAGCAAAAAAGTAAAAAAATAAAATATTTGAAAGTTATGAGCGTCGAAAGTTCCACATTTCGACACTAATTTGCACGCATTTTTGAGCGCAAATAAATACCATAAGAAGACGGAAAATAGCAAAACGGCCTCCATACAGGGATAGATTAACAATGCAAATACCTAATTTTATTTTGAACAGATAGATTTAGTCGTTTTTTCATGATATCTAGACTGCCAAAGGTCTGTTTATAAAATTTCGCGCGCTCGGTTTCGTCCTAAATCATTATCCATTTCGCTACAAATTTGCAAAAGTGTGTATTCGTACGCGAACTAGCTTCCTACTGCTCATCACAGCATCTATCTCTTCCGCACGTGTTTTCGGTTGATATAAAACGCATTTTAACCCCGCGCACAAAATAGTTCGTGCCGTCGACTAGTGTACCCTTAACGATTATAATGTCTAACATTAGTTACGTCGTTATTTAACAAATTTTAAGTTTATTAAAATTCATGTATTTATTTATTTTAATTTAAGGTTCTATAAAAAATTACATTAAAATAAAAAATACCTAATAAAATCGACAACCTCTCGACTCCATAGTTTCCGCTGTCCCGTTTTTACAGAATATATTCCGATGAGTTCCGTTTATACCCTCTTTAACCGACTGCGAACTGCGAGGTGCTGTGTTTGCTAGTTATTTCCTGTTAGTTTACCTGTAAATTTTGCTACAGTCACCTTTATGTATTATATTTATACCAGCAACTGTCCGTAGCGTTCCCCTGCTTGCAAAGTAATTTGTTATTCCGATGGAAAATTATACCAAGATAAAAAGAATCTTAAGTGCTATTCCAGACTATAATCTACCTCTGTGCCCAATTTCATCCAGATCTGTTCAGCCGTTTTGGCGTGATTGAGTAACAAACCTCTAATTATCCATCCGTTATTATATTAAAATAAATAGAAAATTAGGATTCAATCTCAACTGGTAAAACTTGAAGAATTCAACAAGGAAATAATTCCTAGAAGGATTTAAGGGAGGCTTTTGTCTAGCTGTGGGACTGTATAAGCTTATAAAAAATCGATTGACGTAAGATGAATCAAAATCGGCCCACACGTTTGGTCTCTAAAGCGTCACAAAGGAACAAACATACATAGAACACATTATCCTCTTTTGCGTCGCGCAGTCGGGTAAAAAATAATTATTCACATTTTTTTTTATTTACGTACTTTCAAAGGGGAGAAGAAATAGGGCTCATTTTGCATCAAATAAATTAATCATCAAATTAATTCATTGATTAATTTTCGTACTTTTTAAGTTAGTCTTGGACATCGCTGCGCTGACAACGGTGAAAGAAAACATCGTGAAATAAGTTTGAAATCACCAATCGTGGCTTCTCTGTATGAGAAGAGGCACGAGCCCTGCAGTGACACAGGCTGGTATTATTATTGTCTATGTGCACATACCTTTAGGTTTAGAGTTGTGTCTCCTATAATAGTCATTAGTGTATGTCACAGCGTGCATGAGTTACGTACGTACGGCTGCAAACCGAAAACATTCAGGAACGAATGTAAGAATCGAATCGATATACAACGGATTTAGGGATGTAGTTCCACTAGATGTATGAACGTATGCAGCAAAAGGAGTATGTAAGGATCGTAGCAGGTGGCGTTCTTTAGTTTCTGCCTACCCTTTGAGAGATTATGTATGTATGAAGGTATAGAAGGATATTAGGTAATAGGTGCTAAATTTATACTAAAGTAAGTTTATTTGTACTTTATGACAAATAAAAAATTGTTTAATTCATTCCTTTCATGTTCACACTAAAAGGAAATATACAGGCCTGCTCTCAGTGAGAGAGAATGGGCCGTAATCCACCACGCGGGCCCAGTGCGGTTGGTGGATGTCACATGTCTTAAAAATGTTGGTTCTAAGACATGCCGGTTTCCTCACGATGTTTTCCTTCACCGTTTTGAGAGCAGTGGTGATGAAATAATTTACACAAAATAAATCGCCTACAACTTTTAAGTAGTTTTAAGTCACGGTCGTTACCACTGCATGGGTTACCACTGCGTTACCTACTGCATTTTTTTCTTGATAAATTATAAACTCTAAGCACTACACGGGTTAGGTACAAAATATAAGCTTATTTTGTACTAACATTGGCTTTACGAAACCCGTACCAAACCAAAATCGACTAATGTAAGTCAAAACGACCGTAATTTGTGCATTTTATTATTTGTCATTTTACTCAATAAATATGCTGCCTGTTGTATGTTTGTTTTAGTTTTAAGGTTTCCATATGTATTATTTTATTCTGGTGTACAATAAAGTATAATAATAACTTCATTGTTCTTTTTTATTTTTGTAGATAGGCTCGCGCTTGACCACTATCTCCCCTGATGGTAAGCGATGATGGCGTCGACGGTGAAGCACGCTTGTCTAGAAGTAACCTATTCACTTGGTTGTATTTTGAAAATATAAGATTTATATCCAAAAACAATGTTAAAATAGTGGAACAAAAGCGCACGCAGTGTGTACGATGTCTGTACACATTCATTTGCTGAAGCAAGCGGTGTACGGGTCAGTGTATTCGCACGGGGTGAAAACTTCTCTCTGTTTTTATATTTTATTTTTACATTATATTCTAATTTTCGCGTTAAAATCTATATTTTTTTTCAATTTGCCGTGCTATGTCGTTAACTATGTGTATTCATGAAAGATGTTTCAAAGTTTGAAAAGAAATAAGCTGGCTTTAAGAAGCTAAGTTCGAATTATATGCGTATTCTTTTGTTCAGATTCTACTTGTTCTATTGAAACGTGTAAATCTTACATATTTGGAAGGATACAAACATACCTGAAAAATATTTAATGATTTCAAGACAAAAAAGAAACTCGTAATTTTGTGGCAAATTTCATCAAAACCCATCGACAAAAACATAAAAACCGTAATTTATCAACCTTAATCTTACATAAATGCAATTTAGAATACAAAAATTAATGGGGAAACATAAAATTTTCGTTGAAACAAAAGTTGTAAAAAGTAATAATAATAATAACGTTATCATCGGCAGTATTTCACGTAGTGTGTGCACACCGCGTGTCGTATCCATTTGGTTGAAATTGCTGTTTAGTCATCGTACATTGTACGGTACTTACATTTTATTAATATTGTATGAATACAGAACAACATATTATTTTTATACAATACGTATACCTACGACTATAATAACTAATAATTATTGTTATTGTATAGTCAGTAAGTCGTTAGGTTTAGTATTAACTAGCATAGTTTAGTTGTAAAGTGTATAAAAATATTTAGTTGAAAAATAAAGCAAATAAAAAAATCCTACCAATTTACTTAACTTTTTCTACTATATTGTCTATACGTAGTTAAAATATGGTTAATGGTATATGGTATTAGTGGAATGTAATATTAATAGTCTATATTTTATTAACGGCAGAGTTTAAAAAAAAAATAACAAACCAAAAGGGCTAGGTAGGTCTTTTAAGTGTGTAAGAATCGTGCCATCATCTACCTTTACCATAGATAAAAAGAAGTCAGACAAAAAAAAGGTATGTTTGTCTATGAATTAAAATAATAGGAAACATTTTCATGAGAATAAAAACTTTAAAAAAAAATACCGACGTAAAAAACGGAGATTGTACTTTTAACAAGTTTTTACAGACATACTAAACAGGTTTTTAAAGACAATTGCATACTGTAATGTTTCCTCAAA
This sequence comes from Orthosia incerta, assembly GCA_948252205.1. Lineage (NCBI taxonomy): Eukaryota > Metazoa > Arthropoda > Insecta > Lepidoptera > Noctuidae > Orthosia > Orthosia incerta. Next base: position 716,767 of record OX411769.1, read on the forward strand.
GACATTTTTCCTTATCAATTTAACTTAATTAATTACTTACTTAAATATACTTAATGAAAGAAGTTATTTTGTTTGTTTGTCTTTTGTCATGATGTTTTGTGGAGTCGTTGCAATTTTTATTTTTCACTAGCGTCTGCCAGCGGCTTCGCTCGCGTGAAAAGATTTTTCTTATCCCGAAGGAACATTATACCGCGATGACAAGTAACCTGTGTGCTATTCCAGACTATAATATATCTCTATGCTATCTATTTTATACAGATCCGTTCACATTTATAATATTAGTAGGTAAGATAGGAATTTCGAACTCTTGTCTTTTGGCCGTTATAAACGACTTTGAAATGGAATGGAATTAAGTCTGTCGTGCTTCGTGTTATAGAAATTTAGACGAGGCTTAAACACAGTAAAACTAATAGAAAAAAAATCCCTAGAATATAATGAAAAACCTCCTCCTTTTTGGGAAGTCGGTTAAAAAATGCAAGTTCTCAGAAGTCGTAAGAATAATGTTTTTAATTTAGCAAAAAGCGTAGATAATAATGTAATTATTATTTACTACATATTGATGCCGATTACTCAGATTTTTTAAATGGTACGAAAAAAAAAGAAATTGACAGCTGTCACTGTCACCTCTACTTTTTTATTTTATTTTAGGTAGGTTGTTGTAGAAACATTGGGCGATTCAGCCAATGATAATGATTTTAACCATAATTGAACATAATAAATTGAATTGTTATAAAACGTGTATTTTTCTTACAAAGGTCGCCATGTTATATTTATTGCAACATCTGGGTAAACATGTACCTACTCGTTTACAACATTGTACAGGTATTAATGTGTTTAAGTGTTGAACACATTTATTACTTATTTGTTATTTTTTTATGTAAGTTAACCTAACCTTGCCGATACGATCTCTAGATTGCAAATGAAAGACGCAAAAACATTCAAAATTACAGTTAGATTCAAACTTAACGGCGGCTCGGAACACTCCGCGAAACGCTGCACATTCAATTCATGTGACAGCAGGGTGAGACGGGGACGGGGTGGAGTACGGCGCAGCGATAGACGCATTTCACAGTAGCCATTAAATTTGAACCAACCTATAACAAATTAAAAAATTTAACTGACTTTAAACAAGTAGGTTAACAAATCGACAAATGTGTATTATACCTTTGAATTAATGTTTTATTATCCCAAGGGAACATTTAACAGTGATGAAAAATACTTTACATCCTAATCCAGGTTCTGATCTATCCTTAGGCCAAGTTTTATCCAAATCCGTTCAGCCGTTAAGGCGTGATAGCGTAACAAACAAACGGACTCACATTCTTATTTACAATAGTAGCTTTTACCGGCGACTTCGTCTGCGTAGCATTAGTACTTTACCTACTTGTGAAAATATTGGTTCACGATACAAAATTCCACACCCCTTTCCACCCCCTTAAGGATGATTACCAGGGATATAAACCATCCTATGTCCTACCCAGGGTTTCAAACTATCTCTACCTCTAATCGGTACACACTGAGTTACTTTCGAATTTATTAACACGCTTTTATTAGCTCGGTATCAATATAACGGAATCTTTGAACGTGATTTTCAACCCCTTCAAACGTGGGATTGATTTGAAACTTTGCACACTTATCAAGGACCGATGACAATGCAATAATTTAGTCAAAGTCAAAGCCAAAGTCAAAGTCAAAAATATTTATTCAACTAGGCCAATAAGCGGCACTTTTGAACGTCAAACAAAAATTAAAATTTACAAGTAATGAAAGTTGATTCTACCGGGCGCGTTTTAATAGTTTGTCCCATTAGCCTTACCAAGATCTTCAGGATTAGCGACTTTTTAGTTCAATTTACCATTAAAGCGTGTTTTCTTAGTTTTTAGAACTACAATTTATAAAATTACCTATGAAGTATGGTCAAGGATTAGTTCGATACTTACTCCTCTGCTTAACCGCTCTTCCAAACCCGCCATTCGTCATACCGATCATTGTGTAAAAGCAGCGTATTGTTATTCCGAGACTGTTGACAATTATCCACAAACAATTGTTCAGACATTTTTATTCGTAACTTACACGATCACGATTGACTCATGCAATGATTTAAATTATGCAGGCGACTTTACTTGATATTTTTGATAAATATCCTAGTTGATAAACGTAAAATTCAGGCACTATATTACGATATCGATAAATAAATTATTTAATATGTGATTATTGATTTCAGACAAACGACTTTTTATTTTGCTGCCGAATTTCCTTAAAATTTAATTGAATGACGTAAGAAAAACTCGCAAATGCTTAGTATTAGTTAAAAACAGCAACATTTACATGACTCAATTAGTGTCCATTTTAGCATTTTTGAACCGATAACCTTCGATTATGTTTAATCAAAGTCAAAAACATTTGAAATTCAAACATTCAAATTCGTCAGCCATATTGGATTTTTAAATCTTGCCAAACTTACTCAAAATGTTTAGTGATGGTAGGTATAGATTGCAATCTATACCAAGTATTTATAGTAAATCGATTAGAAATCGTAACTCGTGTGCATTTCAATAGCATTTTGCGGAAATCCATAGGCTAAGCTAAAAATAAATTAACTAAAATACCGGACAGTCTATAATATGAGAGTGTAGTATATGCGCGGCTTGCAGATCCTTCTTAGAGAATATTTTCTTGAATTAAAAAAGGGTGTTTTTTAATATTATGGTGTTGGAGTATAGAAAAATATGCGAAATAGCTCTAATTTTACTTTCAATGCTCAAGTATTGTCAAGTAGTTACTTGAATTCACAGCTGGTGAAAACATTTCGCATATTTTTTTTTATTTTTGTCTTTCAATTGTTATTAATTTTATGCATTCAATTGTATTTATTTACTTTCATTCCAATACGAAGTAGAGATGTAATTAAACTTGATTAATTGAACTTTGAAATATGAAAACTTTTAATTTAAAGTAACTTATTAAATGAAATGTTCAAAATAACAACTAAAGTGTTAATTTTATTATTTACGAAATAAGGTTAAAGTTTAAATTAAAATATAATCTATTGATATTCCATAACACAAACTGTTTAATGTTACTTGTACACAATTGTGTACCTAGTTATCTAGTAATATTTTTTGTGCCAAGCAATAAAAAACCTGTGTGTGTGTGCGAGTCTCTGAAGCTTGAAATAAATGATTTTATTATATTATTATTAATACAAAAAAAACACATATTCAATAAATCTTCATCATTGAAGAAACTTTCTTAATAACTCCAGTAGGTAAAATAAAATACCAAAAAGGATTATTTGCTAATCTCTTTCTTTTCCGTTTACTATGACAATCTTTATTTACGTAAAAAATATGTATAGAAGCTGTTTCAATGTGTGCGTAAGTATCTCTGTGTGAGTTTCAGGGCTGTCCCTCGTATTTGGCATCATTTAATTTTAATATTTTAGTTTTATATGTATTTCTTGATTTAAATAATGATTCAAAGTTTCGTAATCGATTTAGTTTACTTTAATTAGCATACGATTAGTTTCTACCTATTATTATTTTTGTTACGTAGGTACCGCCTTTTAGTATTTTATGGAGGATGATAAACTAAATTATAGAAGTACAGAATTAAAATGTGAGTTAATTCTATGTGTAGGTTTCTTAATGTTAGTCCAACTTAAAAATAAATGTGTTAGGCATTTTCAGACAACCTCAAATTTACTCAATGTTACTCAAGGCATGTAACTAAATGAAGATTTTTAATATTATTTAAATATTATCTTTTGTTTATTAGTGAAATCTTTATTAGGGATTGGCAATTAAGAAAATAATAAAAAAAATAACAAATAGAATACGGCAGTAAATAACCTTAATAAAAAAAGTACGAAAATAAATTCAAAATTAAATTCAAAATTCAAAAGCAGCCCTGCAAGTTAGCGTGTGAGCGGGCAAGAGAATACGAACCCAACACAGATACGAAACGGCCGCGATCCGACATGGCCGCGCGCGCCCTCGCCGTCACGCGCTCTCGTGTTTTCCCTCATATCTGTCGAAATACGCCATATTGTTTTATTGTTCACTATTATTTATAATTACCAAAACATTTCGCAAATAAACAAAGTGATTTTCAAGTCAAAATAACAACTAAACGGATTATGTCAAACACTAGATGTCATCATTACGTTTATTGATAATTGTAATTATTTATCTCGCTCTATCACGATCGACGAGTTGTTACGGACGTGTGTAATTTAAAAATCGGAAATTATGTTTTATAATTAAATGTATAGATATATGTGTGCGTGTTGTTTCTAAAAATATTACGTTGAAAAATAACTGTTTTGTACACTCAGTGTTGTGTTAATTTTAGTGCAATGTCTACGGTGTTAAAATAAGAATGCATTATTATTGTCATTGTTTTAAAATTGTTATTTATTAAAGTGGATGTGTTTGTGCAGTGATATGGATTGTCCTTTGTGTTTCGGATTGTAAAAATGGATAAACCCTCATTCAAGGTATGGCATTATATTTTTTTTACCTTTGCCTCGGATTTAATCTCTTGATTTATTATTCAAACATGCGGTCAATACAAGTACTTTTTATTTGCTTGATTTGCATATTTAATCAATTGAGCGGAATTAGGTAATTTAACGACGTTAGTTAATTAATGGATGATTCTAAATTGATGAAATAATTAAGAACTCAATTACCTATATCGATCTGTTTATATTGGTCAGTAAGATAATAATTGGCAGTCAAAATAATTGAGTAAACGAATGACGTCACCCATTGTCTCTATTTCTTAGGAAGACTTCTCATTGCGCGGATTTCTTCCATTTATTGTTTTCAAACAAAAAACTGTGAAGAACCCATTTGAAAATTATTATTTGAAACATTGATTGTTTATTTTGATAATTGGAAGCCGATTATGGGATATAAACATTTAAAAGTAAAGAAAATGTTATTATTATTTGTCCCCTACCATGCCTCTGTCCGCCATATCAGCAAGTACTAGTGTTGTGGCGCAACAATAAAATTATCGACATCGATGTTACCAAATTTCAATTAAGTTTCAACATTTTTATGATTTTTATTCGCTTTCGTGTTAGAGTTTTATGGGTTTTGTATAGTCGATTAGTCTAGGATGATTTATTCAGTTGTAAGGTTGGCACTTTCGGTTTTTTAGAACATTATTCGCATTTAAAAAAATAATAACTTAGTAGTGTATTGCTTTATAGATTTGTCCCAAACTATGACAAACTATTGAATGGAATAAATGAATATGTAAGTTAAGATTTCAAACCGATTCAAATCAACTGTTCAAATGGTTGGTTATTTGAACAGTTGATTTGAATCTACATAATATTTTTTTAATGAGACTAAATCGTTCGATCCATATAATATTTTATTTTTAATTAATGACGTCTTAGATTTGTTAATAGATGGCACACTGTACACGATATACGTTATTAGCTCTTGCCCGCGGTTTCGCCCGCGTTAAACGTGTTTTATTATCCTGAGGAAACATTATACCGGAATAAAAAGTATCCCATGTGCTTTTCTAGACTATAATCTAACTCTGTGCCATTTCATCCAGATCCGTTCAGCCGTTCTGGCGTGATTGAGTAACACACATCCTTGGATGGACTTTTGCATTTTTAATATTAAGTAGGATTCTTATTATTTTACTTTGTATAATTCGTAACTACAGGTATTTTTGAACGGACGACTGGGTGATATTTTCGTACGACGTAGCTTGAGTAGGTCATCTTGATACTAAATATTTAAATCGTTGTCTAAATTAAGTTTAAACGAGACAGTTGTTGACTTCTATTTTTGTAACTTTTTCTTGCCCACGTGTGGGAAAATATCCAGTAGTCCCTCCAATCTCCATTGCTTGTTTTTCTTGAATCTGCTTAATCGTTGCTTCGAAAAAAAAAATTCAAAACTAAAACAAAACAGTCATTTTTAATGATTTATCTTTGAACAAAATCAAGAGAATTGTTTGTCCAGCAACATTTGTGTCCATTTTGAAAGCATCCGCCAACGCAGAGCGTGAATACTTGGAGTAATCGGCGACCCATAAACCTTAAATTAGACCGTCTATTTATAAAATGCAGCGTGTCTCATTCTAGGACTGGTTTACTACCGTTTACTTTAATTTATATAGCCTAATGCTATTGTTTATGTTAAATAAACCGTTGAGTGTATGCTGTGTTAGAATCATTTTGTTTTTATTTAATTGTGGCCATGTGGCACTTTTCTTGATTCTCTCCCCTTTGTTGTTGAGCATTTATAAAGTAATTCGTCATCCTTTTAGTCCTTCTTCAGTCCTGTCTTTTCCTACTTTCTACTAATATTATAAATACGAAATTTGGATATGATATACTGAATAGATCTGGATCAAATTTTGCACAGAGATATATTTATAGTCTGGAAAAGCACATAGGCTAATTTCTATGATGGTATTAATCACTTTTATTGCGGGTGAAGCCGCGTGCAGAAGCTAGTTATTATTATTCTTTGTTATCAGTGTGAGAATCTTATCAACCTGACAGTGTTATATTAATGTGATTTTATTTGATTAAATAGATTACTGTCGTTCCGTGGTACCGCGCCAACTTATTATATTAAGTAAAAAGTATTTTCCTGATCGGTTTATAAATGACGGAGTTTGAGGTAACAAAAAAAACAACAGAATTGAGTACTTCCTACTTTTTTTGAAGTCGGTTAAACAAGAGAGCGTAATCATGTAATTTAATAATACCGATAGTTTTGTCCTAACTACTCATCGCATCGCCTGATTTGTGACGAAAATTCGTAGGTGAAGCCGCATCGCAGAATCAGTTAAATTTAACCTTAGCAACAAAATAGAAACTGTCCCTATCTGTTTATCAACGTAACGGCTTATGAGTTGAACCGACACAAAGCAATTTTATCTTTAACTATACACAAATAAAGCTGCAATTTAAATAAAGTATTGAACATTACACTATTTAAAAGAAGCCACTTAATGACGGAAATAATTATATTTTAAGTACAATAGTCCAATAAATAATTTTGGAAGTAAATTAATGTTCGTTTTTGTTTGTATATATTAACTTAATAATTATCTGCAAGAAAATAATTATAAATTCAAATACCATTGCCTTTTTTGTAAGCGATTCAAATACGTACTTGTTTACAATTAGGTACAGTAATAAATTAATGATGATAATTTATTTTGTAATTAACTTAATCACTGCAGTATTGACGTTTATTGCAGTTCAATTTTCAAATTAAAATCTTTTAGGTAGTTTCAATAGAGTTGTTTCTTTTTTATACTTGTAGACACTAAACGTACTCATTTAAAAAATATTCAACCTAAAGTTTTGAAAAAAAAAACTTCATCATCATCAGTCTATAGCTGTCCACTGCCGGAACAGACCTCTCCAATCGCACGACATTCGTCTCCTCACCCAACTGCTACCAGCCAGAGCCACCATGCGAATATCGTTGCTCCACCTAGCCTGAGGGCATCCCAACTAACGTTTACCAATTCTTGTTTTGAATTCTGGTTGAAACAAAAAGAGTAGAAGTACAAAAAACAGAACTAGATAAGTAGGTATATGGTATTAAAATAATTTCTTCGAACTATCGGACTACAAGACTTACGGCGATACACCATTGGTACATGGACATCCCACCACAGATTACTAAATAGTTACATCCCACTCCCACCCATACGGTCTAATCAAAAAAAAAACTATCGATATTTACTCATATCGACATATTTACGCCACAGCGCTCTATCTCGGGGCCATTCGTTGGCATTATGAGCCATTTTACTCCACTTTTTTTTTACTCAGGAACGACGATTCTGCGCATTCTGCCGATAACGGTGACGAATTTTAAATAAAAAAGTTAAGTCTGTTAATGGTAGAAAAAGTTTATTGTCATTTGGTTCGCTTACAAATGCAAACGAGTATAGAAAAGATTGTGTTACATAATTTACATTGTTACATACTGTTCTTATCATAAAAATATTTGTAACTGGACTTAATTGTGGTCCCATAACTAGATTAGGTACTTACTAATTTGCGTGAATTCTTTTATTATCTACTACATCTAATTATGATGTTAATAATAATAATATCAGCCTGTTATATGCATAGTGTAAAAACCCGACTGCTTAAAAAGCGAACTAAAAAGACGTAAACAAGAAGAAAATCATCCTGTGCACGAAGGATACATATTCGCTTGCTGGCTGACCAAAACCAGATGTATCCTCCGACTGCACAGCATGATTTTCTTCTTGTTTACGTCTTTTTAGTTAGTTTTTTAAGCAGTCGGGTTTTTTTAATTTTTTTTTTTGATTTTAAATAACCTTTTAGTTGTTTTTTTTTTCGAATTATTTACATTTAAACATGTAAGTATTATATATTTTTGAAATAACCTCTTAAAACCCTTTATTTTGATACCCCACTCGAAAGGATCGGCAGGAAAAAAAAATTGGACTCTCACAATATGGCACCCAAAATCCGCCATTTTTCTATTTTCCAATTTTAATGAAACCAGTGACACTCGCAAGGTTAAGACGCGTTTGGTCTCTGGAACGCCACATAGGAACAAACATACGTACATAAATAGACTGATAAACACATTACCTACCCTCCTTCGGCAGTGAAAATTTCAACTGTCTAGCTATCACGGTTCATGAGATACAGCCTGGTGACAGACGGACAGACAGACGGACCACGGAATCTTAGTAATAGGGTCCCGTTTTTACCCTTTGGGTACGGAACCCTAAAAATAGTTTTGATGAGGATAAAGTTCATTCTGACTCGGAAATCAACCACAATATTGTTTTAATGGCGTACCAACGAACAAGTTATGAAATTCAACATGTCTGCCTTATTTTGACGGAATAACTTTATCACAATTATATTTATTAGGTAATAATAGTAGTCATGCAACATTGTATCTAGGTATTGTACTAGTATTTCAATTCATATGTACTTTGTAAGTATATCTTGGACGGTCTTGGACATCGCTGAACACGAACGGTGAAGGAAAACATCGTGAGGAAACCTGGAATGCAGCCTGTGGCCCGCCTTGTATTAATACTTTCCCAATATCTTTATAAATTATAGCTTATGTGTTATTCTGATGTATAAGCTATATTTCTGTAAAGTTTCATCAAAATCCGTACAGGAGTTTTTGCGTGAAAGAGCCATCCATCCATCCTTATGAACTTTCCAGTTTATAATAGAAGTAGGATACTAGCTGTTGCCCGCGAATTCGTCTGAATATTTGTTTCTAAAATACAAATACTCTAATGTTACTCATTTTAAGATCAGCTAGCCTGAAATTCTCATCAAAATCGGTCCAGCCGTTTCGGAGACTATCCGGCAAAAAAAGACAGACAGACAAAAAAAAGAAGTTTTTTCATTATTCATTTTAATTTTATTTAATAAAAATATGTGTGGAGAAGAAGTCTCGTCAATATCGGTCCAGCCGTTTCGGAGATTACCCGTAACAAACAGACAGACAAAAATGTTTGAGATTGTTTTTCGTTATAAGTACTGTACCTATATACTTTTACCATTATCAAAAAATCTGTTATTTTGATATCACAATTTAATTTATGTGTAATCACCAAACTGATGTGGGCAGAGAGCTCCGACGGAATTTCCTTAGTAAAAAGTCATAATTCGATTTCGTTCTCGCCTATTTCCACCTCCAGTATTGGACAAATTTAAAAGAAATTCCATAAATTGGTATGTTTGTTTATAAAATGTATGTTTTAATTTTTTCATTTGTATTTGTCAAATTTGTACACTAAGCCTCTGTTGACAGCGCAATTTTGAGCGTCTTTTGAGGGTTCTGGTGCTTCTAAAGATCATCAAAAAGGAAAACATAGGGACACAGTATATATACGGTACATAGTACATGACACACACATGTGATGTGATGTACATGTGTATTATATGTACTGTACTTTTCAGTTTATGGAATACGTTTTAAATTGGTCTAATATTGGAGGAGGAAATAGGCGAGAACCAAACCTCGAATTACGAGTTTTTACTTAGGATATCAAGTCAGATTCTGCGACTGCATAACCTCTTAATGCTTCGTCTCTGTATGAGAAGAAGCTTTTGCCCAGCAGTGGGACAGTTACAAGCTGGTATATATAGTGGATTTTTTTTAAACATTTCTTCACATTTTCCTTTAAGGCGCGTCCCCGAGCAAAACGCCGCGCTAGTCGAATTTTGTGCAGTGTTTAAGAGCTATCTACTCTTTATTTAAAAAGAAATATCAATTAATAAAATACATTAAATTTCTACACACTGTTGATTCTAAAATTGTAGTACACTTTTTTTTTTAAAGATGTATATGTGTCACTAATCTCCTTCCAACAAAACCATAAAAATGTGAAATAATTATTGATAGCATGCATCTCCTCGTAAAGTATTCATTAATTATTTTTTATACTAACACTAATGGATAGACAATTTTATAACGAACATTTTGTAAGTTTTATTTTTTTCAAAAGACCAATATTCGATTTTATAAAGATTTTATTCTAAAATCTGGGCTTATTCACTACCGTAATTCATGCGCCACCAGTGCCGCTAGGCCAATAGGAATGCTCATATCGCATGCTGATTTTTTGGTCAGGGCACGGCCTTAAGGAAGGAAGTTGACGATATTGTCAAGGACAAGAACCGTGTCTACCTAGATATTAAAATAATCAATATTCTTGCTGTGTACAGAAGTAAATAATTAATTACTGCACGTTATGTGCTTGATAGTTGATATGTAAACACTATCTAAATATATATCTGCCAGCGACTTCGCCAGCTTGAAAAGGTTATTTTATCCCAAGTTAATATTATTAAAAGGTTATTTTTTCTCAACTTCGACGCCTCCATCGAGTAAAAAGCCCAAATTGCGGCAAAGAAACTGGGCGTCCTAAACAGAGTGAAGCGATACTTTATGCCTGGACAGCTAAAAGCGCAATTCCGATCCTGCATGGGACTATTTCAGCCACCTATAGGATGGCTCAGCTAAATATCAGCTTGCCGCGCTTGACTCGGTGGAACGCAGAGCTAAGAGACTAATTGGCGACGTCAAACTGGTGGATGCCAAGCTTCACAGCTTAGCTCATCGCCGTAAGGTTGCCTGCTTGTCAGTCTTCTACTGACTTATTTTGGCGAGTGTGCTCATGAACTCCACGACCTCATCCCACCGGCTCCCTTCTACCATCGGACATCTAGACGCACTGCAAGTTACCATCATCACCTAGTTGCTATTCCACCAATTCGCACCAAGCGCTTCCAAACATCCTTCATAACGCGCACAGCAAAAGAGTGGAACTCACTGCCTGCGTCTGTGTTTCCGAACGCATACAACCCGAATCTCTTCAAAGTTAGAGTGAACAGGCTTCTTTTGGGTAAGCTCACTCCATCGTTGCCTTTGTCTCTGTCACCTCTGACCTAGACTAGAGTCAAGAGCAAACCCATCAAAAATAAAAAAAATATTACTTCTTTTTCGGCTTCTATTTTTATAACCTAATCCAGCTGTTAAGTTTTATCTAAATTCATTGAGGCTTGAAAAGCAGACAGACAGACAAAGAATTTTGACGGAGTTATGCCCGATCATACATAAAAAGAAAAATATAGAACCATACGAATTGAGAACCTTCTTCGTTTTGGGCAGTCGTTTACAAACAGCACCGATTCGAGTCTTGCGCATCGGAAAGCCAACTTCAGGGCGGTCCAGAAGTTTGGAGAGAACTATATTTAGGGCATAATGGGAGTGTCTTACGCATTGCGGTTATAAAAGCCCCTATTCTATTATTAACTATTTAATAAACTACCCGTAAAATTAAAGTCAATTTATAATCTAAATCAGTTTAAGCACCAGCTGAAGTCATTTTTGAAAGAAATGTGCTATTATACACTCGATGAGTTTCTCAGTGATAATAATTAACCACCTGTTGACATGATCAATTTTTTGACATGATTGGTTTTGATTTTTTTCTTTTTTAGACATGATTATTAATGTTTTTTTATTTTTTTTCCTTTTTTTGACATTATTATTATTTTCTTTTTTTGACATCATAATTTTTTTTTTTTTTTTGACATGATTATTATGATTTTATTGACATGATTATTATTATTATTTTTTTACTTGATTTCTTTTTATTGAAATGGTACTTTTCAATCACTTTTATTTTTTAATGTACCTACTGAATTTGTAATTGTGTTATTTTATTTTTGAATTGTAAAATTTAAATCCGTGATGTGTTAGTTTTAATGAGTTTCGATACAATGTAAAAATTGTTATGAACTAAATAAATAAATAAATATTAAGACGACGATAGTCGCCAACCACCTTGAGGGAACAAAACGCACACTCGTTTCACACCCGCATATTATTCTAAGACTTAAAAAAAAAATCGTCGGATCAAAATGTAGATAATTAAATTGCCTTTGAGATGGTGACCATTTCATTAAAATACGCCTGGTGTTTTGGTGCGATTCTCGTTTTTTTGTCCGTGTTAGACATAACTTTACAAATTAACTACACTATGTTGTACGAATAAAACTCAATTTTTTTGGATCAAATTATTAAGAAAATGGTCTAATGTAACATAATTTTTTTCCAAAAAATTTCGAATAGCCGTTGAGACGTTATACTCATTTTAAAATCAGCTACTGAGGGGGTATCTGCGCCTTTAATAAAGAAAATATAGGTGTCTTGTGACTGCTAAACCAACAAGGCAGTCAGAGAAACTAAAGCAATCAGGCAGGTATCTTTAAAAGATAAATATATTCAATTTGCCTGTCTTTACCCACCTATGTTGGAGTCGGCTTCCAGTCTAACCGGATTCAGCTGAGTACCAGTACTTTGCATGGAGCAACTGCCTATCTGACCTACACAACTCAGTAACTGGGTAACACGATACCCCTTGGCAAGACTGGTGTCAGATCTCAAGCTTTTGACTACACGTAACGACTGTCAAAGATCTTTAAATGGCAGCCGGGACCAACGGCTTAACGTGCTGTCCGAAGCACGGAGGAATCTCGCTATGTAAAGATGGCCACCCATCCACGGAGTGACCTCGGCATGCGTTGTTTAACCTTGAAGCGTGGATGTTATTATTTAGGCACGAGCTCCTCAGGCGTTTCGTAGTACTTAAGTAGTCAAGGACGAATTCTGTACTCAAATAGCCTACTAATAATAAAATAGTTTCTCAAGGTCAGCATTGTGTTCGATAGATATTAATTAGTTTGTCAGTGTCAAGGACATTACTGCCTTTTACTCCTTTTAGTTACTTCGCTTCTTCTTCATCTTCCTGTCCTTGTCCCATGTTACCTGTGGTCGGCAAAACACGCTTTCTTCTTCCACACCGTCCTGTCCCCCGTCACGCTATCACTGACTCCCTTTTCTTCCATATCACACATAGTCCATCCATCTTTTCTTTGCCCTTCTCCTCCCTCTCCATCCATCCACATTTATATTCATAACTCTTTTAACATCATGCGTTTCATCCTAATCACATGACCATACTAGGACAAACTTCCTCTAATATACTCATTTCTCACTTTCTCATCTCTGCTACATGCAATCTCTTTTCGTCTATCTTTTTCACAGCCCAACATTCTGATTCATACAGTACGACAGGTCTAATCACGGACTTATAGATTTTCGCCTTTTACTTGAGTTCGAGTTCGTGAGTTCGCAAGTTGTTCCAGGGAGCTGTCGCCATTTCATCCATCCTGAATTGATCCGGTGCGTTACGTCTCAGTCTCGGATTTTAGTTACTTCGCAAAGGTACAAATACCAAAATAAAATTAAAACGTCTGTTTGCAATGTCAATATAAAAGTAATAGTGAGTTTTATAAAATCAGCTATCTGGCAGTAAAAGTCCCGTCAAAATCGGTCCAGCCGTTTCGGAGATTCGCTGGAACAAACAAACAGACAGACACATTTTTTTTTAAATTGTCTCTTTGTTTACATTACAAATAGACACTTCAATTTTATTTAGGTATTTGTATAGATTGGTTGTCATTCGAAACAAACATTCGAAGACATGTGACATCCACCAACCCGCAATGGGCCCGCGTGGTGGATTACGGCCCATTCCCTCTCACAGAGAGGAGGCATGTGTCCCAGCAGTGGGAACATTAATAGGCTGATGATGTGATGTGATGTGTGGTTGTCATCTCGAAGTATCCAAAGTCGCCCCTTTATATCTTTAAAACAAAATGCGAGCTTTGGGAACCACTGCCTCCAGATCCCAAGCGTCATTATTTCGTACACAAATGAAACGTTAAGCTTTGTACCTTTAGTGTTCGGCAGAGTTGTTCAATTTGAGGAAACGCGGTCGCACATATTCGACTGAATATCCTTAAGTAAAAAATCATATTTCAAGGTTTGGCTCTCGCCTCTTACCTCCTCCAATGTTGGACCTATTTAAAATATATTATTCCATAAAATGCATTTTTTGTTAAAAAAGTTTTTTTTCGCTTTTCTGTTTACTCTATAAAATCGGTTCACAATTGAAAATTCAGTAGGACAATTATCAGTAAATCCTTGTTTTCTACTTTTAGAGATAGTTTTTAGGGTTCCGTACCCAAAGGGTAAAAACGGACTATTTGAGAACACCATCCTTTTTTTTCGTCGGTTAAAAAAGAAATCCGTAAACTCTTTAGCACTCCGGCGACCTCGAAACTTCAGAAGTATGTACCTATCCAACTAAAAATCGCGGGCTTGTTTGTCCTCATAGAAATAATCTCGACACAAGTTTGAGTACCGCTGGCCGACGATCCCTAAACCAATATACGGGTGTTACATTAGACTTTAGAGAATAGGGTTTCGCGGTAGGGCTGTCGCGTGAGGATTACGAATTATTTTTACAACAAAATATTAATAAAAGGTCATCTTCATCATCATTTCAGCCGAAAGACGTCCACTGCTGGACATAGGTCTGCCCAAAGTGTTGCCACACTGATCGGTATTTATGCGTCTCGCATCCACCGGAATCTCGTAATGAAGTACATGACACGGCTCTTATTGTATATTTTTTAGTGGTCAGCGTGCGTGTATGACTAGATGTATGAACGTGAGTGAAGCAAAAGGAGTTAAGGATTGGAGCAGGTTTTGCCTAATCCCATGGGAAAAAGGCGTGAGACTTATGTATGTTGTGGAGGGGCTGTGTGGTCGCTGGTTATGGATCATTGTTTGCACAGTTTTGAAACTGTGTCTTAAGGGTACACTAGTCGACGGCACGAACTATTTTGTGCGCGGGGTTAAAATGCATTTTAGGACAATGGACAATGACAATGTCAATGGGTCATCACACCCATTGTCAATGGGTCATCCGGGGTTTTACTGGATCCTCCGCCTCTCCGTCCCACCGCTCACATACCTAAGGCGCGGCCAACTAGTTCCGCGCGCACTATAGTAATTTTTCCATACAAACGTGGTCTGGCGATTACTACACTGTTTGACGGTCAAAATAAAAAAAACCGGCCAAGTGCGAGTCGGACTCGCGCACGAAGGGTTCCGTACCAGTATCGCAAAAAAACGGCAAAAAATCACGTTTCTTGTATGGGAGCCACACTTAAATATTTATTTTATTCTGTTTTTAGTATTGGTTGTTATAGCGGCAACAGAAATACATCATCTGTGAAAATTTCAACTCTCTAGCTATCACGGTTCATGAGATACAGCCTGGTGACAGATGGACAGACAGACAGACGGATCGCGGAGTCTTAGTAATAGGGTCCCGTTTTTACCCTTTGGGCACGGAACCCTAAATAAAAATTTTAGTGGGGCTCCCATACAACAAACGTGTTTTTTTGCCGTATTTTGCGATATTGGTACGGAACCCTTCGAGCGCGAGTCCGACTTGAACTTGGCCGGTTTTATTCATGTTTTATTCATACTCCCAAAGCTCTGTTACTAAAAAATTCGCGCTCGTTTTCCTCCTAAATCATCATCCACTTCGCTACAAATTTGCAAAAGTGCTAATTCGTACCTACGCGAACTAGCTTCTTACTGCTCATCACAGAGGTATTCCTCGAAGCGCCACAGTTTTGAGGCGCACCTAATGAGGCGCACCATTTTTATTCCTCGGAGCGCACCTTTTTGTAGCGCTCCCGATAACAATTAAAAATATTAAATTTTTATTCCTCGAAGCGCACCTACGTTTAAAAATAGGGAAGAGCATGAAGTAAACGTAATAAATTATATCGATAATTTTTAAATACTCATTTGTGCATCATCATCATCGAAGTTGCTTAACCAAAAGTACGAAATTGAGAGAAAAATGTGTTTTTGCTTTCGGCACTATAATGTGTATTCAAAGACCAATGTTATTGTGCATTCAAAGAGTAAAGTGTATTCAAAGAGGATGTTATTAATAAATAAAAAGCACAGATATAATTTAAATGATATGCGTATAATAATCACATTACAGCAGGACCTACATAATAATATTACAAGATTACTCATTAAAAAAATATATAAATGAATTTAAAGTTACGAAAATGTAATATGACATAGCAAAAACAGCCGTCAACACGAGTGAGTAAGCGAGAAGGCCCATTACATAATGTAAGGTGACATCTAGCCTGCTTAGTCAATGAATCTATATAAGACTTTGTTGCTGATTATTAATTTGAATTTTTACAACCAGTGTTAAACTGGTAACTATTATATATTAAATCATACATTTTCTTTAACGATTCTCACACATTTTTTAAAAAAAAAAACCTAATATTAGTTTTTTTGTTTGGTATTGTTTAATTATATAAATAATAACAGATTCATAATAATTAGAACGGGTAACAATCACATTAAGTACTACTAGTGGGGAGAAAAGAATAAAAATTCAAAATTCAAATAAAAATATAAAGAGTAAAAAAAAAATAAAGAGTAAGTAAAATTCAAATTAATAATCAGCAACAAAGTCTTATATAGATTCATTGACTAAGCAGGCTAGATGTCACCTTACATTATGTAATGGGCCTTCTCGCTTACTCACTCGTGTTGACGGCTGTTTTTGCTATGTCATATTACATTTTCGTAACTTTAAATTCATTTATATATTTTTTTAATGAGTAATCTTGTAATATTATTATGTAGGTCCTGCTGTAATGTGATTATTATACGCATATCATTTAAATTATATCTGTGCTTTTTATTTATTAATAACATCCTCTTTGAATACACTTTACTCTTTGAATGCACAATAACATTGGTCTTTGAATACACATTATAGTGCCGAAAGCAAAAACACATTTTTCTCTCAATTTCGTACTTTTGGTTAAGCAACTTCGATGATGATGATGCACAAATGAGTATTTAAAAATTATCGATATAATTTATTACGTTTACTTCATGCTCTTCCCTATTTTTAAACGTAGGTGCGCTTCGAGGAATAAAAATTTAATATTTTTAATTGTTATCGGGAGCGCTACAAAAAGGTGCGCTCCGAGGAATAAAAATGGTGCGCCTCATTAGGTGCGCCTCAAAACTGTGGCGCTTCGAGGAATACCTCTCATCACAGCATCTATCTCTTTCGCACGTGTTGTCGCATGAATTTTAACCCCGCGCACAAGTTCGTGCCTTCGACTAGGGCAACCTTAAGCTAAGATTCTATTTACTTTCAAACGTAATCTATACTAATATTATAAAGAGGTAAAGTTTGTGAGGTTGTAGGGGGTAATCTCTGGATTTACTGAACCGATTTTGATATAGTTTGATACCCTGGGAAGGACATAGGATATTTTGTATTCCGTTGGGAGAAAACACTTTACGAGGGCGAAACCGCGGGCAGAAGCTAGTTGTAAATATACTTAAAATAAGGTATTTTATTATAAAGGCTTTTGACGATTCTAATTAAAATACCTAAGATACGATAAACAAAATATCAAGGCGGTCATTAACTTCTTGCATGCAAATTGACTGCTGGAATAATTGTCCATACAGTGGGTTCTTTATGACAGAAGGCGCCTTCGAGGCCGGCCCAGAAAGAGGTGGCTAAAGGACATGGCCAGAATTTGTATAGAACTGTGACCAAACAAAAAATATTCATATAAATTGACTTACAGTACGTCGTATTAATAGTTTAAGTTTTATGATCAGAGAAGAAGCGAGAGACACTATATGCATCGTGATAAGATCAACGCTAGCGTGCACCACAGACTATATTGCACCAGTGCAGTGCGCGCGCGTACAAACGTCAAACTTACTAGGACGTTCGGATACACACTCTGGAATATATTGTCGATGCTTTCAGCATTATGACATGACGCTTGGCAGCAATACGTTCTTGCAGTTGTCGTTGTTTTATATTTTAATCTGACCTTAAGGTTACACTAGTCGAAAATTCGTCCATACAAACGTAGTCTAGGGATTATTCCACTGTTTGACTATGAACGTTCAAAATAAAAAGTGATATCAATTTGTCTTATCATTATCTAGCCCTGCATGGAAGCGAAAAAGTAAAAAAAGAAAACATTTGAATGTTATGAGCGTCAAAAGTTCCATATTTCGACACTAATTTTAACGCATTTTTGGGCGCAAATAAATACAAAACGAAAATTTCAAAACGGCCTCCATACAGGGATAGAAGTAGTTCAACAATGCAAATAATTTTATTTTGAACTGATATAGATTTAGTGGTTTTTTCATGATATCTAGACTGCCAAAGGTCTGTTTATAAAATTTCGCGCGCTCGGTTTCGTCCTGAATCATTATCCATTTCGCTCCAAATTTGCAAAAGTGTGTATTCGTACGCGAACTAGCTTCCTACTGCTCATCACAGCATCTATCTCTTCCGCACGTGTTGTCGGTTGATATAAAATGCATTTTAACCCCGCGCACAAAATAGTTCGTGCCGTCGACTAGTGTACCCTAAAGGCGTACTTTAGAAACAGTGTTTGTCTTATGCGTGTATCCAGACGCAAATGCATTGCATAGTAACCGCATATAAACAATTTAACACACATATGTTTTTTGGAATTATTTGTCGCCTGTTCTAGACAAATGTTTTCTTTGCGGTTAATTTTTATTTATTTTACAAGTAATTTTCACATATTAATAATTACTGTACATTTATGTATTCTGATTGATTCGGAGGGCAGAATCTGGCCATGTCCTTTGGCCACGTATCATGAGAGCTGGTTCGAGACGGGGCCCAAACAATTAGAGAAAAAACACCTAATAACACAACTTTCCTTAAATCGACCTCAGTCGGTTAAAACCGTGGCAGCCCTGAACCAAACAGATTGTAGTTCATGGACGTACATCGTAAAAGCCCTACGTGCGACAGAGAAGACATGTCCTCCGTCTCCCTCGCACTCTACCTAGCTTTCTTTGTATATGCCAGAGGTTACCGAAAACATATTTGTCAAATAAAATCTTTTTTGAGAGTAAATTTTGTGTTGCGTTGAGTTAGAAATAAATTAAGTACCGATTGGATTGCCATTTATTATTGACTAGTTACTGCCCGCGGCCCCGCCCGCGTGAGTAGTGATTTTGCTATCCCAAAGGGAATATTATACTGAGATTAAAATTAACTTTGTCTATCTGTTATCTATCACGATAAATTGTATCCTATGACCTGATCCAGATCATAGTCTACCCGTGTGCCAAATTTCATTGAAATCCACCCAGCCGCTGAGTGCCAAAACCGAAACTATTTATTCTTTATTTTATTAACAATTGGGTTAAAGGTAACAGACAGACAAGTTACTATTGCATTTATAATATTTGATGGATGTGTTATTCTGATGTATCGTAATCAGTTCAGTAGTTTTGTTAATGTTTAAAAAAAAATTACGTTGCGCGAATGAGGTATAGTTGTTCTATTTCACGAAGGCGGAAGAATCGTAACAAAATGACTCTTTTTCGACGTCATAAGATAAAAGAACCATAACAAACATCCATCCATCTATTCAAACATACAAACTTTCGCTTTTAAAAAAATTACCCATAATTCCAAGTACCTACTTGTACCCTGTATGATATTTTTCGAGAAGTAAATAAGTATCGTTAGGTAAGTTACAGCACGCAAGGCATATCTAATATATAAAATTCTCGTCTAATATATAAAATTCTCGTGTCACAGTTTTCGTTGCCATACTCCTCCGAAACGGCTTGACCGATTTTGATGAAATTTTTTGTGCTTATCCGGTATCTATGAGAATCGGCCAACATAACAAAAAAAATATGGTAGGGTAGGTGTAGGGTAGGTGTAGGGTAGGTGTAGGGTAGGTGAATGTTTGGAGTTTTTATGGCAAAACAAAGGTCAGCTAGTTTATTTGTAAAAAGCTGCAATGATCTATCAATTAAGACAGTATGTATTTGCAGAAACCGCTGTCTCTGTTATATGGGACAACCCCGCCACATTCGCCACATAGCCTAAACTTACCCCTAGACCTGAAAAATTACAACTGTATTGAGAACCGCCTCCTATTTCAAAAGTTGGTTAAAATGAGTGCACTTTGTGCAACGATCTTCTTGTTTGCATTTTTTTCGTGTTTGTATTTGCAGAAACCGCTGTCTCTGTTATATGGGGCAAACCCGCCACACTTGCCACACCCGCCACATAGCCCCTAGACCTGAAAATACAGCTGTATTAAGAACCGCCTCCTATTTCAAAAGTTGGTTAAAATGAGTGCACTTTGTGCAACGATCTTCTTGTTTGGATTTGCAAAAACCGCTGTCTCTGTTATATGGGGCAAACCCGCCACACTTGCCACACCCGCCACATAGCCCCTAGACCTGAAAATACAGCTGTATTAAGAACCGCCTCCTATTTCAAAAGTTGGTTAAAATGAGTGCACTTTGTGCAACGATCTTCTTGTTTGGATTTGCAAAAACCGCTGTCTCTGTTATATGGGGCAAACCCGCCACACTTGCCACACCCGCCACATTGCCACTAGACCTGAAGAATACAACTGTATTGAGAACCGCCTCCTATTTCAAAAGTTGGTTAAAATGAGTGCACTTTGTGCAACGATCTTCTTGTTTGCATTTTTTTCGTGTTTGGATTTGCAGAAACCGCTGTCTCTGTTATATGGGGCAAACCCGCCACACTTGCCACACCCGCCACATAGCCCCTAGACCTGAAAATACAGCTGTATTAAGAACCGCCTCCTATTTCAAAAGTTGGTTAAAATGAGTGCACTTTGTGCAACGATCTTCTTGTTTGGATTTGCAAAAACCGCTGTCTCTGTTATATGGGGCAAACCCGCCACACTTGCCACACCCGCCACATAGCCCCTAGACCTGAAAATACAGCTGTATTAAGAACCGCCTCCTATTTCAAAAGTTGGTTAAAATGAGTGCACTTTGTGCAACGATCTTCTTGTTTGGATTTGCAAAAACCGCTGTCTCTGTTATATGGGGCAAACCCGCCACACTTGCCACACCCGCCACATAGCCCCTAGACCTGAAAATACAGCTGTATTAAGAACCGCCTCCTATTTCAAAAGTTGGTTAAAATGAGTGCACTTTGTGCAACGATCTTCTTGTTTGGATTTGCAGAAACCGCTGTCTCTGTTATATGGGGCAAACCCGCCACACTTGCCACACCCGCCACATAGCCCCTAGACCTGAAAATACAGCTGTATTAAGAACCGCCTCCTATTTCAAAAGTTGGTTAAAATGAGTGCACTTTGTGCAACGATCTTCTTGTTTGGATTTGCAAAAACCGCTGTCTCTGTTATATGGGGCAAACCCGCCACACTTGCCACACCCGCCACATAGCCCCTAGACCTGAAAATACAGCTGTATTAAGAACCGCCTCCTATTTCAAAAGTTGGTTAAAATGAGTGCACTTTGTGCAACGATCTTCTTGTTTGGATTTGCAAAAACCGCTGTCTCTGTTATATGGGGCAAACCCGCCACACTTGCCACACCCGCCACATAGCCCCTAGACCTGAAAATACAGCTGTATTAAGAACCGCCTCCTATTTCAAAAGTTGGTTAAAATGAGTGCACTTTGTGCAACGATCTTCTTGTTTGGATTTGCAAAAACCGCTGTCTCTGTTATATGGGGCAAACCCGCCACACTTGCCACACCCGCCACATAGCCCCTAGACCTGAAAATACAGCTGTATTAAGAACCGCCTCCTATTTCAAAAGTTGGTTAAAATGAGTGCACTTTGTGCAACGATCTTCTTGTTTGGATTTGCAAAAACCGCTGTCTCTGTTATATGGGGCAAACCCGCCACACTTGCCACACCCGCCACATTGCCACTAGACCTGAAGAATACAACTGTATTGAGAACCGCCTCCTATTTCAAAAGTTGGTTAAAATGAGTGCACTTTGTGCAACGATCTTCTTGTTTGCATTATTGTCGTTTTTAGGATTCCGTATCCAAAGGGTAAAAACGGGGCTCTATTACTAAGACTGTGCGGTCCGTCTGTCTGTCACCAGGCTGTATCTCATAAACCGTGATAGCAAGACAGATGAAATTTTCACAGATGATGTATTTCTGTTGCCGCTATAACAACAAATACTAGAAACAGAACAGATATTAAAGTGGGGCTCCCATACGACAAACGTATTTTATTGCAGTTTTTTGTGATAATGGTACGGAACCCTTCGTGCGCGAGTCCGACTCGCACTTGGCCGTTATTTTTTTTCGGGTTTGGGTGGTCTTGATAGGCAGAACCGTAATACTTTCATTGTGCGAATAGCTAAGAAATCTAATTCCCTGCCGGAGTCTGTGTTTCCTGATAGCTACAACCTGAGAGTCTTTAGGCTACTTCTAGACAAGCGTGCTTCACCGTCGACCACATCATCGCTTACCATCAGCTGTGATAGCGGACAAACGCGAGCCTATCAAATAAAAAAACTGATGTTACCTGACAGTCCACATTCAGCAATAGATTTACCATATTTTTTTATCAAATCCATCTTATCAAAGACGAAACACATACACCTGTCTCTTTCACACGTACGACGCCCTCTCCCTCTAGCCTGCTTCAATTTTATACTTATTGATTCCGAGTTGAAACTCTTTTGAAAGTACCGTTAGAATGTTAAGTTAGCGAAGACATTTTTTTTTTAGTTTTTTGTTGCAATGGTTTTTTGTTTTTGTGTTGCAAATTTGTTTGTGGTTGATAAAAAAAGGGATACCTATACGAGTAAATGTGTTTGTTACAAGGTTTTATTTGGTTTCACCTGTCCAGGTGTCTGTAATCAAATATTATGCAAGTTAAAGTTAAGACCGCCTATTGTACACTTGTTTTTATGATTTTTTGTCCTGTATATATATTTTTGTGGTGTACAATAAAGAATGTAATACATAAATAAATAAATAAATAAATTTGGCTCACTTCACAGTGTGTACGGTAGAATAAATTTTTATTACTTGTAAATTTAAATTGTGTAATGTTCAAAAGTGTTGCTTGGAGGCCTAGTTGAAATTAATATATTTAACTTTGCACACTTGTATCTCGTGACAAAGCAGTTTTTTATATAAAATCTTGTTGTATTTGTAGATTTTGGTTCGTTATCAGAAAGCACAATAGCATGACGACATTTTTTTTTGCGTAAGTATTAAAATAATGTTGCAACAAACAACTAATATTCTTGGTGTACTGAACGTATTACTTATAAAATGAATCGTAAATCATTATTTATGTAACATACTATCCATATTAATCGTACTAATAAAGGCGAAAGTTTGTGTGTAAGTGTTTGTATGTTTTTTACTCTTTCACGCAAAAACTACTGTACGGATCTGAATGAAATTTGGCACAGAGATAGATTATAGTCTGGTATAGCAGAGAATATGTTCCCTTGGGGTAATTTTCGACATACACGCGGGCGTAGCCGCTGGCAGACCCTAGTATCATAAATGCGATAGTAACATTGTTTTTAGGGTTCCGTACCCAAAGGGTAAAAACGGGACCCTATTACTGAGACTCCGCGATCCGTCTATCTGTCTGTCTGTCACCAGGCTGTATCTCATGAACCGTGATAGCTAGACAGTTGAAATTTTCACAGATGATGTATTTCTGTTGCCGGTATCTTTATAATAAAAAATACTAAAAACAAAATAAAATAAATATTTAAGGGGTGCACCCATACACCAAACGTGATTTTTAGGCCGTTTTTTGCGATAATCAAATCAAATCAAATCAAATCATTTTTATTTGCTCAAACATGAGTACCATACATACATAACAAATTGTCAGCATGAAGAGATGTTAGGATAATGGTACGGAACCCTTCTTGCGCGAGTCCAACTCGCACTTGGCCGGTTTTTTTACCTTTTCGCGACTATACATCTGAACTGATTTAAATGAAAATTGGTATGGAGATAGTTTGAGACCCAGGGAAGGACATAGCATAGTTTTTATGCTGGTAGTTTGTTCTCTTGGGATGATAAAACACTTTTTACGCGGTATGCCGCGTGTCAAGTTCGATTATTGGTCCGATCTTAGTTTCTAAGCAAAATATGAGTATTCAACATATCTAATTAACAATTGATTCTTATAATTCAATCTATGGCACGTACAAGTAGGTATTAGGTCATCAGATTCCCACAGTTACGTTGAGTCATTCCATTCTGTTATGTTCTTATAACGTAAACAGCTTATTCAACACATTTTTTAGGGTTCCTTACCCAAGGGGTGAAACGGGACCCTATTAGTAAGACTCCAATGTCCGTCTGTCTGTGTGTCACCAGTAGTTTTTGCGTGTATCTCATGAACCGTGTTAGCTAGACAGTTAAAATTTCCACAGATGATTTATTTCTATTGCCGCTATAACAACAAATACTAAAAGCAAATTAAAATAAATATTTAAGTGAAGTGCGTAAAAAACGGCAAAAAATCACGTTTGTTGTATGGGAGCCCCCCATGAAACGTGATTTTTTGCCGTGTTTTGCCATAATGGTACGGAATCCTTCGTGCTCGAGTCTAAATCGCATTTGGCCGATTTTTAAATTAGCTTTTGTATGTGGTTTTGCTTGGTAAAGATTTAGGTAATATTTTTGCCGCCCGCATGGAATTTGTAGATTTTGCTCGCGGCTACATCCGCGTGCAGTGTTTTATTATTCCATGGAAACAGTCTACCGAGTTGAAATTACAGGTCTATCAGTGTGCCAAATTTCATCTAAATCCGTTCTGCCGTTTTTGCGTGATTTAAACACAAACAAACATACAACTTTCACATTTATATATTTTTTTTATTCTGATGCATAAACTAAACTATGTAACTGGTGATGCTTCATCAAAATCTGGTTCAGTAGATTATAAGTGAAATATTATTAATATAGACATCCATGCAACTATCCATCCATCCCACCAAACAATTGCATATTTTACCCGACTGCCGAAGGAGTGTGATGTGTTTATCAGTCTATATATGTTTGTTCTTATGTGGCGTTCTAGAGACCAAACGCGTTGGCCGATTTTGATGATTCTTAGATCAATCGATTCGTCTTGACCTTGCCAGTGTCACTGGCTACATTTAAATTGGAAAATGGAAAATGGCGGCTTTTGGGCGCCATATTGTGGGGGACCAATAATTATTTTTCTGCCAGACCCATCGTGTGGGGGTTTTAAGAGTTAATTTCAAAAATATATAATAATTATAACCTAATTAGAAAAAAAATGTTAACTAAAAAGTTCTAAATGAAAAATGTTAATTAAAAAAATCAAAAAGCCTTTTGAATTAACTTTTATAATACCTAGTAGAGTAGAATCTATAATCTCACAATTATAGTAAGTGTGTATGACTAGATGTATGAACGTCATCATCATCATCATCATCATCAGCCTATTAATGTTCCCACGAGAGGGAATGGGCCGTAATCCACCACGCGAGCCCAGTGCGGATTGGTGGATGTCACAAGTCCTCGAATTTTTGGTTCTAGGACATGCCGGTTTCCTCACGATGTTTTCCTTCACCGTTTTGAGAGCAGCGGTGGCCCAGTGGTATCGGCCGCGACTTACAGGTTGTAGGTCGTGGGTTCGAGCCCAGACAGGCGCTTTACTTTTTGTATGAACGTAATT
The DNA here is from genome assembly GCA_948252205.1 of Orthosia incerta. Classification (NCBI taxonomy): domain Eukaryota; kingdom Metazoa; phylum Arthropoda; class Insecta; order Lepidoptera; family Noctuidae; genus Orthosia; species Orthosia incerta. Next base: position 742,788 of record OX411769.1, read on the forward strand.
GAACCAAAAGAAGTATGTATGGATCGTAGCCGGTGGCGTTCTGTAGTTTCTGCCTACCCCCATGGGAAAAAGGCGTGAGTATATATATGTACGTACATGAAGTAAATATAAAAAAAAAACGAGACATAATATTTTTAAACATATTAACAATAATTTTTATGCAGTCAGTACCTCCGTTCGAGGTTATGAGTTGTCCACGATTTTACACGCTGCTCATGAATACATTTTAGTTTTCTTACCTCATAGTGCCTCTTGTTAACTGAAATAACTGAAAATTATTATTTATTTTGAAGACAAAGGACCGTATTTATAACAAAAAAAAAACACATGATAAGCAGATTCTAAATTCAAATTAGGCCATGGTTTAAGCTTACAAGTATTCCAAAATTCATTTTAATTCGTTCAGCTGTTCAGGCGTTTGGTTAACAAACATCTAAATTGCAAACAGACAAAATTTTACCTGGCTTTTCCCAATTTTGCTGGGGTCGGCTACCAGGCTAACTATACAGCTGAGTACCAATATTTTCCATGGTGTGACTCGGATGGCAGTCACATAAGGTTTAGTATAGTTTAGTTTTGTGTAAGTATGTACATATTTCTTGCTATGTCCGCGGCTACGCGCCCGTCTCTCGACTCTACCTTACTTACCTTCCTACCTATCCTACCTACCTACCAATGTTTTTTCTAGGGTCAATCTTTCGCGGTGAATCTTAACACCGCCATTCAGAAAATTACTTCAAATGCAAAACGCCATCTATCGAATATGTAGTTCAACTGTCCGAGTACCTGGATTGCGTGTGTTGTGATAATTTTACTTCTTGGACACTTTAAATTCATCTAACTTTTGATAGAGTGAACCGATTGCGATGAAACAAAAACGTAACTTGAAGTAATACTTCAAGTTACGTACATTTCACGTACATTGGTTTCGTACATTTCACGTGCGTACACAACTAAACAGATAAACAGGCAAATCGACAAACTGACAATGATGGAAATGGGTCTGTTGGGTATCTAACACCCTGGCAATTTTTTTTGGAAATATTTTCTATGTTCAAAAACGACTTTTTCTACAGATTTATTATATGTATTGATTTATTATAGTAGTATTGATAAAGTTTAGTAATATTAAAAAAAAACCGGCTAAGTGCGAGTCGGACTCGCGCACGAAGGATTCCTTACCACTATCTATGTTATCAAAATCGGCAAAAAAATCACGTTTGTTGTATGGGAGCCCAGCCCCACTTAAAGATTTATTTTATTTTGTTTTTAGTATTTGTTGTTATAGCGGCAAAGAAATACATCATCTGTGAAAATTTCAACTGCCTAGCTATCACGGTTCATGAGATACAGCCTGGTGACAGACGGACAGACAGACAGACGGACCGCGGAGTCTTAGTATTAGGGTCCCGTTTTAACCCTTTGGTTCCGTACCCGTAATCCTAATAAAAACGATGATTTGTTTAAAACCAATAAAGTGGTATCACAGTTAAAACCTAATCAAAGTTTTGGGTTATTGGTCAATTTGCCCGAATTTAACTCGCCCGAATCGGGCGAATCGACCACTATTAAAAACATTCATTTTTCTGTGTAGATTCGCCCGAAGTTAATTTATCGGTGGGCGAACCACTCCAAAATTATTTAGCCGATTCGCCCAAATTTTATTTTAGAGAACAAAATATATACAAGTACAGTCGTGCTCACCCGTCTTCTCACCGTCAAGTTTTGTTCCCATTCACCCCTGCGGTCCTATTCACCCCGTTTGACGGTACATACGTGATGTTATGTTATGTTACTCAAAAATATAGATCTCATGAAGACTTTTCGCTATTTACATATTCCTATATGTAGGTACAGGTAGATCATGAATAGTTATGATGACAAATGACCATCATTCTTGCTGACTTTTTGGACATAAGCCAGAATTCGCTTATGTAGCATAGATACCAGTTTTGATATCAGTACAAACATTTACTTAATGTAAATGCAGTGACTGCCGCAGCTTCATTGACTACTTTCTTTAGTTTATACAAAGCATAAGCAAATTTAGTATTTTTAACACGCTTTTATTAGCTTGGTATCTATGTATCAATGTAACGGAATCTTTGATCGTGATTTTCACTCCTTTCAAAACGTAGGATTGATTTGAAACTATGCACACTTATCAAGGACCGATGACAATGCAATAATTTACTCAAAGTCAAAGTCAAATATATTTATTCAACTAGGCCAATAAGCGGCACTTTTGAACGTCAAAGAAAATAAAATTTACAAGTAATAAAAGTTGATTCTACCGTGCGCGTTTAAATTGTTTGTCCCATTAGCCTTACCAAGATCTTCAGGTTTAGCGACTTTTTAGTTCGATTTACCATTAAAGCGTGTTTTTTAGTTTTTAGAACTACAATTTATTATTTAAATTAATATTGAGGTATGTTGCTTTTGGAGGAGCTCGTGGCTAAATAATAACAGCCGCACGGGTCGATCATCAAGGTTAAGCAACGCTTGACGAGGTCGGTCCGTGGATGGGTGACCATTTCAACATACCGAGTTTCCTCCGTGCCTCGGAAAGCACGTTAAGCCGTTGGTCCCGGCTGTCATTTGAAGATCTTTGACAGTCGTTACGAGTAGTCAGAAGCTTGAGATCTGACACCAGTCTTGCCAAGGGGTACCGTGTTACCCAGTTACTGGGTTGTGGAGGTCAGATAGGCAGTCGCTCCATTTAAAACACTGGTACTCAGCTGAATCCGGTTATTCTGGAAGCCGACCCCAATATATTTGGGAAAAGGCTAGGCAGATGATGATTGAGGTATGTTGCTTCCAATGAAGTTGGTTATCGGTTTTTATTATTGATTGGCTCTCGTTTATATTTCACTTGATGGTAAGCGATGATGAGGTCGACGGTGAAGCACGCTTGTCTAGAAGTAACCTATTCACTAGAGACTTAAACACCCCTAGATTGTAGCTATCGGGAAACACAGACTCCGGCAGGGAATTCCACTCCTTAGCTGTACGCACAATGAAAGTATTGTCAAAACGTTTAGTTTGTGTGGTGGGATGTCCATGATGTACCATGTTGAAAATAGTTTGGGGCATCCCTGTTCCATACCAATCTTGTACACTATGCTATACCACTCTATCCCTACGTGTATCGGTTTTCACAGCCAATATAGATTAGTTCGTTGTCGTTCAAAGACATATATGGAGATATTCGTGAAAGCACTGAACTCGATGAGGTGGTCTTCCGAACCACGAATATGGCTGAAGAGGTCTTAAATTAATTATTCCGTTGCAAAACCTCTCTCATAGCTCTCAGAGGAAGCTTTGAACGGCAGAGTACAGTCAAGGTAGAAATATGTTAAACATTTTAAAGTTCATAATTAAATGCAAGAGCAGTGGTGACCCGGTGGTATCGGCCGCGACTTACAAGTTGTAGGTCGTGGGTTCGAACCCAGGCAGGCGCTTTACTTTGCGTAAATGATTTCATCACCACTGCTCTCAAAACGGTGAAGGAAAACATCGTGAAGAAACCGGCATGTCCTAGAATCAAAAATTCGAAGACATGTGAGATCCACCAACCCGCACTGGGCCCGCATGGGTGGATTACGGCCCATTCCCTCTCACAGAGAGGAGGCCTGTTTCCCAGCAGTGGGAACATTAATAGGCTGATGATGATAATGATGATGATGAATTAAATGTTTAACTTCACAATCCAGTAACTAAGTATCACGAGCCCTTGGCAGAGCCGGGATCAACGGCTTAACGTACTTTCCGAGGTACGGAGAAGCCTCGGTATGTTGATGGCCACCCATCCACGGACCGACCTCGTCAACCGTTGCTTAACCTTGAAGTTCGACCATTGTGGCTATTATATTTTACTCATTAGTACCTGCTTCTCAAGGCTCATTACAATGGAGAAATTCAACCCCGATTCTCTTTGTTCTAGCTGGTGGGCGCCCCTTGCGGTCAACACGGCCAGTACACCTTCTACAAGGCTCTGCGGCTGACAGGACCCTCGGAGAAGATCATCGCCATCGGAGACTTCTTCTTCGTCAAGGTCTGGCAGGACTCTGAACTGGTGTCTATAGGTAAGGCTGAGTTTGTTAAAACATCATCATTTTAGCCGAAGGACGTCCACTGCTGAAAATAAACCTCCCCCAAGTGGCCACATCGACTGGTCCCGTGCGACTTGCATCCAGCGGATGCCGGCAACCTTCACCAGGACATCGGTCCACCTAGTGGCAGACTTTCCAACGCTACGTCTTCCGGTTCGCGGTCGCCACTCCAGAACTTTTCGGCCCCATCGAGCATCCGTTCTGCGAGCTATGAGCCCTGCCCACTGCCACTTAAGCCACTTGGCCCGTACATACATATCTCGAAGAATTTCCTAACTTAAAACAGACTGCTCTACAGAAAGCATGATCATTGGGACCGAAAAGTTGAACCTGGAGAACCTGGAGTGGCCGCACACCGTAAGTCGTTGCGTTGGAAGGCCTACCTCTACCGTGCAATTGGTGAAGGTTGCGGGCATATGCTAGAAGTGAGACGTATAGGATATTTATACGGTGGTTGAATGTGATGTTCTTCTGAAAGGCCAGGTGTGAACGTTAACGAAGAAAAAGCAGGTGTCACCCTCGTGGGAAAATTTGCTTTAACAGAAGTTTTGTTTAGGTACAATCAGACTCGTGGCCAGGTTTTCAGAAACTATTCTTCTCTGCTTACTCTCTTGTCTAAATTCTGACTGACCGCTGTTTTCAACAGGAGAGCTTCAACTGCTATGGACGGACCGGGTGTCAGACCAGACCCTGGTCAGCCTCCGCCTCTACTTTCTGCCCGAGAACACGCCGGAGGGGAGGAATCTGCATGGAGAGGTGAGTCTTACTCCTAGTTTCCCAAGACCCAAGGTCGATTTCTAGCCTAAACCGAAATCGATTTATCGGCTTTCGCCACAACCGAAGCCGCTGGTTGACGAATCCTAAGATATTTAGTTCAGGATTGGTAATTTATTCAATTTGGATTAAGATGGGGCTATTTTCTGGTGATGGTGACTGGTGCCCGCCCTTTTACCCCTTCCATCACGCTCTCTCGTATTCGTAACAGTTCGTTCGTCCTCGGCACTTGCTATCTTGTCCGAAGATGACCGAAGCCGTAGGTTCGATCGGACTGTTAGGCACGGAAATGTGCCCAGATTTTTTGTGAATAAAACGCATGTGTTCTTGTAACACGTACTGCATTAAAGACTTTACTATTTTGATGGTATACAAATAGCACTACACTTAACGATGGCGGAAAATGCTTTATTTGCTAGAACAATTTGGAGACAAGTCGCGCCCTTTTCAAATAGACCCGCCATCGTCAAAGATTGAAGTAAGATTTGTTTTTGCTATAATCCAACTGGTTCGTCATATTCATAAGTCTGAAGTCCTCTAAGTAGACATAAGTACACGAACAGTAGAAGATATAGGGTAGATTCTTGAAAAAAATTCTGTGGCTGACATTGCTTTTAATATAGAATAGGTAAGTACCACTACTACCCATATCCAATTTTTCGAGAACAGTGGAATAATCCCTAGACTACGTTTATATGGAATACAAACGTAGTCGTCGTAGTCTAGTCCAGGGATTATTCCACTGTTTGACGATGTACGTTCAAAATAAAAAGTGATATCAATTTGTCTCATCATTATCTAGCCCTGTATGGAAGCGAAAAAGTAAAAAAAGTAAATATTTGAAAGTTATGAGCGTCGAAAGTTCCACATTTCGACACTAATTTTAACGCATTTTTGGGCGCGAATAAATACCATAAGAAGATGGAAAATTGCAAAACGGCCTCCATACAGGGATAGATTAGTAGTTCAACGATGCATATAATTTTATTTTGAACAGATAGATTTAGTCGTTTTTCATGATCCCAAAAATCTGTATATAAAATTTCGCGCGCTCGGTTTCGTCCTAAATCATTATCCATTTCGCTACAAATTTGCAAAAGTGTGTATTCGTACGCGAACTAGCTTCCTACTGCTCATCACAGCATCTATCTCTTCCGCACGTGTTGTCGGTTGATATAAAATGCATTTTAACCCCGCGCACAAAATAGTTCGTGCCGTCGACTAGTGTACCCTTAAGCAACAAAGTCGACGGGCTCCTATTTCTGACTGCAGAGTGTAAAGTAACCTAGTGCATGAAGGAGACGCATGACGGGAGCTGAGTTCGCTCACTTCAGCTCCATCGTCATCTCCTTCGAACCTAACCTATCCGTGTCAGGGTGCCTTAAGCTCCCGAGCTCGCTTCAATCGCTTGCCAACCGTTACGTAGCAATATTCATAATGCCCAGACAATGTGATAAATATAGAAGTTTAAATCAGTATTTATTACATTGCTCGATTTAACTTGACTAGATTTTTTGGGCGCACGGTTGGCGCAGTGGTTGAGCGATTGACTACTGCGCTGCATGTAGCGGGTTCGATTCCCGCACGGACCAAATATTTGTATGACCTACAGATAGTGGTTCCGGCTCTGGGTGTTTGTGTATGTGAGTTTATATGTTTGTAAATGCACCCACGATGCAGGAGGAATTCCTAGTGTGGGGCAACGTATTAAACAGAAAAAAAAAAAAAAACGTAATGCCCAGGCATTATACATAGTGCACTGATTATCACTTGGTCCATTACCTACACAACTCATATACATCTATGCCTTATACAAAATGGAAATAACCTTGCTCTAAGAGCTTATGGTATATGTGGATAACTATAGGTGACCTCTGCCTTCCCCTTCGGGAATAAATGCGTGATATTACGTATTAAGTACTTAGAGTGTAATAGAAATAGAGCCGTTAAACCCATCCAATCGATGCTCCAATCCCGGGCGAAGTCGGCGGATGACCCAGTGTTGTCCTGGTTGGGTCAGAATTCAGATGCATATAGAAACTTAATCAATACCTACCAGCTACCAACTGCCACTGGAAAAGGCATTTGCCAGAAGTAGCATATGATCAAGGATATTTAAGACGGAAAGTTGAAGATCAACCTTATTCAGGATGTAATGGATAGGTCTGGTGATATGTTGATATTTTAAATGTACAACTTTCTCCAAGGAAGTCAACTCTCAAAAAAATTGCCTTACTAATTGTGGTGAATTGTTGACAACTTTGTATGAAAAACCGCCCAAGTGCGAGTAAGACTCGCGCACGAAGGGTTCCGTACCATTATCGCAAAAAACGGCAAAAAAATCACGTTTGTTGTATGGGAGCCCCACTTAAATATTTATTTAATTCTGTTTTTAGTATTTGTTGTTATAGCGGCAACAGAAATACATCATCTGTGAAAATTTCAACTGTCTAGCTATCACGGTTCATGAGATACAGACTGCTGACAGACAGACAGACGGACCGCGGAATCTTAGTAATAATAATAAAAAAACAAATTATTTTTTGGGAATTGATTATGTCCTTGTGCGTACAGCTAAGGAGTGAATTCCCTGCCGGAGTCTGTTTTTCCTGCTAGCTACAACCTGGTGGTCTTTAAGTCAAGAGTGAAAAGGTTACTTCTAGACAAGCGTGCTTCACCGTCGACCACATCATCGCTTACCATCAGGTGAGATAGTGGGCAAATGCGAGCCTATCTATAATAATAAAAAAATTAAGCTATTCTTAGAACCGAGTTAGATTTCTGCACTTTACTTCATTGTAACTGTTCCAGGAAATAAAAACAGGTCATGACTTTAATGGCTGCGGATACGTAGGTTGAAATTATGTCCTTCGACTATGTTGCTACCGGTTGAATGCCGTAATTACCTATACAATTAAAAAACCATTGTGTCTCGCTTAGATCCACGTTTTAGGCACTCAAAGGGTTACAGTAGCTACCTATATTGTTATGATATTTCGAACATTAAATCCACAGACAAACCCACAGAACAAATTGAAACATGAAATAAAAATTTGGCTGCATACATTTTTATTATTAGCGGACTGAAAAACAGTAGAGTGATGACCTCTGAAATTACATCAAACAAAAAATCAGTAGTATTTGATTTGTTTCCGAGGCAGGAAAATAAACTCTTTTGAATTTATCCCAAATAAATTATACAAAGATTCTTTATTTTTACCCGACTGCTGAAGGAGGTCGGTGTTTGTCAGTCTATATATGTGTGTATGTTTGTTCCTATGTGGCGTTCTAGAGACCAAACGCGTTAGCCGATTTTGATGATTCTTACGTCAATCGGTTCGTCTTAACCTTGCGAGTGTCACTGCCTACGTTAAAATTGGAAATTAGAAAAATAGCTGATTTTGGGCGCCATATTGTGGGGGCCCATTGTTTTATACTTTCAAGCCGATGGGCTTTGCAGAAAATCATGCTGTGCAGTCGGAGGATACATCTGGTTTTGGTCAGCCAGCTCGCGAATTTGTATCCTCCGACTGCACAGCATGATTTTCTTCTTGTTTACTTCTTTTTACTTCGTTTCTCAAGCGGGTTTTATGATTTATTGTGTTAACTTTTTTTTGTCTAGCTTGTACTAGTCCAACTGCTGCACAAATATCTAAGCTAAAAAAAAATCGTCTAGTTCTATTATTTATATTATTCCTGAGGCAATTATTCTGTTAATCATTACAGTATTAAAATAAATCTCTCCAACAAAACTAAAACATAAAAATAACCTTATTATCAATTACGGAACCCCTAACAAAACCACGACTAGCCCCTAAAAGATTCGTTTAAAATAAGTGAAGCTCAGAAATCGAGAGAACGCTGCAAACGCGGCTATTTGCCGTCTCCCTCGCACGCCTACGATGCGGTACTGCTGTCTCGCTCTAATCCCTATTTGGTAACACCAACTATTTCATGGATGAAATTACTGTTCGCGTATGGTGTTAGTTATAAGCGATAGCGGGAGCGGGAAAGGTGAAATAGAGAATAATAAATGCATGAAAAATATATTTGCTGTCTAACGAGTCCGGCGATAGATACAGAGTAAACAGAAACAGAATTGAACAAATATTAAAAAAAAAAAACTAGTCCGCCATCTTGGGCCGTCCGCCATATTGGATTTAGAATGACGTCACTTAGCTTACCGTGCATTGTCATCCAAACCAAACGTGTATTCAAAATTACATCTTAATCGGTGGAGGATAAGTGCTTTAAAATTCAGTTGCAAGATTTGACCCGAACATACATTGCAATAAAAAGCTTTTAAAAACAATCGGAAAATAATTCTCTGTTATAAATTTGTTATTTTTGCATAATGTTGTTCGTAAGATTTACTAGCTGTCCCGCGCGGCTTCGCTCCTGTCAACTGGCTACCTACCTACCCTACATACATGAATTTTGCGTAACTTAAACCGTTTACGCAGCGCACGCAACGGAAGCTCTCAAAATTGCAACATTTTTCATTTATGCTCCGCTCCTATTGTTCGTAGCGTGATGTTATATAGCCTATAACCTTCCTCGATAAATGGACTATACAACACAAAAAAAAAACAATTCCAACCAATAGTTCCTGAGATTAGCGCGTTCAAACAAACAAACTCTTCAGTTTTATAATATTAGTATAGACTAGCTGTGCCCGCGGCTTCGCTCCCGTCATCTATCTGCCCTACTTACCTACCTACCTAACATTTTTGTTTCTATAGTCATCATTCTTTCGCGGAGAATCTTAACACCGCCATTCAGAAAATTACTTCAAATGCACAACGCCATCTATCGAATATCGAGTTCAACTGTCCGAGTATCTAAATTGCGTGTGTTATGAATTTTACTTCTTAAACATTTTAAATTCATCTAACATTTGATAGACTGAACCAATTACGATAAAACATAAACTAAGTAATTCTTCAAGTTAAGCACAATGTTTATGTATAAAAGTTATTTACATTGGTTTCGTAAATTTCATGTGATGCGTGCACAAATAAACAGATAAACAGACATAAATTCCAAAAATGCCGGTAATAGGTTCTGTTGGTTATCCTTTAACACACTGGCTATTTTTTAACCGACTTTCGAAAAAGGAGGAGGTTCTATGTTCGACTTCTTGTATGTTTTTTTTTTTTTTTTTTTTGTTTATGTTCACCGATATCTCCGTCAGTTGTGGACCGATTTAAAAAAATCTTTTTTTGTTTGAAAGAGTTTGTTCCGAAATTGGTCCCATTTTAATTTGGTGAAGATCTGATGAAGAACTTCGAAGATATACAACAGAACTCTTCAATAAATAGCGGCAAAACTCTCGGGACTGCTGTAATCGCATGTCTGTTTATTGTTTAGACCATTTCATAACATAACAGCACGCCAGTACGCTCTTAAGGGGTAAGCAGATCTCTCATTTGATCGGTTTTGTTCAAGTTACATGATATTGGGTAATCTATTCTGGCGTTATAGGAAACTTACTAAACAACTTGCCTATTAGGTAGGTACAACTAAAAAGTGAAAAATAAAAAAACTTTTTTACAAAAAAATACTACCGACTTCCAAATAAGAAAACTACAAAGTGAAAAATAACTTTATTTTTGGAAGTCGGTGTCCATAACGCAAAAAAATGGTACCTACGAAAGACACCGACTTCCAAAAATAAAGTTATTTTTCACTTTGTAGTTTTCTTATTTGGAAGTCGGTAGTATTTTTTTGTAAAAAAGTTTTTTTATTTGAAATATTTTCGATGTACAAAAAATACTTTTCTACAGATTTATTATATGTATTGATGATTGATATTGATGATTATTGTATAAGCGTCTGGTTAAACAGCGGTCGCAGACATCCGTCTGAATATCCTAAGTAAAAACTGGCCAAGTGCGAGTCGGACTCGCGCACGAAGGGTTCCGTACCATTATCGCAAAAAACGGCAAAAAAATCACGTTTGTTGTATGGGAGCCTCCCTTAAATATTAATTTTATTCTGTTTTTAGTATTTGTTGTTATAGCGGCAATAGATATACATCATCTGTGAAAATTTCAACTCTCTAGCTATCACGGTTCATGAGATACAGCCTGGTGACAGACGGACAGACAGACAGACAGACGGATCGTGAAGTCTTAGTAATAGGGTCCCGTTTTTACCCTTTGGGTACGGAACCCTAAAAAGTCATATTTCGAGGCTTGGCTCTCGCCTGTATCCTCCAATATTAGACCAATTTAATATTCCATAAACTGAAAAATAAAGATATAGGTATACTGTGCCCCTATGTTTTTCTTTTTAGGGTTCCGTACCCAAAGGGTAAAAACGGGACCCTATTACTAAGACTCGGCGGTCCGTCTGTCTGTCACCAGGCTGTATCTCAAGATCCATGATAGCTAGACAGTTGAAATTTCCACAGATTATGTATTTCTGTTGCCGCTGATGTTATTCAAATACTAAAAACAATAAAATAAATATATAAGTGGGACTCCCATACAACAAACCTGATTTTTTGCGGTACCGAACCCTTCATGCGCGAGTCCGACTCGCACTTGGCCGGTTTTTTGATGATACATTCTCATTCGAAGCACTAGAACCCTCAAAAAATGCTTAAAATTGCGCTATTCTATCAACAGAGGCCTAGTGTACAAATTTGACAGTTACAAAGGAAAAAAAAAACATTAATTCTATGTTAGAATGAGTAAAAACCGTTCGCTGGTGGAACGAGCCTCTTGTATCTATCAGACATAATTTATCAGTCATGACAACACACATATTATTGCCATTATATAAATGTCACAATCAGGTGACATTTAGATGTCAATCGCAATAATATAGCCAACAAATTTATCCCCAAATTATAATTAAACCCATTAAAATAATAAGAGTCCATTTTCTAGAACGTGAAACTTTAAAAAAACAAAGAAAAAAAACCTTTAGGTAGGTATATATTTGTTTTCGCTTGTACCACAAAGCCATACCTATTGCCGGACATACGCAAGCGATACTCGCTCTTATGTTTAGGACGTAACCGCGAGATTCCCTTGTACGGTCGTGGAGTAATTTTGTAGTACGTTATGGGATTTTGGTACTAGAACCGAATAGTTTTGAGCTTGGATGTATTTTTTTGTCTAAAAGGCCTTTGTTCTGTAATTATTATGTTTTATGAAACATGATAATTGTAATGAATAGTTTTTAATTGCTGTTTAACATGAGAATAGGTTAAATCATATTTAATGTATGCACAGTCTAGGAAATAGAATCATATAGGTAATTTCTTTTTTCTGGTTTTATAGTTATTTGAACATTTGTAAGTAATGAAATAATTAATTAAACAAGACTTTAGCATACATAAGTGAGTCATAAATGCTTGAGTATTGAGTAAAATTTAGTTTAAGGAAATTAACATTATGCCAAGAATACTCTGTTTTTATAGTATAACAAACTGTACAAATATAATTAAAATACTGGTATCGACTATATAAGCAACTTTATATCAATGATAAAAGTTATTAACAACTTCTTGCTTAATTACGTTTATCTTCAAGAATACATTATGGTAAAGTGAAAGTATGTATTCTTGAAACTTATCAAAAATATTATTAAACGAGGAAGACTTAGAAGGAGTATTATGTTTTTAATCATATAGGTATTTTAATTTAATTTATAGAATGAGGATGCAACATAATTCATTGAAAACTTAAAACATTCTACTAAAAAAAACATTTCAGATTTTATTTGAGCCAGGCAGGACGCATAACATAATAACTCCACTTATATGTAAATCTCAATAGCTATCGATCTGACACACACAGCTCATTAGGAAAAATACTAAAAAAACATATAAAATGTCTATTACAAATCATAACAACTCAAAATAAAAACACATTAAAAACGATATTAGTTAACATCATTACAACACATCACATATATATAGCTGAAATGCAAGAAACCAGGTAAAAATAAGGATTGCAAAGAAAATGTGAAAAGTAGAGTAATAATAATAATAACAGCAAGTATCAAGAGCGGTCGGTGTAGTACACAATACACTAGAACTGCGACGCGCCATGTGACGACTTTAGAGCTAGGGGCGCGGTGGAATCGAATTCATGCTAAAAATATTTTGCTTTATTTTATTTGATATTGAGATATAATCATTTAAATAAAATTCAACATGTAATAAAGTTTTAACTTTCAAAGTTACGTACTCCGTTTCTTTGAGTTTGAATTTATAGGAGTAATCTTAGAAAAAAACATAGTTGGTTAATTTTTTTCTAGTTGTAGATGTTCGCACCAAGCGCTTCCAAACATCCTTCATAATGCGCACAGCGAATGAGAGGAACTCACTTCCTGCGTCTGTGTTTCCGAACGCATACAACCCGAATCTCTTCAAAGTTAGAGTGAACAGGCTTCTTCTGGGTAAGCTCACTCCATCGTCAACTCTGTCTCTGTCACCTCTGACCTAGACTAGAGTCAAGAGCAAACCCATCAAAAATAAAAATAAAAAAGTAAAACAATGAAAAATATATGAAGCCGCATAGTACATTCTATAATCTATTATAGTCGCAAATTTTATCATTTTAAGTCGACATTGTTTGATGCGATTTAAGATTACTGTGACTAAGATACCTACTTAGTTTTATTTGCTTTTCATTCATGATAATGATAGAAACATTATCTTATTATATAAAATACAATTTAATTTTTTAACCCAAAAATGTTAAATTATCGATATTTAAAAAAAATAGAACTTATGATGAATATTTTTTTAATATTGACCTTATATATGTGTTGTATAAAATCTGAAAATAAAAACGAATGACAATTGTATTATTTGTGCTCTAAATTAAGCTAAATAATTAAACTGTTATCCGAAATGTTACTGTATCCAATAAAAACTGATGTGGTCATGCTCATTTACAAAAAAAAAGTGATAAAAAATATCCTTAACCTATCCCTGTATGTATGTGATAATTAACAGAAACTGTAGAGGATATTTTGTTCAGAATACTTAAATTATGTAGTTTGATGTATTTAACAGAATGCTCGATGGTAATATTATGATTTTCCTCAAGGACAGAACCTACTCAATTTAATTGGTAGATAAAAATTAGTATCAAGTATGTCACTTCTGGGCAAGATGGTTAAATCCGAGCAAGTACCAATATGACCTTTCAAATTCATTTATGCACTTTCTAAGTTTATCGTTGTCAGCAACGGTGAAGGAAAACATCGTGAGGAAACCTGGACTAAAAGGTAATATAAGTCTGAAATCGCCAACTCGTCGTGGAAAACATGGTGTTCAATGCTCGTGCCTTCTCTATATGAGAAGAAGCTTTTGCTCTGAAGTGGGACAGTTACAGGCTCGTTTTTCGTTACTTGTTACGAATTGAAATATTAAATAAAAAATAAGTGGTACCAGAATACCTTTCTCTGCATGCAAATGTGATATCTAAAGTATCTCTTTTGATAAAGAACTTGCATATTATTTTAATTACTCATACATATTTTTATAACTCCTTACTTTAAAAATAATCCAAGAATGTAGAGTTTGGCAATAATCGCGAGTTTCGAGTGTCCCTAGGTATAAAGTTTATCTAATCTTTGAGTTCATTCGCTGTGTAAATAACTGATAACACCGGCCGTTAGGTACAGGCGAGTGATTCAGTGGAAACACATTTCATTCCTTTGTACCTATTTAAATTGTTGTTCTTTTTATTTTTTTAAGAGTAAGCGACAAGAACCGCAAAAACGGAAGAAATAATGTACTAAAGAATACTATTCTAATCATAAGTAAAATTACTCTTAATTATTTCCATGGACAGTCAATAAAGTTAACATTTTAGCAAAAATAAATCATTGAAAAACCTCATCAAATTCACTTACGTTCATAGAATTTTTCGTATTACTTAATTTTTTAATAAAATCAATTATCACTTTTTCCTCCTGGTGACCAGATTATTCTAGAAACCAAGCCATACAAATGTTTATCAGTTAAAAGTGCGAACACAGACCTTTTACCATTCGGCTGTACAAGTAATAATCGCATTGATATGTTCTGTATGTCGTTCAAAACTGAAATAAGTTTTTTTTTTGCGTGACAAGATAACAGAACAGAAGTAAACGATTCTCAAAGTTTCTTTTGTAGGTCAATTTCAACGGTTTGTTTTCTTTAAAGATGACCTAGTGAGCCATGTTTGCGAATAATTGTCAGCTGTTTTTTATACCGTTTATAGTTTTTGTTTAAATATTTTTATGACATTTATAAGTATATATACAGCGTGTTACTACCCCACTGCTGAGCAAGTGCCTCGTCTGATAAAGACTTTTTAAAAAGGCAAAATAAAAGTGGTTTTATGATGACAAAATTAGCGTCTTCTGGACATTTATCTTTTTTTTTAAACTTCCGTTATGTAATAAGTTTTTATTATTCTACTGACTTTGTCGTTTTTTTAATTGGTGCATCGATTTAGCTCTTCAGATTAATTAATTTAAAGCACAAAGATTAACAAGACTCGTCTTATAGCCTAAGCGGAGCAATTAGCGCCTGACTCAAAAAATGCACACCGGCATTTTTTTTTACAAGTCGTAGCTTTCCTAGACTTCAAACAATAGAGAAAACAATAAGCATCAAATCAAAGTTAATCGACGTTGTCAGTAGCAGCACGGAATCTGGATTGCTGCTCGGTTTTTAGCCGATTCTATCCCACCGAGTCATCGAATAGTGGTTATAAATTATAATATTGATTTAAAAAAAATATGACTTTCTAATTCATAACTAGGTTATACCAGCGCCTTCGCCCGCGTGAATTTCGAAAATTAACCCAAGGGAACATTCTCCTGGTATAAAAATAATCCAGGGCATGGTCTTAGCGTGTGCCAAGTGTCATACAAATCCAAAAATTCAACAAATAAACAAAACAGATAGAATTACTGTCGCATTTATAACATTAGATTGGTAATATGGTTTATTTATGATGTGCTGTGTAAACTTTGTTATCTGTCTAAGTACTGTAATTGTAATTTTTTTCAGGTTGAATAAATAAATAACTGGATTTTACACATGTAAAAAAGACACGTTAATTTAACAAATTCCTTTGTTCTACTCTAAAATCTTTACACTGCAGTCGTCTCCACAGTTTCTCAGTTAAGCAATTATTTACCAGTGACGCGGCGCTCGGGCAGGGCTGCCAACCAACAGATTATATTTTTTAATGATGCCAACATTAGAATAACGTAGTATGTGCCACATTGACATGACCCCCGGGTTCGCTTGCTTTCTTGATACTATTGCACTTCTGCTTCATTTGTACACACAAACAAAACACTATCGAAGTAAGTGTATATAGATAGTGACGATTTATCAATTACTTCGAAATGGATGGGATTGTCTTGTGCTACCAATACAATACAATTAAGTTTAACCGACTTCAAAAAAGAAAGAGGTTTCAAGATCATTTTTAATATGATTTTTAGGGTTCCGTACCCAAAGGGTAAAAACGGGACCCTATTACTAAGTCGCGTTCCGTCTGTCTGTCTGTCACCAGGCTGTATCTCATGAACTGTGATAGCTAGACAGTTGAAATTTTCACAGATGATGTATTTCAACCGCTATAGCAACAAAAATACTAAAAACAGAAAAAAAAAATAAGTGGGTCTCCTATACAACAAACGTGATTTTTTTGCCGCTTTTGCGATAATGGTACAGAACCCTTCGTGCGCGAGTCCGACTCGCACTTGGCCAGTTTTTTTATTTAAAGATCTTTTTAAACTATACATATTCCGGAATACCCTAGCTTACATGGAAATGTTATATTTTTAACCGAACTCAAAATAGGAAGAGGTTGTGTTTAACTGTGACTATTTTATTTGAAACTCGTTTTTCTTATTTCAAGTTTATCCGACTAGTTTTGATCTAGAAACCCACAACCGACCAAGTTTTTTTTTGTAAGAAATATGACAAAAGAGAAAGTGTTTCTTAGTGTTTTTACTACAAAACGGCTGTTTCCGATAGCGACGCTGTTACGTGGAACTTTCATACGTTACCTTCACGCTTCACTGCGTTAGGGGCAGATAGAGGTGTCGGTACAGTCAAAGTTATTGATACGTGACCCATACAGTCAATAAAAACATTCAAGTGTTCTTTTTATACTAAGGACGTTTTAAATAATATCTTATAGTCGTCTAAGTCGATACTTACTTCATAAAATATAGCTTGATCTCTGACACATATGTCAAACTGACGCAAGTCTGTCAAGCTATTCATGTTACTGTATTGATACTGACAGCTGTCGCAGAGATCAAGCTATCTTTTATGAAGAATAGATACTAAAATTTTATAAATTCAATTCGTGGCTCACTGGCTAAACTCTCGCCTCCCGTGCTTTGAGGTTATGGCTTCACATTTGGGCAGACACCAATGTGACTTTTTCAATTCATTTGTACTTACTTTCTAAGTTTATCTTGGGACCTCGGTGAAGGAAAACGTCAGGGGGAAACCTGGACTTATTATTGAAATCGCCAATCCGCACTGAGCGCACGTGGTGATCAATGCTCGTGCCTTCTCTGTATGAGAAGAGGCACGAGCCCTGCAGTGGGGCAGTTACAGGTATTATTATATCAATTCAAGTGTAGACTGAGTATGTTCTAACTGAAACCTAACTAGGGGATTTTCCTAGAGAAGGCGTCTTGTTGTCTACTAATAAAGACACAGATACTTCGACAACTGAACGTTTGCCAAATGATCTTGGCAAAACCATTCATTCACTCTTTGAAGTCATATTTTAAACATTCTACTACCCACCTAGTCTTCATCATCATCTCTGCTTACCCTTATTATCGGAAGGCTCGCGTTTGGCCTCTATCTCACCTGATGGTAAGCGATGATGGGGTCGACGGTGAAGCACGCTTGCCTAGAAGTAACCTATTCACTAGAGACATAAAGACCCAGAGGTTGTAGCTATCAGAAAACGCAGACTCCGGAAGATAATTCCACTCCTTTCAGGCTACCAGGACGCAGTTGAGTACAGGATTGTACATGGAGCGAATGCCTTTCTGAACTCCTCAATGTAGTGACTGGTTAACACGATATTTCGATATCACGTGATCATATGCACGAAACATCCTCTTTTATAGCGCTCGCCAATCTTCTGGGCGGCCCTGAAGTTGGCTTTCCGATGCGCAAGGCAAGAAACGGTGCTGTTTTTGTATGAGATTGCCTACTGCGCAGCTATTGTAGTCAACTTCAGGTCGGACAAGAAGTTAGCGGAGATACAGATACTATAAAAAATAAATAAATATTAAAAATCTTCTTTTCAAACAAGCTTTTTTGTATTCTTCTCAGCTATCCCTTTCCTTTGATACCCATATCATGGAAGTGCACAAAAAATAACTAGTCCGCCATCTTGGGCCGTTCGCCATATTAAACACACTTACATACACACATTGCAAATTAAATAAAAGCTTGTAAAATATCCTAACAGGCTATTTGGGTAGACCATGCCCTGAATTAGGTAACTTTTCATCCTGGTATTTCATTCTCTTGGGATAATTGCTGACGTTCACATTAACACGGGCGAAGCCGGTGGCAGAAGTTAGTTCTTAACATAATATTTTGTAGAACATTGCTGGCAAGGACGATACCCATTTTTTTATTATTTGCCTTCGTGAGCCATCCGAATCGAAGTCAGCTGTATTCGTGGCTGTACGGATGGCAAAAACATTGCGCAAATAATTTATTTTTAATATCTTTGAGAGGCCATTTAAAAAAAAAAGTTTTCACGAACCGAGTAAACCCTTTTACTTGCAAGTCGCTGCTAATACCATCTATATCCATTGAACGGAACCGAACGCGATCGATGTTCTTAGAAAAAAATCAGTTTAATCAGAAGAAAAACGCGAGTAACGTCGGCACGGTTTCTTTGTATGAGATGAGGCATCTGTATGCTAGTATTATATTATCTGTGCTATTGCCATCCACCGGGCACAACACAAGTCCAGAATCCGCAGTCCTAGATTGTATTAAATATAACTTATAAAGGGGAATGCCCATTTTGTAAGGGAACTTGGGCCCCTTTGAAAAAATGGTTGTATCTTGATGAATTTGGTTGTATATTGTAGAAAAAATACGTTATATTCATAATTAGAAAACATTTTTATTTATTTTGTGGGGTTCACGAGAAATAACGATGTTTCTGTTATTGAAATGAAGCCTTATTACAATGCAATAAGGTGCATACAAATGTCCAAGTGAAGAAACCTGATCTGTTGTTGTCTGTACATAAAGAGTAAAGGACACGGATGGGAAAAAACATAAAATCTAAATCCTATTTTTGGATAATATGTTCAGTGTTTCTGCTATCGCTACCGTCCTCGCTAGGTATATCAGAATAACTTTGCTGACTCAAACTGTACACTCGAGCTCAAAAGTGTTTTTAATACATTCGAAATTAACGTAACATCACGCTAGTAAAGTTAGGCAGAGATAGTATGCACATGGTGGACATCCCACCCATACACACTAAACGTTTTGAAAATGCTTCCATTGTGCGTACAGCTAAGGAGTGGAATTCGATGCCGGGGTCTGTGTTTCCTGATAGCTACAACCTGGGCGTCTTTAAGTCAAGAGTGAATAGGTGGTGATGCTCTTCAGCGGCCAGGTGTACAGTACTCATAACCGGCGTGCGTGTATGACTAGATGTATGAACGTGTGTGAAGCAAAAGGAGTATGATCGCGTTCTGTAGTTTCTGCGTATCACCACAGGAAAATATCGTGTGTTTATAGTTCTATGTATGTGTGTAAATGTGGAAGCCGACCCGAAAAGGTCATCATCGTTTCAGCCGAAACATGTCCACTGCTGGACATAGGCGCACCACATTGACCGGTTCCGATTCCAGCCGGGCGAGCACAGCCTCTGTGTAGGCTTGAGCCACGCATTTTATCACGGTTTTTGTTCCCATACTGTGATAAAAATATGTGACTCAAGCCTATCACAGAGGCCGTGCTCGCCCATCAGGCACGATCCATCTAGAGAGGCCTTCCAACGCAACGTCTTCCGGTTCGCGGTCGCCATGCCAGAACTTTTGATGATGACCTTTTAAAATTCCACCAAAAACGTTAAAATATAAACAATAAACCATAAAAATATGACAATAAGTAGAAGTAAGCGGTATGTAATACATAATGTATTGATGTCAAGGTGGAGAGTGGAGATGCGCCGCGACTGTGTATTGCTATCCGCGTCCACTCCGACAAATTAGACACGGTTTTAAGGCGCCGATTCCCTTGAGTAGCTGATTTTAAAATGAGAATCACGTCTAAATGGCTAGTCGTAATTTTTTGGAAAAAATATATGTTATATTAGACTATTTTCTGAATAATTTGATCTAAGAAAATTTTGAGTTTTATTAGTTTAACATAGTGTAATTAATTTGTAAAGTTATGTCTAAAACGGACAAAAACACGACAATCGCACCAAAACCGATGGGCGTATTTTAATGAAATCAACACCATCTCAAAGACAATTTAATTATCTATACTTTGATCTGAGGCTTTTTTTTTAAAGTCATAGAATAATAAGGAAAGTACAAAAAACTACAAAATTTTGGGTCGCGCGGGTGTGAAACGAGTGCGCGTTTTGTTCCGTCAAGGTCGTTGGCGTTAGTCTTCGTCTTAAGTGTACGGCTGACTCGTTGGTATGGTCGTCGGAAGCGTGAAGCCTAGGTTTGATTCCTGGGTCGGGCAAAATGTTATTGGGTTTGTACAAGCTTTTATTTTATTTAGTGTCACCTGTCACGATGTCTGTAATAAAATCTTACAAGTTAAATTTGACTCACTTCCCAGGTTCCGATTTAGATGAAATTTCGCACAATCGTTTGGTTCTCGTGACAATGCAAAGTTTGAAATGTGTACCTGTGTATTTGTGTATCTGTCTGTGGCATCACAGCTCCTAAACGGATGAACCGATTTCGATTTCGTTGTTTTGTTTGAAAGGTGACTTTATCGAGACTGTTCTTAGTTATGTTTGATGAAAATCGGTTCAGTCGTCCAAAAGTTATGGGCGTTTTACTGTTTCAAACGGGGTGTTTCCGCAAGATATTGTCTCATAATTACGTTTTCAATAGATTGTAGATCGAAGCGCGTCTGCTACTAGAAAAATTATGTGTCACACAATAAAAATTTAAAAATTCTAAATCCAATATGGCGGACGCCCAAAGATGGCGGACCAATTATTTTTTATGCACCCCTATGATATGCAGAGTTTCGGTAGCAAAACTAATTTTACCCCTTTTTTGCGCAGACGTGAAAAATAATCGTATAGTTCGATTTATCAGTAGAATTATGTTATATCCACTTACCTCATAGTTTAAGACTTTAAACGAGGCAGTAATTACTTATTAACAAAAAAAAACTGTTCTAAAAATAAACAAATGAAAAAACATCCCAAAGACGGTAATTGAGTATTTACGTCAAACTTTACTTCTACACAGGATTTTCTACCTTAACTCTTAAATAATACAGTTCATAATAAATAACGCAGATGTTTCAGCAATGCGAATTCGACTGTACACTCGTAAGGATAAAGTAGAATTTCCAATAAATATGTAATGTTGATTCGGATCATGGGTTTGACTGTTTTTATATCATTGGCAAAGGGGATACCATGAATTTGTAGATTTTCGGGCATTTTTTCATTTGCAAATAACAAGTAGAATCAGTTATTTTTAACCGATTTCAAAAGGAGGTTCTTAGTTTGGCATGTATGTATGTTTGTCCGCGATTTTTTCGAGTTTAGCTGAACCGATTTTGATGCGGTTTTCAGAAAAGTATTTGTTACATTCTGGAGAAGGTTTTGCTATACAACAAGTGTATATTCCGTGACGTCGTCCGCATGGATCCGTTATATTATGTTTGTATGTGGTATGGTAATGGTACCTTACTATGGGACTTGCTAATTTGTAGTGATGGTGAACCAAAACTATAAAACCGGCCAAGTGCGAGTCGGAGTCGCGCACGAAGGGTTCCGTACCATTATCGCAAAAAAATACAAAATAACATCACGTTTGCTGTATGGGAGCGCCACTTAAATAAATATTTTATTCTGTTTTTAGTATTTGTTGTTATTGCGGCAACAAAAATACATCGCCTGTCAAAATTTCAACTGCCTAGATTTCACGGTTCATGAGATACAGCCTGGTGACTGACGGAAAGACAGACAGACAGACGGACCGCGGAGTCTTAGTAATAGGGTCCCGTTTTTAAAAAACTTTTTCCGAAACTAAAGTTATTTTGCACTTTTTAGTGTTTTGTTTTAGAAGTCGGTTAATTTTTTTGCGAAAAGGGTTTAAGTTCTCCAGTTTCCCGACAACAGTTTTTTTTTACCCTGTATTACCCGGGCCATAATAGCGAATCGATTGACACCTTGTAATAATTAATTAATAATTTAGGCGCTACGGAGCGGAGGAACACACGTTAACACGAACATACATAAATTACGTAGACTGCTAAAATCATAACCCTTCCATTTGGCTTCGCCGTAGTCAGGTAAAAAGAAAATCAATCTAGTCACATTGCCCCTCCCCCCACTTCAACCCCTTTAGGAGATAAGGTCTTGATGTTATGTATGTTACTCGTAATCTTCGTCAGAAACATTAGTATTATAGCAAGTAAAGGAGGTCGCTCAGCGAGAGGTCCTCTGTTCTAAATATAACCTCTGTCTCCGTTGTCTTGGCAACGAGCTGTACCTACAATAACGAAACGTTTTTTTTACCACTTACCATTGGTAATTGGTACAGACATACATAAACTCACGCCTTTTTTCCCATAGGGGTAGGCAGAAACTACAGAACGCCAACTGCTACGATCCTTACATATTCATTTTGCTTATAACGTTCATACATCTAGTCATACACGCACGCCGGTTATGAGTAGATACTGATGTCAAAATAATTAGGACAAAAGTTCAATGTCCTGTGAATAACTTTATTAAGTTTTCTAGATTTAATTAATATTCGTCCTTCATGGAGGACTGAACATGAAGGAGCTCTTGCCGAGAACCTTAACACACCAAGACTCGCAGAAAGCGCTACTACTGAGGTCCCGGGTTCGATTCTTGGTTCGGGTAAAGTGTGTGATGTCTGGCTTACTCAGTTGCAAGCTGCATGTTGGTTCTCTTACATTGCCCTTGTAAGTACTATAGGATAGAGCACCTCTGCTTACCCTTCAGGGAATATTTACAAGCGTAATGTGTTGTTAAATTATTACGGTTGATTTTTTTATCAAATTAAATCAAGTACCTACAACTTTGACGACCTATTTCAAGGCCGGTTTTAATCTTTATATTAATTAATCCTATACGCATTATTATTTAAATACCCTGATATAAGCTTATTCAAAAGTTACTCTGTATGTCTGTTTGTTAAGTTTTCACACGTAAACCGCTGAACCTATTTTGATGAAATTCGTTCAAGGGGTCGATCAGTAGGATGACACTTTCTAGAGTCGAGGTCTGATTTTGTGACAGTTAGATAGTTTCGACCTCAGTCCTGCAGCAGTCCATTGCTGGACATAGCAATCTCCAATCGTACGCCATTTCTTTCAGTTTTCCGCAATTGTCATCCAGCTGCTACCCTGCGATGATAGTCACTCCACCTAGCCTGAGGGCGTCCTACCTTAACCTTACGTTTACCAGTTCGCAGTCTCCACTCGAGAACACGTCTACCCAACGGTGGTTAGTCGTTTCAGTTTATTGTAAATTGTTATCAAAAGTAGAAACAAATAAATTTGCCTGACTTTACTTGACTGACCTAGTAGGTAAATAATCGATTTAAGCGTGAAACTTTGCACTCGTCTCACTTTTATCGGCAATTTTACCTTGTTGTGTTCGTTGGTTTGGTAATCGCAAACGCTAATGCTCAGTATCAATGTCCTCGGTTCGATTCCCTGGCCGGGTTAATGGGTTTTTCCATCTGGAATGCATCAGTAGCAGTTCGGAGTCTTTGTGTCCAGTATTGGCAACTTATATATAACTGGTGATATGGGTGTGTACTGTAGATGTACCTCTGCCAACCATTCGCGAAATATAGGCGTGATGTTATGTATATAGCTTGATTCTAAAAATTAAAATAACATTTCAAAAACAAAAATTACAAATTCTCAAAAACCAAACGTGTGCCGTCCCTACAAGGCGTATCGAAAACATTGTGATGTAACAAACTCGACATCCAGCGCAATATCAACTCTTTTCCCACTAGATAAGGTTGCTAACCGTGTGGAAGTGTCGCCGATGTAATGGTGACTCGAGAGCAAGCGCAATATCAACCTTGTGTTCACAAGATAAGGTAGATAACCGTGTGGTAGTCTCGCCGTTGTATTGGTGACCGTAAAATTATCGAGCATGTGTGTGTATATTAAACATGGAAAGCTGAGTGGAATAGCGTTGCAACTCGGTTTGTTGTTTGCTTTGGTATTTATTTCTGCAATTCTTTTTTGTAAATTTGTCTTTTTTTATTGTAAGAAAGGCTACTTACTGTTAGAGGATTTTGTCGTTGTCTTAGGGGTTAATTATTGGTAAAAATATAGTAGGTAAGTAGTTATGCTTTAAATGACGGGTGAAATGTGAATTCAAAGCAAACATTGTAATTCTATTGGCTCTAATCCGCAAATTGTTTTATTTTTAAACTAATCATAAAAATTCAACATCAAACTTCTATAACGTGAGAAATGTAACAAACAAATTAATAATAATAAAAAAACCTAGATTAGAATAAATATCGCTTACCATCCAGTGGCCAAGCGCTGGCCTATCAACAATGGAAAAATATATGGATACAATAGATTACGTACATGGCTCAGGAATTCCTCAACAATTGTATTTACTTAAATATGTAATAAGTAATGAATGATCTACATTAATTTTAAGTGGCACTGACTCAAAGAGTATTTATTTACAGTAATTGGGCGCACGGTTGGCGCAGTGGTTGAGCGATTGACTGCTGCGCTGCGTGTCGCGGGTTCGATTCCCGCACGGAACAAATATTTGTATGATCTACAAATAGTTGTTCCGGCTCTGGGTGTTTGTGTATGTGAGTTTATATGTTTGTAAACGCACCCACGATACAGAGGAGAAATTCCTAGTGTGGGGCAACGTTTTTTAAAAAAAAAAAAAATAAAAAAAAAAAAAAAAAAAAAGCAATTATTTTGTCTTTCGACAAGAATTAATGTCGGTGTTGCCCACTTGCACTGCACCCTACTCATACAAGTCATACAATTGCTGAATTTCTTAGGACATAGTAAAATAATTACACAGTCCTACAAGATCTTGAGGGAGGCTTTAAAAAAAAAGTTATACTAGAAATCTCTAAAAGAGAGTGCTTATTGTTTGTTCATCAAATTATGTCATGAATTTTAGCTAGACAATGCAATATTTTATTGTTGCGGCAATCAATTTTAACATTTTAGTTACTGTAATTTAATCACAAAACTCAGTAAGTATTTAGATTTCTCATAACTTCTCTCTATGAGTAAATACCAATAAAAAGGATAACATACCAATGTAACAGACACACAAAAAAAAATAGTCTACAATAATAATATTATCTCTCACTATCAGAGTTACAACGCTTGTCGACCCCACCGCATAAATATCAATGTACAATCGGGGTAATTTCTCTACTCGCTATATGTTCAGACGCAGGGTTCGCCCGTGTATAATATTATATTATTTTATTTGAACTAAAAATATTCTGACACGATAGTTGTCAATGGTAATGTTTGGCTGCCGAACTATTAAAAAATGGTATAATTATTTTTTAATGGATTCGTAAAAAAAGGTATAGGATAGAATATACTTAATTGAACACCAATAAAGTTACAAATTTCTTTTATAAAACCTTAACACTATGGGTACAATGGCGGTCTTATCGCTGACAGCAGCGATATCCACCCGACACCTTTGGATGGACTGAACTTAGAATAAAATACCAACATTAGCAACTATACAAGGTGAAATTTCGCATGATGACTCATGTCAATAAAACAAAATAATTATTAAAGAAAAAACTTAAAAAAAAAATCTAGATACACATATCATGGGGGTGCTTAAATAATAAACGGTCCGCCATCTTTTATAGTCCGCCATATTTGATTTACAGCCAAACGTGTATGCAAAATGTTCGCGACGAAGCGTCATCAACCATACTAAATGGTTCATAGAAATTGAAGTTTGTATGTGTAGACATGTCTGCTTACCACGGCGCGCCACCTGATACTAAAATGAATTTTAGAGGCACGTTTATATTTATACTAAAATTTTACCTACATTTTTTGAGATAGTAGTATAATGTTTTTAGTGTTTGTCAGTATGTTATAGGGTTCAATAGTTCACCCTTAACAGAGTAAAATCATTAGAAAGCATACTGATAAGAGTTATCATAGTAAAAAACATAAATTTCTGTCATACGATACGTCTGTGCTCGACGACGGATTAGTTCCGAATGAACCGTGAGAGGGAACCACACGATATATATAGTTTTGGTGGTTTTCGAAAATATTATAGTAATTAAAATCATGTTTTTAAGGGCTTATCCTATGTACTGGACATGAAATCAGTACATAATGATGAAACTATGTGAAGACCACATAGTTTCTGCTATGTAAATAGGAATATTGACTTGATATCTCAAACACCAAATATATGGTTTTAGGTCATTTTAGGGTATATGGGGGACCTAGACCGAGACAGGAAGCCTATATACACCTCATAGTTAGCGTAGTCTTTTATATAAAGCCCATTTACTTGAGATATCAAGTCAGTATATAATAGAAAAACTGCTGTTTAACTGGTTTTGGCAATCGCTTACGGTTTTAGGTGCCCTAAGTACCTAGAAACATATAGGTGTACTGGTAAAAGTACTACCATTGGAAAGCTTGCTAAAAGGGCTTCCAGGCGGTTTCTAGATGGGAAGAATCGCTTGGATAGTCAACGAGATAAGCAGTCGTGAAAAATGTAAACAACGTAAAACGTTGAAATTTGTAGACCCTTCAGGTGGAATAACTCCATGAAGGGAATAGATGTACTCATGGTATAAGTACTTTCGGATGGCTTGCTGGACTAGCTACCAAGCCATCACTTTGGAGCGAAAATCGCTCAAGTAGTTTAAGTACAATTCCGGAAAATAGGTTTCTGGAAATGTAATTTTAGTCAGTTTTTGGCATTCCCCGAGACTATACACCCCTGGGAATTCCGAAAATAAGGAATTTTTGGGGACCTCCCGATGGCCCGTTGAACGCACCATCGTGTCGTCCCAATCATAAGATTGGGACGACACGATGGTATATAAAAACACTAATAATAGTGTTTTTATATCTAATTTCTCTGATAGCTGGGCGCAAAGAAAGTGACCGGCTATCAAATTTGTACATATCAAGGCACCTTATGTGCATATGACCTAGATAGACTTACATAAACACTAGAAATGTAAAGTGTGGTCTATTGGCTACCAGAATCCCCATAATAGGCGGTGATTGTCTGGTTAGCCTAAGTAGGAAGTCCTAAAGTCGGTGAAATGACTTAGGAATTTATAGATTCATTACATAAGGGATGATATCCCATAGAAGATTCCCGAAAATAAGCTTTTTCTAGACGTCAACAGACAGCCTGCTATTGGCACCAGCAGGTCAACCCAACCTATAGATATCCTTAGGCTAGGTTGAAAACTATTAAGGTTTTAACTGGGAAATAAAGGGAATTGTCCTTTTATTTCATGGAAATAGTCTAGGGAAGCTATCAATACCTGGAAATTAGGTATATTGATTAGATACATAGATAGGGGGCGTTACTGTGTTACAGTACGAAGGAATCCAGCTATTGATAGCACCATGGAAGGGGTGCGGTAACCCTATTTACCAAATATGTATAAGGGTTTTTTACATAAATAAAAATTATTTTCGGCGAGAATTTGCGGGGCTCTCAATAATGGCACGATGCGAGGGTATAAAGAACCCCCGGGCCCAAAATAGAATTTGTAGTCATCCAAAGCTAGTCGCTTGTACTTGTCTTAGTAAATAAGAAGTAATTCTTATATAGAATCAAGTCTCAGAAATTGTTGAGAGCCCTAGAATCGTGCCGTGTACTGAATAACTTAGTGTTTCATTTAATTCATCGACTTCAACCCTTATGAAGACATCCCTTTTCGATCCTGTCGAGCTGAACCTCGGAACCTGGACACCAGGAGTGCTGATCCAGAAGTAGGCAACCCGGAATCTGGAAATAACTCAAGTACAGCCAACACATCGTTGAATCGTTAGAGTCGATTTGCAACCCTACGTCACTGCTGCAGCTAGGCATCCAAGAACCTTTGTTTTCGTTGATGTGGATGGGGCGTTCAGCGGCAATGGCCAGAAGGTTTACGCCCTTCTTTTCTCGGGGCCAGTGAACACGCTACGTCCTGCATATTTAATGGTCCTATCGAGCCGAATTTTGGAGCCTGGAGAGCCCCAGGACGTCGGGAACAGTAGATCCAGAAAAAACAACTGGGTGCCTGCATATTAAGTCGGCTACGTGCAACACAACGTTGACCCGTTCGAGCCGAAATTCGAAGTCTGGAGCGCCCCAGGACGTCAGGAAGAAACAGTGGTGGAATTAATTTTTCGAATTTTGGAGAAATTAATTTCACAAATAAACCAAAAATCGACGTGCACTGCAGGGAACAAGTCCTACGTGCCCTATTTGCCGCTGGATCCAAGAGGTAAAATTCTGGAGACAGTTATTGAAAATACCCTATTTTTTCAATAATTGTAAGAAAATAGAAGAAATTTTCTGTGAGCCGCAAAATGCTGTATGAAGACAGATGCGCATCCTTGAAGCCCCAAGAATAGTTCCTGAAGACTTATCGCTGAAAACTACCCTATGTTATCAGTGATTTGTTCTAGAACTGAACGCTTGTTTATTCAACCAAGAATACTCGTTCAGAAGATTGGATTACGTCTTTGACGCGGAAGAATAGTTCCTGAAGACTTATCGCTGAAAACTACCCTTATGTTTTTAGCGATTTGTTTAAAAAACGAGCGCCCGTCAGAAAAATACAAGACGTGCGTTTAGAAGGCTGATGTGCATCCTTGATGATTGAAGAATAATTCCTGAAGCCTTATGACTGAAAACAACCCCTATGTTTTCAGGAAAATTTTGAAGACTGAATTTTCGTCAGTGAATGGAAGAAACGTACTCTGAAGACTTAGATACGTTTCGGATGTACTGACTATGCGGTTCCTGAAGCACTATCACTGAAAATAACTTTGACGTTTCGGTGATTTATTTGAAGATTGAATTTTCTTCAATCAAGCAAGATACGTGCTCGGAAGATTGATGCACGGCTCTGATGCTTTGGACAAGCAGTTCATGAAGCATCACCACCGAAAAGTAACCTTGACTTTTCGGTGATTTAGAATTTGATTGAATTATAGTCAATCAAATAGAACATACACGTTTATGGGAAAAATAAACTTGTATAGCAAATGCCTGAAGTTTCCTGAAGACTTATCACTGACCGTAAGTTTTTAGTGATTTTTTATTTGAAGATTGAATTATAGTCAATCGAAGTGGAGGTTAACTTCTGGAGATCGTCGGTTTGAACGCTGAAGCCCGGAACTGGGACTTATCTTTGAAAACTAACTTCGAGTTTTCAAAAGAAAATATTTCAACAACAATGCCGATAACCAGATCCAAAGGCAAGACGCCGGAGGCATGGACCGTGGAGTTGGATCAGCCAGTTGGCATCAGACATGAGCTGCCGCCGTGTTCACCTTCCACAACCGAAGGGACCGAGCCGTCGGACGAGCAGCGCCATCTAGCGCCTCAAACTGAAAGCACTCCGACGCATCAACCAATAGAAACTGATCAAGCGGTTTCTACCAGAGTAACCAGATTAGAAGGAGCTTCAGACACAACATTGAAACCTTCTCAGAAAGAGAAGATTTCCGAAGAAGACAGACGTACAGCGATGCCGATGACTACCCGGGGTGACGCCCGTATCGAACATAGCCGTCCGCCGTCAACTAGAGTGACTCGGTCACGAAAAAACATAGACAAAGCTCGCGAAGACTTACTCAAAATTAAGTTGGAGCTTGCACAACTGGCACTTCAGAGAGCGGAGGAAGAGGGCTCCGAAGCTGAATACTTGGATGACAGAAACTCGAATGACGAGTACGTGCGTTCATGGCTAGAAGAGGCACCAGAACCTCAGCCTGAGAAGGAGGATAACGTCGTTGAAGGGGGAACCAGAAATTCTATGCATAGACCCCTGACTGCGGCCGCCACCAAATCGCAAATAGAAGGTCAGCATCCTAAGGAGAGAGAAGTGCGAAAGCCTCCAGTTGCAGCGTCAGCTGAGGGTACAGGAGGTCAGAGGGATAGTCTCCGTCCATTCTTGACGGAGTTGACGTCCGCTATAGCGTCGCTAGCCGACAGGAAAATAGAACAGCGGGACCAACCGAACCCCTCTGCGTCGAAATTCGTCATGACATTGCCGAATTTCAATGGTTCTCATACTGAATGGCTATCATTTCGGGCCATATATGAGACAACTCGAGCGTACTTTACGGACATCGAGAATACAGCGAGGCTGAGGAGAAGCTTACATGGACGTGCAATGGAAACCGTCAGCTCAGAACTCATCGGACATGCCAGGCCCGATGACATCATGAAGGAACTCGAGCTGCAGTTCGGCCGTCCAGACTCCATAGCGCAAGCTGAAACAGATAGATTACGCGGACTGCCGCGCTGCAGTGAGTCACCAAGAGACATCTGCGCGTTTGCAAGTCGCGTAAGAGGTGCTGTAGTCACGCTCCGCGCGTTAAAAAAGGGTCATTACCTTATGAACGCGGAGCTTATGCGATTGTTAACAGAGAAGTTACCCAATTCGCTACGAGCACAATGGTACCGATCATATTCGGAGAAGTACCAATCGGTGCCAGATATTTCATTGTTCAGTAATTTTATATCTGAACAGGCACACTTCTGTAGTCCATTCGCCCCACCCGAAGGCATCGCTTCGGCCGAGGCGAACACCAACAGACGCGTCACACAAAGGACGCATATAGCTACGGACCAACCGGTAGGAAAATGCCGTGTTTGCGACGTGGGACATCACTACGCCACTGGATGTGCACAATTCAGGGGCGTAGCTGTCGAGAAAAGATGGGAGCTAGCGAAAAA
This sequence comes from Orthosia incerta, assembly GCA_948252205.1. Classification (NCBI taxonomy): domain Eukaryota; kingdom Metazoa; phylum Arthropoda; class Insecta; order Lepidoptera; family Noctuidae; genus Orthosia; species Orthosia incerta. Next base: position 773,881 of record OX411769.1, read on the forward strand.
ACACAATCTATGTTATCGCTGCCTTCAACATCGACGAGGCAACCACACTTGTAAGAGAAAACAGTGTGGCCAAGACGGGTGCAGAGATACGCACCATCGGCTTCTTCATAGGAAGAAGCAACAGCAGAGGGAAGCCAACAAGAAGCCCGATGTTCCTGAATCCCGCAAGGATCCTCAGGAAACGGTGGCCAGTTTCGGGTCACCATCGAGCCAGGCGTACCTCAAGATAGTGCCGGTCCGGGTAATCGGACCGGCGGGAGAGGTAGCAACATACGCTCTCCTAGACGATGGGTCCACCGTTTCGCTGATGGATGAAGACATCGCGAGGCAAGTCGGGGCAGAGGGCCCTGTGGACCCGCTCAAGATCGGTGCGATAGGCAACACCATGCTCACCACCCCATGCTCAAGAAGAGTCAAGGTGACGCTGGTTAGCCCGCAAGAGAGAAGGGTACAATTTAAAGCACGTACTATACCTAAACTCAGCTTGGCAAAACAAACAGTGAGCGATAGGGTTGTCGCACGCTGCAAGCATTTAACCGACTTGAGAAAAGAGTTGATGTACAACAATGGCGTGCCAAAAATACTCGTCGGCCAAGACAACTGGCATTTGTTATTGGCCAGCGAGATTCGCAGAGGTCCAAGACACCAACCAATTGCGTCACTTACAGCGATGGGTTGGACACTACATGGCGCGCATAGTAGTTTACTACGACAACAAGTACATCATGTCAATAGAATAACAACTGATGACAATTTGGATCATCAGTTGCGCGAACATTTCGCCATAGAATCGTTGTGCATAAACCCACAGCGACCCGCCTCTGACCCAGCAAGAAGGGCAGAGGACATTTTGAATCGATCAACTGTCCAATTAGAGAATGGACACATCGAAACCGCCATGCTTTGGCGTAATGAGCATGCTGAGATGCCAGATAGCTTTGAGACAGCTCTGAAGAGGCTCGTCTCAACAGAAAAGAAGCTGGACAAGAACCAGGAACTTCTAAGAAGATACTCAAACCAGATGGACTCGCTAATTGCGAAAGGGTACGCTGAAAGGGCACCCGCAATTAGCACGCCGGGCAAAACTTGGTACCTCCCACACTTCGATGTCTTCAACCCAATGAAGCCAGACAAACTTCGCATCGTACATGACGCTGCCGCCAAATCGAGAGGAATGTCACTGAATGACTTCCTGTTAACTGGGCCCGACCTATTACAGTCGCTGCCAGGCGTAATGATGCGGTTTCGCCGCCACTGCGTCGCAATAACCGGTGACATAGCGGAGATGTTCATGCAAGTGAAGGTGCGGAGCCAAGACCGAGACGCGCTTCGCTACCTGTGGAGGGGAAACCGCAGAGAAGGAGCGCCAGAAGAATATAGAATGACGTCCATCATTTTCGGCGCAGCCAGTTCGCCTTGCACAGCAATTTTTGCAAAGAACTGGAACGCAAACAAATATATAGAGAAGCACCCTGAAGCTGTGGATGCTATACTACGTAGTCATTATATGGATGACTACCTAGATAGTTATAGAACTATCGAGAAGGCGGCAGAAGTCGCTAGTATGGTGCGAAAAATACACCTACAGGCGAGGTTTGAACTCAAGAAATGGGTTTCAAATAGCTCGCAGCTCCTAGAAAAAATGGACCCATCGCATATACAAACTGAGATGGTATCCATTGGAGATATAGATACGTCGGAAAAGATACTCGGCCTCATATGGAGGCCAGGCGAAGACACGCTGGGTTTCAACCTCACACTCGCGCGTCTGCCTGAGGGTATCTTGGACCGAGAGGCGCCCACCAAGCGAGAGGCGCTCAGAATAGTAGCGTCGCTATACGACCCACTCGGACTCGCCTCGCCAGTAACCATCAAGGCGAAGCAAATATTGCAAGAAGCATGGAGGCGAGGCGTCGACTGGGATCAGAGGCTAGATGTTGACCTAGCATTACAATGGGAAATTTGGGTACAACATTTACGCCAACTAAAAAACGTTAGCGTACCAAGATGCTATCCTGGATATAGCGACGCTATAGAAATGCAGGTGCATGTGTTCACTGATGCAAGCGAGATGGCATATGCTACCGCTATATACTGGCGGGCCACGACCGTGGAAGGCAAGCACTTAATAAGCCTTGTTATGGCGAAAGCGCGGGTGGCCCCACTGAAACTGCTTTCGATACCGAGACTCGAACTTCAGGCCGCGGTATTGGGAACCCGCGTAGCCGCAGCAGTGATGAGTGAACACGACTGCAAGCCCACGTCAGTAACGTATTGGTCAGATAGCAAGACCGTACTGACCTGGATTAGAAGAGGAGCGAGAGTATACAAACCTTTCGTTGCTCACCGAATAGCTGCTATTGAAGACAATAGCAAAGTCGAAGATTGGCGATGGATACCCACCAAGATGAACATCGCTGATGCAGCAACCCGTGACGTGCCACTGCGGTTCAACTCGGACCACGAGTGGTACTGCGGGCCGAGTTTTTTGTCTCTTGGGCCCGAATTATGGCCCACAGAGAAACCTCCGACTACAAACGACACGGGAGAAGAAAAAACTTTCGTTGTCACAGAAGGGGACAAGAAGAGCTTCATAGAAGCCGTTCCAGAGCCAAGCAGATTCTCCAGATGGGAGCGACTGCTTCGTGCGACCGCCACAGTTCTGCGTTTTATATCTCTTTGCAAAAATAGAACAGAGATAACGTCCTATAAACGGACGAGAAAAAACGCTGAAAAGGACCCAGACTGGCGCAAGAAGCCCGCTGTACCTGCACAGAAGCAGAAGCAGGCATGCAGAGCACCAACCCAGGTCAACAGACAAATCATAGAAGCAGAATTTCTCCAAGAAGCTGAGAAAATACTTGTCCAGGTCGCACAACAACAATCGTTCGCTTCAGAGTTAGCGAATGTTGAAGAAATAAATAAAAATAGCTCGCTGCGACCTTTACAAATTCAGGTCGTCGACGGCGTGCTGCGACTAAGAAGTCGCATAGCAGCTACGCAAGAGGTAGCTGAAGAAGTGATGCGCCCGCCTATATTACATGGCGACCATCACATAACGCAGTTGTACATAGACTGGACACATCGCAGTCTACAACATAGTGGCACCGAACTCACAATTAATGAGGTACGGCAGCACTACTGGGTCGTGAAGATGCGACCAACAGCGAAGAAGGTGATAGCAAGATGCCTGCATTGCCGTATACGCAAGGCACAGCCACCAGTACCTGCGACCGGCGACCACCCGAAAACGCGCCTCGCTCACCATAAGAGGCCGTTTACATATACCGGGCTCGACTATTTCGGCCCGCTATCCGTCACCGTCGGTCGGCAGCATCAGAAGAGATACGTAGCACTATTTACGTGTCTCATATCAAGGGCGGTGCACCTTGAAATCGCCGCCAGCCTTAGCGCAGACTCCGCCATATTGGCGCTGCGCCGATTCGCCGCACGCAGAGGATGCCCAGCTGAGATACACTCAGACAATGGCACCAACATGCACGGCGCCGACAGAGAGCTGCGAGACGCCTTCAAAACAGAGGCAAGTCGTAGAGGCATCGTATGGCGCTTCATAACGCCATCAGCGCCATTCATGGGAGGCGCCTGGGAGCGCCTAGTTCGTTGTGTAAAAAACACACTATACAATGTACTTACAGAAAAACACCCCACCGAAGAGGTGTTGTCCACACTGATTTGTGAGGCAGAGTACATTGTAAATAGCCGACCATTGACACACGTGTCGGTAGATGGTGATGATGATGAATCCATCACACCGAATCACCTCTTGCTCGGTGGGTCAGCCAGACTACCTACACCTGGCACGTTCACCGAGCAAGATATAGACAGCAGGAAAATATGGCGACGATCACAGATCCTCGCTGATATGTTCTGGAGTCGCTGGGTCAGAGAGTACCTGCCGGAGCTCCAAAACCGGCGGGAGCCACATAGTAGTGGGCCCAGATTTAAAGTGGGTGACCCTGTCCTGATAGCCGACGGCCAGCTGCCCCGCAATACGTGGCCGCGAGGCCGCATTGTGGCCGTGTATCCAGGAATCGACGGAGAAATCCGGACCGCTGAGGTACGCACGCTTGGCGGTACCTTGAAGCGTCCGGTGAAGAAACTCGTCCCACTGCCCCAGTAACCAGAGATGCCGGAGCGGCGACCGTCCTCTCGGTGGGCCTGGCCGGCAGCCGAGAAATGCCGTCCGTCGCTCACCGAAGGAATGCAGCGCCGCGCCGACAACACTTCGAGTCGACACAGCGAGTCGACACAGCACTGCACGGCGGGAGATATGTTCGCGACGAAGCGTCATCAACCATACTAAATGGTTCATAGAAATTGAAGTTTGTATGTGTAGACATGTCTGCTTACCACGGCGCGCCACCTGATACTAAAATGAATTTTAGAGGCACGTTTATATTTATACTAAAATTTTACCTACATTTTTTGAGATAGTAGTATAATGTTTTTAGTGTTTGTCAGTATGTTATAGGGTTCAATAGTTCACCCTTAACAGAGTAAAATCATTAGAAAGCATACTGATAAGAGTTATCATAGTAAAAAACATAAATTTCTGTCATACGATACGTCTGTGCTCGACGACGGATTAGTTCCGAATGAACCGTGAGAGGGAACCACACGATATATATAGTTTTGGTGGTTTTCGAAAATATTATAGTAATTAAAATCATGTTTTTAAGGGCTTATCCTATGTACTGGACATGAAATCAGTACATAATGATGAAACTATGTGAAGACCACATAGTTTCTGCTATGTAAATAGGAATATTGACTTGATATCTCAAACACCAAATATATGGTTTTAGGTCATTTTAGGGTATATGGGGGACCTAGACCGAGACAGGAAGCCTATATACACCTCATAGTTAGCGTAGTCTTTTATATAAAGCCCATTTACTTGAGATATCAAGTCAGTATATAATAGAAAAACTGCTGTTTAACTGGTTTTGGCAATCGCTTACGGTTTTAGGTGCCCTAAGTACCTAGAAACATATAGGTGTACTGGTAAAAGTACTACCATTGGAAAGCTTGCTAAAAGGGCTTCCAGGCGGTTCTAGATGGGAAGAATCGCTTGGATAGTCAACGGGATAAGCAGTCGTGAAAAATGTAAACAACGTAAAACGTTGAAATTTGTAGACCCTTCAGGTGGAATAACTCCATGAAGGGAATAGATGTACTCATGGTATAAGTACTTTCGGATGGCTTGCTGGACTAGCTACCAAGCCATCACTTTGGAGCGAAAATCGCTCAAGTAGTTTAAGTACAATTCCGGAAAATAGGTTTCTGGAAATGTAATTTTAGTCAGTTTTTGGCATTCCCCGAGACTATACACCCCTGGGAATTCCGAAAATAAGGAATTTTTGGGGACCTCCCGATGGCCCGTTGAACGCACCATCGTGTCGTCCCAATCTTATTAGTGTTTTTATATCTAATTTCTCTGATAGCTGGGCGCAAAGAAAGTGACCGGCTATCAAATTTGTACATATCAAGGCACCTTATGTGCATATGACCTAGATAGACTTACATAAACACTAGAAATGTAAAGTGTGGTCTATTGGCTACCAGAATCCCCATAATAGGCGGTGATTGTCTGGTTAGCCTAAGTAGGAAGTCCTAAAGTCGGTGAAATGACTTAGGAATTTATAGATTCATTACATAAGGGATGATATCCCATAGAAGATTCCCGAAAATAAGCTTTTTCTAGACGTCAACAGACAGCCTGCTATTGGCACCAGCAGGTCAACCCAACCTATAGATATCCTTAGGCTAGGTTGAAAACTATTAAGGTTTTAACTGGGAAATAAAGGGAATTGTCCTTTTATTTCATGGAAATAGTCTAGGGAAGCTATCAATACCTGGAAATTAGGTATATTGATTAGATACATAGATAGGGGGCGTTACTGTGTTACAGTACGAAGGAATCCAGCTATTGATAGCACCATGGAAGGGGTGCGGTAACCCTATTTACCAAATATGTATAAGGGTTTTTTACATAAATAAAAATTATTTTCGGCGAGAATTTGCGGGGCTCTCAATAATGGCACGATGCGAGGGTATAAAGAACCCCCGGGCCCAAAATAGAATTTGTAGTCATCCAAAGCTAGTCGCTTGTACTTGTCTTAGTAAATAAGAAGTAATTCTTATATAGAATCAAGTCTCAGAAATTGTTGAGAGCCCTAGAATCGTGCCGTGTACTGAATAACTTAGTGTTTCATTTAATTCATCGACTTCAACCCTTATGAAGACATCCCTTTTCGATCCTGTCGAGCTGAACCTCGGAACCTGGACACCAGGAGTGCTGATCCAGAAGTAGGCAACCCGGAATCTGGAAATAACTCAAGTACAGCCAACACATCGTTGAATCGTTAGAGTCGATTTGCAACCCTACGTCACTGCTGCAGCTAGGCATCCAAGAACCTTTGTTTTCGTTGATGTGGATGGGGCGTTCAGCGGCAATGGCCAGAAGGTTTACGCCCTTCTTTTCTCGGGGCCAATGAACACGCTACGTCCTGCACACAAAACTTCATCTAAAACGAAATAAATACTTTTTTTACATTACGTGGCATTGCGACGCATGTGTTGAATTCTTCAAATAATCGTTTACCATTGCAGTGCAACAAGATTTTCCATGTGTTTATAACCTTTAAGATTTACGTTTATACCAACAATAACGCGCAATACTTATTACCGGCGTGCGTGTATGACTAGATGTGTGAACGTATGAAGCAAGAAGCAAAAGGAGTATGTAAGGATCGTAGCAGGTGGCGTTCTGTAGTTTCTGCCTACCCCCACGGGAAGAAAGGCGTGATTTTATGTATGTCTGTACCAATTACCAATGGTAAGTGGTAAAAAAAAACGTTTCGTTACTGTAGGTACAACTCGTTGCCAAGACAACGCAGAGAGAGGTTATATTTAGAACAGAGGACCTCTCGCTGAGCGACCTCCTTTACTTGCTATAACACTAATGTTTCTGACGAAGATTAACATACATAACATCAAGCTCTTATCTCCTGAAGGGGTGGGCACGGGCAACAGGCGTGAGTTTAACTAAGTAATAGTTAAACTCACGCCTGTTGCCCGTGGTGGTAGGCATAAACTAGAGAAACAACCTTTTTTTTAAAGGCGCCTGGTGTTATGGGGAAAACATATTATTATAAAAATAAAAAACTATTAAAAATATATTAACTGGAAACAGAAAAAACACGTACTAGGTACCTACCTATATTGTAGACATTAAATATGAGATGCTACCAGCGGTGACCAACGATGTTTTGGTATATGTGTCTATAATTTTTGTTTGAACCCGCCTGCAGCACCTCATCCACCGTGTTACGATATGTATATAGTTTTTAACCGACTTTCGAAGAAGGAGGAGGTTCTATGTTCGACTTCTTGTATGTAACACCGATATCTCCGTCAATTGTGGACTGATTTTGAAATGTCTTTTTTTGTTTGAAAGAGTATTTTCCGAAATTGGTCCCATTTTAATTTGGTGAAGATCTGATGAAGAACTTCGAAGATATACAACGAACTCTTCAATAAATAACGGCAAATCTCTCAGGACTACTGCAATCGCATGCCTGTTTGTTGTTTATATCATTTTATAACATAACATCACGCTAGTAAGCTCTTAAGGGGTAAGCAGATCTCTCATTTGATCGGTTTTGTTCAAGTTTCATGATATTCGGGTAATCTATTCTACCGTTATAGAAAACTTACTTAACAACTTGCCTATTAGGTAGGTACAACTAAAAAGTGAAAAATAAAAAACTTTTTTACAAAAAAATACTACCGACTTCCAAATAAGAAAATTACAAAGTGAAAAATAACTTTATTTTTGGAAGTCGGTGTCCATAATGCAAAAAAAGGTACCTACGAAAGACACCGACTTCCAAAAATTAAGTTATTTTTCACTTTGTAGTTTTCTTATTTGGAAGTCGGTAGTAATTTTTGTAAAAAAGTTTTTTTGAAATGGTCTATTTAGTAGCTTTCATTTGATATCCATATTATTGTATCACCCCCTTTTAAAAATTATATAGCCTACATCACTCCCACAATTGAGACGAATCCCACGACACATGTCAAAATCCATCAAGCCGTTTGCGATGTAGAGCGTGCTATAGAAATGGACATACATACAACTCGAAAAAAATTACGCTCACCCAGTCGGGTTTTAAAAACCAAGGATTGTGGTATTTTTACTTACAAATCTGCTTACCCTACATGTACAGTCGTGAGCATACGTATTATGAAGATTGAAAATGCCTCCGGTAGTACGTTAATAAGTTTTATAGTTGAAACAACCTTGCTAGTGGCACACGACAAGCTGAAATATCACAACATATATACATATTGCTTTAACTTGGAATTCTACGTATACTACTACTACTGTCATAGTCTATGGTTCTTTTTGTCATTTTAATTTGATAGTGAAGTGAATCCCTACTTCTATAAAAAGAACCGCCCAAGTGCGAGTCGGACTCACGCACGTAGGGTTCCGTACCATTATCGCAAAAAACGGCCCACTTAAATATTTATTTTATTCTGTTTTTAGTATTTGTTGTTATAGCGGCAACAGAAATACATCATCTGTGAAAATTTCAACTGTCTAGCTATCACGGTTCATGAGATACAGCCTGGTGACAGACGGACAGACAGACGGAGTCTTAGTAATAGGGTCCCGTTTTTACCCTTTGGGTACGGAACCCTAAAAACCAACAAACGGTCGGAGAAAACCAGATGTATCCTCCGACTGCACAGCATGATTTTCTTCTTGTTTACGTCTTTTTAGTTAGCTTAAGCTGTCGGGTTTTTTTTTTTTTTTTTTTTATAACTTTTTTGTTAACATTATTTTTTCGGATTAGGTAAGTACATTCAAAAATTTAAGTGTTATATATTTTTGAAATCACCTTTTAAAACCTTTTATTTTGATATAGAAGAAAAAGAATTGCGCTCTCACAATATGGCGCTCAAAAGACGCCTTTCATCTGTTTTGATGTAGCCAGTGACACTCGCAAGGTTAAGACGTAAGAATCATCAAAATCGGCCGACGAATTTGGTCTCTAGAATGCCACATACGTACAAACATACTCCTTCGGCAGTCGGGTAAAAAATTAAAAGTGTTTATATGCGCTAGGTACTTCTTCGTGCCTCGGTTGGTCTTGCTCCTAATCTCTCACACTTGTGGTCTATAATGTCTCCCGTGCTGATGGCTAGTTACCGCTGATATTGGCCGCTGTAGCCAGAAATTCGATCTGAAGGACTATAAATCGCAGTCATGCATTTAATTCGTTCTTCTTCTTAGCTTATCTATAGCAAAAATAGTCTCTAAATATTATGTTTGGCCAGAATTCTGCCACGGCAATACCAACCGGCGACGCAGCCTTAAGGTCTTCATATGCACAGGTGACAGGGCAGGCCGCGCAAGACGAAAAGTGGACCATGGTCTGCGGGGAGACACCCACTGAAGGTTGGAGCCATTCGAGAATCCTCCTATTATTTAATTCGTTGAGTTTTATTGTCGATTGGCTCGCGTTTGACCACTATCTCGCCTGATGGTAAGCGATGACGCGGTCGACGGTGAAGCACGCTTGCCTACTTAAAGACTCCCAGGTTGTAGCTATCAGGAAACCCAGACTGCGGTTGGGACTTCCACTCCTTAGCTGTACGCACAATGAAATTATTCCCAAAACATTTAGTTTCTATTTCCCAATTCAACTAGAGCTATATCTCGCTCCCTGTACGACTCAAGCCTCATGTACCACATACGCCTCGCTAGCCTCATTGATAAGGTTTAATATTCGCTGATAACACGCGGCTCGAGCTCATTGTCTCGAACTTATGTGGCCGTTGTTCTATTACTTTGAGACCTGAGCTGGACAGGAGTTTAATCTGACGGGCTGCGAGCTGGTGGCCCAGTGGAACTGGTCTTGACTTGCGTGTTTATAGGTTGTGGGTTCCGAATCAGACTCATTTCTTTCTTTCTTTTTAAGGCTATTGCTGTCTCTCACGTGTCCGTCTGTCCACTGTCTGTCGCACAGCTTTTACAGACAAACGGTTGGAGCTACAGTCTTCAAATTTTCACAGTATAAGCATCTTGTTGACCGAAAGCCATTCAAATTGACAAAACATATTTTGAAATGTTTTAAGGGGGGCTCCCATACAGATAAGGGGGAGGCGAAAAAAATATTTGGTCTATCCCATCGAGTGGGGTATCGTTATTAAGAGTTCGTTGAGTAGATAAATACTGTATTTTTAACACGCTTTTACTAGCTTGGTATGTATGTATCAATGTAACGGAATCTTTGAACGTGATTTTCACCCCCTTCAAAACGTTGGATTGATTTGAAACTTTGCACACTTATCAAGGACCGATGACAATGCAATAATTTAAATAGTTTGTCCCATTATCCTTACCAGGATCTTCAATTTACCATTAAAGCGTGTTTTTTAATTTTTAGAACTACAATTTATTGTTTAAAAAATGTTATAGAAAACAAAATAAGAGAAGCAAAGTTAACCTTTTTTTACAAAATTTTGTTAGGAAGAATTTGTTAACTTCTGTACGATCTTGAAATTTGGTGATGATGTTTACTATTACGTATATTTTACTAACTTATACCAATATATTCTACATTTGGTACGGAACCGTAAACGTGAACGCCGGCGAAGCCGTGGGTAGCAGCTAGTACTTAATACAGTAACAAGCTGGCACTTAATATCCCACTGAAGGGCAAAGGCCTCTTCTCATACAGAGAAGACACGAGCTACAAATCAGCAGTATGGGTGTTAGAGAGATGATAGAGCTAGAAAGAAGATCATGAGACTTGAATGAGAAGGTTTCCAGACAAAACTGCAGTGGAACCATCCACATTATTCTTTAAGCTTCCTTTAAATAATGTCTGCATATAAACATAACTTTATTTGTTATAACAAGCTCGTTGGTATTCTGTGTGCGTTTGTGCTGGGTTCATTGTATCACGCTGTGTCGTATGAGGGACGAGCAGAGACTGAAGTGAGTTACGTGTAGAAAGAAATGTGTGCGTTGACTTACTTGTGATGTTCTTCTCAAAGTCCAGGTACTCAGGTACGTATACACGCGCGTATGAATAGATGCGATACAGCACACCTGGCCTTTCTGAAGAATATTACCGGGCGCTCCTCTCGGTGTTTCCACTCATCTCTGCCTTATTAGTCGCCTTTTATTCATTCTCAAAATGTCCAAACTGTCGCATAGTCTTAAAGCTAATCTAATTTATAATTCGTGTAAAGGTTTTCAATAACATTCACCAAATAATCGATGGACTGTCGACAAAAAGCATCGATTGACATTTATGAAATAATAAAATAAATAAAAATAAAATGCTCGGCAGCCAGCTACTTACGTAAACGCTACTTTATACCCTTCGCTAGTGTGCGAGCGGGACGGAAGATGTTTCGTCGAATGAGTTGAGACGACGGATGTTTGTTAGTTGTTGTTTTTTTTTTTTGTGAAAGTTAGTTTAAATAATTTAGTCGTCGTTTTTTGTATTTGAATTTAAAAGTGATTTATTAATTGGGTAGTTTACTATAAATAAATTTTACAGTGCATGTCCTCGAAAAGAGCGTTTTCCAAGCAGCCAAAATGTGCGGCAAGTGTTACTTTTTTTTTACTAGTGCTTTTTACTTTCCTGTACTTTTTTAATTTTTAACTCCAAGGTCAGCCCGCCGCATAGAGTTTTTATTATTTGAGAAAAGTTTAAAAAATTAGTTAAATACAGATTATCATTCATATAAAAGGTAAAACAAAACTAGTACTTCATTTAAGGCGTTTTTAATTACTCTAGATTTAGATTTTGATCAATAAATTTATTTTAAATATTCATTAAATATGTTTGGCAGAATGAATATTTTGCTCGTGCCTTTTTGCGTTACGACGTGACATCTATTTGTACATGCGCAGTAAAAGTTAATCTGTGGATATGCTGAGCGCCCTTGAATAAGCCCGCCAGATATTTTTTTATTTCCTCGCACTACTACTGCGTAAGATGATTTCCGACTCGTGTCGATTTATCCAATCATCGGCAATCACCTGCCTTCCGCACTTGTAGCATAAATAACTATTTTGTCTGTCAGGTAGATTAATAAAAAAATTGGACACATTTTTTTTTACACGTAAACATAAAGTGACGACTATATAATGCATTGAAATATCGTAAACCTCACGTCACTAGTACACTTTATACTGCCTTAGTGATGTCACAAGCCCCCACTTCTGAACTTTGATGCGCTTTAACTTTTTTTTTTTTTTATTGATTTGGTAAAGCAAAAAAATACGTGTCCAATATTAACGGATTAAATAGAATTATATTTTGTTTTCCTCAGTTAACATCCATATTGTCATGATTTGACAGTTGTTTTATTATAATTATATATTTAATTCAGACCATGAAAAATCCATAAAATAATAAAAAAACACATTGAAAACGTTACAAAATAGAAATATTCAGTCACTTTGAAATAAATACTAAATTAAGTTTAAAAATAATAATAAATGAAGTTAAAATAAATCGAAAAAATTAAAATAGATTAACAAATCAATACAATTTTTGATACTTACTTTAAATGCCTACTTAAAATATAATCTGTTGGATTTCAATCTTATGGCATTCATATGTTTTGCAATAAGCGCGTAAATGCCACAAAAAATACTTACCTGTCAATAACTTGACAGTTGCTCACCATCTAAGTATTTAGTTTGATTTAAAATACAACTCACACTCAAGTTAAATATTTTACAAAAAATATTAACCACTGTGAATTAAAGATCGTATTCACACAAACCTTGAATAAAAAATAGTAAAAACTAAAACAGTACGAAGTCGACTCCATTGCGCATTTGTTTTAGCAGTGAAAAAATATCGGGCGCATACTTGCCGCGGCCTCAGGGTTGCCACGCGGGCGTTATTATTATTATTACTTTTATATTAATTTTGAAGTTATCTTTTATTATAGACTAGCTCTCGTTTGACCATTTCACTTGATGGTAAGCGATGATCTGGTCGACGGTGAAGCACGCTTGTCTAGAAGTAACCTATTCACTAGAGACTTAAAGACCCTCAGGTTGTAGCTATCAGGAAACACAGACTCCGGCAGGGAATTTCACTGCTTACAACATACAGTTCTATAACATTCTGTTATTTGTCTCATCTGTTAAAAGAAAAATTATATATATCTAGAATTATTAATATTTCACTGACGTCTTTATGATAAAAACAATAAAAATAAACGGACAAAATTGAACTTTTTCATTTAATTGGTATTTCGTAAATGTTACAAGGAAAACCAGTTTACTATTCGTTTCTAAAACTGCATAAATTAGTTAGCAGGAAAAACTGAATTATACTTGTATATAAAATTATGAGTATGTATGTATATGTGTATGTAAAGGATCGTAGCATTATGTTCTGTGGTTTCTGCGTACCTCCATGGGGTAAATAACGTGAGTACATGAACACTATTTTGTATTTAAAATTTAAATTTGGATTTCATCATCAGCCTAATTTCGTCCACTGCTGGGGGGCATATGAATCCGTTCACCAATAAAGACTTGAAAATATAACGAACTGACAATCAGAGTTACTTTCGCATTTAATTATTACTAGCGACCGGCCTCGGCTTTGCCCGACTTCATAAACAAAAACCTTCCTCGTTTCTTTTTTTTTTTTTTTTTTTTTTTTTTTGAAAAAACGTTGCCCCACACTAGGAATTTCTTCCTGTATCGTGGGTGCGTTTACAAACATGTAAACTCACATACACAACACCCAGAGCCGGAACAACTATCTGTAGGTCATACAAATATTTGTTCCGTGCGGGAATCGAACCCGCGACACGCAGCGCAGCAGTCAATCGCTCAACCACTGCGCCAACCGTGCACCCAAACTTCTCACTCTTTCTATTGGCGTAAACAGCATGAAAATCCGTTTAGTATTTTTTGAGTTTATCGCGAACAGACTGACAGACGCGGCGGTGTACTTTGTTTTTAGGGTTCCGTACTCAATGGGTAAAAACTGAACCCTATTACTAAGACTCCGCGATCCGTCTGTCTGTCATCAGGCTGTATCTCATGAACCGTAATAGCTAGGCAGTTGAAATTTTCACAGTTTTTTTTTTTAATTTTTATTTTATTTCTGTTGCCGCTATAACAACAAAAACAGAATAAAATTAATATTTAAGTGGCTCCCATACAACAAACGTGTTTTTTTTCCGTTTTTTGCGATAATGGTACGGAAACCTTCGTGCGCGAGTTCGACTTGCACGTTGCCGGTTTTCATAATACATTTTATTTGTAGGGTTGAAAATCCACCCAAAAATGTTTACATAAAAATAATAATAAAAGATTCAATCAATCTGCCTAGCCTTATCCCAACTATATTGGGGTCGGCTTCCAATCTTACCGGATTCAGCTAAGTACCAGTGTTTTACATGGAGCGACTGCCTATCTGACCTCCACAACCCAGTAACTGGGTAACACGGTACCCCTTGGCAAGACTGGCGTCAGATCTCAAGCTTCTGACTACCCGTAACGACTGTCAAAGATCTTCAAATGACAGCCAACGGCTTAGCGTGCTTTCCGAGGCACGGAGGAAACTCGGTATATTGAAATGGTCACCCATCCACGGACCGACCTCGTCAAGCGTTGCTTAACCTTGATGATCGACCCGTGCGGCTGTTATTATTTAGCCACGAGCTCCTCTTTATAATTATACTAAAAAGAAAAAAAAAAGATTCTGCAAAGAAAAATGAGTAAGCCAAATATACAATAGTTCTTATTATCTAAAGCTGACGTCATTATCAAACGGACGAGTGATATGATAACTGATAAGGCTGTCATATTAAACCGACGCGTCACGATAACACTGATAACGGAAATTATGCTTATTAACTGTTGACTTACCGAAAATATCACTTGTAATCATGTTTAGGGTTCTGTATCCAATAATACGCGCCTGTAACTGTCCCACTGCAGGGCTCGTGCCTCTTCTCATACAGAGAAGGCACGAACATTGATCACCACGTGCGCTCAGTGCGAGTTGGCGATTTCAAACTTATATCACACTTTTATTATAAAGGCGGAAGTTGTGTGTATGGGTGTGTTTGTATGTTTGTTACTCCTTCACGCTCAAACGGCTGGATGTATCTGGATGAAATTAGGCACAGAGATAGATTATAGTCAGGAATAGCACATAGGGTACTTTTTATCCCGGAAATATGTTCCCTCGGGATAATTTTTGACATTCACGCGGGCGAAGCCGCTGTTTTTTGATTCGTAGTTCAACTCAACCAATGGTTAAATATAAAATGGTTTCAAAATTCGGTGAAATACGATTTTCACCTATTTCTAGCCTCGTAAAGGGTAAAAAAAGTTACGGAGTTAATTATTTGACCATTTGTTAGACTAAAAAGTGATAAATGAACGCCTTTTACCAAATTTTTAAACCATTGGTCTACGTGTTTAACCATTGGTTGAGTTAACTACGGATAAAAAAACTTTGCCTTAGTGTTCCGTACCAATTTATCAATATATGGGTACTTGTTAGTAAAATTTACGTAACAGTAAACATTATCACTAAATTTCAAGTTCATTGGTTAATGGGCAATTAAAAAATTCTTCGGAACAATATGTGTGACAGACGACAGACAGACAGACCGACACGTCAGTGACAGCAATAGGGCTCCGTTTGGACCCTAGTAGGGAATCCTAAAACGAAGTCACATTACCAAGACGCAATAAAATATTTTTTAAGTGTCGCAGAGTACGGAACCACTGTACAGAATGACTTGCATTAACTGGTATTTTTAACGATAACAAAATACCTACCTCATTCACGATGATTTTTATAAATGACTTAGATAACGTGGAATTTGCTAGTCGATGAGATGACCGTCATCACAAGTTTTTATTTAACTTCCCTTGTTAGTTAGTATGTACCGGTCAAATCTTGCAACTGAATTTTAAAACAGTTTTCAGAATCAAAATCTACTCTTTATTTTTTATCATTTCTTGTAAAATTGTTGTGTGCGGTGTGCCGAAGCAGGGTGTTTGCTTATTTTGTTGTGTCGAACATCGTAAAATTAGACAAAACAGTTATCTCCACTCTAACCGGTTCAGCTGAAATGTTGAATACACTTTTGGTTTGGATGACTGCAAGGTAAGCTTGATTAAAAAAAGTTTTATTAAATCTAGTTCTCTTACGTAACAACTTTGTCTTATTTTTTACTGACTTTCGAAAAAGGAGGAGGTTCTATGTTCGACTTCTTGTATGTTTTTTTTTTATGTATGTTCACCGATATCTCCGTCACTTGTGGACCGATTTCGAAAATTCTTTTTTTGTTTGAAAGAGTATGTTTCGAAATTGGTCCCATTTTAATTTGGTGAAGATCTGATGAAGAACTTCGAAGATATACAACAGAACTCTTTAATAAATAACGGCAAATCTCTCGGGACTGCTTCAATCGCATGTCTGTTTATTTTTTATACCATTTCATAACATAACATCACGCCAGTACGCTCTTAAGGGGTAAGCAGATCTCTCATTTGATCGGTTTTGTTCAAGTTTCATGATATTCGGGTACCTAATCTATTCTGGCGTTATAGGAAACTTACTAAACAACTTGCCTATTAGGTAGGTACAACTAAAAAGTGAAAAATAAAAAAACTTTTTTACAAAAAAATACTACCGACTTCCAAATAAGAAAACTACAAAGTGAAAAATAACTTAACGGTGTCTTTCGTAGGTTCCATTTTTTTGCGTTATGGACACCGACTTCCAAAAATAAAGAAATTTTTCACTTTGTAGTTTTCTGGAAGTCGGTAGTATTTTTTGTAAAAAAGTTTTTTTTTTTCAAAGGATAATTACAAACTACGGTTTTAAAAATATGCACCGTATTTAAAATTGCCAGCCCTATGTCCTCTAATGTTCGGTTGCTAGAGCGCTGCAGCCGCAAAAGAGCGCTAATGCATATTTGTGTTGCGTTAATTTTTATAGTTTTTTGTTACTTTCTTCTTTTTTGTTTACATTTGATGTTTTAAGTTAATAGGGGGACTTACTTTTTTATGATATTTGTTTATTAATTGTTGTTTGTTATTTCTGTTTTGTAATAGTTACCAGCGCATTCATATACGTACGACGAGGCAATTGTTTAACAGATTTATAGAAAGCCTAAAATGAAAAGGAATTAGTACATACCCCCGTATATGTATTAATTATATCCATTGTATTATTCAGATGTATAACCTCTATTACTGTAAAGTTTAATAAAAATACTTTCATAGTTTTTGGCGTGACAAATCAACTTACAACCAAACAACAATTTTACCTATTTTCTGTTTATTGTAACTGTGTACATTTATCTATATACTAATATAAAGAGTAAATGTTTGTATTTATATATTTTTGTAAGAAACGAATAAACTTAAAAAACTACTAGACAGATTTCAAAAATTCTTTCACCATTGGGAAGCTACACTATCCCCGTGTGTCATAGGCTACTTTTTATCTTATTATTTTTTAAACAACGCAGGTGAAACCGCAAGGCGACCACTAGTTGTTAAATAAATATATAAACAGCCATACTTACAAACTTTCACATTTATAATATAGCAAGAAGGATGTTTAGTAGGACTTATCTAAAACATGAAGAGTATAAAATAGTTGAGCATAGATATAAATTTGGCCGCTACGCCGTTCCTCACTTCCGCTGCAAACGTTTCGTAAGCTGCGACGTCACATTCCTTGTACTGCGACTGATCTTGATACTTTGACTATTTATTTTATTTACATATACTTTATTGTAGGTAAACCAAGTTAAAACAGAAAAGGAAACTTTAAAATAGATACAACGGGTGGCCTTATCGCATACCGAACTCACTCTCTCGCAACTATTATTCTAATTTAGGTGTATAGTAAAGTACTTATATTCTGCGGTGAAGGAAAACATCGTGAGGAAATCGGCATGTCCTAGAACCAAAAATTCGTAGACATGTGACATCCACTAACACGCACTGGGCCCGCGTGGTGGATAACGAGCTCTCACAGAGAGGAGGCCTGTGTCCCAGCAGTGGGAACATTAAAAGGCTGGTGATGATGATGAAAGTATATTCTACTAGCTTCTGTAAGCGACTTCGCCCGTGTGATATGTGTTTTACTATCCCAAGAGAACATTATACCGGGAAGGAGAGTAGCCTATGTGCTATTCCCGACTATAATCTATATCTGTGCCAAATTTCATCCAGAACCATTTAGCCGTTATGGCGTGAATGAGTAACAAACATACATCCACGCATCCAAACTTTCGCATTTCATCAAGAAGAAAAAAGATAAAATTTGTATTTTTCTGTTGTGAAAGCTATATTACTGTAAAGTTTCATCAAAATCCTTTCATAAAACATCCATCCATCCAATCTTTCACATACACATTATTAGTAGGATTCTATTCTGGTATTTATAGGTACTCGAAAATATCTTATCTCTAAATAGTAAAACAACAGGCACGTTAGTGTAGTGGCACCAAGTGCTACAGCCGAGCAAGTGGTCCTGAATTCTATTCAACTTTTTTTTTTGTATAAAGTTGCCCCACATTAGGAATTTCTCCTGTATTTTTGATGAACAATAACAATGACAAATTGGTTTTTAACGAAACCAAATTTTTATAAAAACGTTTTTAAATCTAAATACTAAGTTCAGTTAAGTACTCGTACCAAATATTTAAGCAAAACAATTGACATGTGAAGCACAAAACTGAGTATTTTAATAAGTATACAAAAATGTGCAGTACGTACTTATGTACGTCCTTCGCGGCTACCTCGCCACGATATTACATCTGTTGTACACCGACCGCCAGGTCTTGGTACTTTTTGTATTAAATAATATTATTGCTCGCGTTTGAAACCTATCCCACCTGCGATGATGAGGTCGAAGGTGACTAGAAGTAACCTATTCACTCTTGTCCTAAGAGGCAATGCGGTCATCTGTGACCGCATTCCACTGAATTTCCTAAGTAAAAAGTCATAATTCGAGGTTTGGCTCTCGCATAGTTCCTCCTCCAATATTGGAGAAATTTAAAAGGCAGGGAATTCTGCTCCTTAGCTGATCTCACAATAAAAGTATTCTCAAAACGTTAAGTGCGTATGGGTGGGATGTCCACCATGTACCGATGGCGCATCGCCGTACTCGTAACCGTACCGTACTAGACAGGAAAACCAACTAAAGATGCAGTTTATTAAATGCTTTTTTTTTGTTCCGGGTTGGAAAATTCTCATTGGATGTCCTCCGCCCTGGGCGGAGGGGTCTGTCAGGCTCCTACTGACTAAAAACCACCCCGGTGGTCGATCTCACACTTACGCCGGGGATCGCGGGAACAACGATACTTCCGCAACCCCCGGCTAGTGCCGGCCTGCAACTGTGGGCCTCGGCCTCGGGTTGGGAGGGAATGAGGTGTTTGACTACCCCGCGACGTCTTAGAGGGGCGCGCGTGGAACACTATGCGCCGCCACCTCAGGTCCTGATGTGTGGGGGGCTGGAAGAGGGCGTGTCGATGACAAACGGACTCTTTTTAGTAAAATACCTTACCTGGCTCAGAATTCAGCCACGGCAACACTCCGTGGAGGACCTCCTCACGTGAACAGACAACAGGACATGCGGCACATGGCGAATGGTAGGCCATGGTCTGTGAGGAGACGCCGCACAAACACCGAAGATCAGAACCATCCCCACCTGTGGAGATTGTCTGTTCAGAGTGTTCCGATTCTAGTTTAACGATGACCTATAAGTTTGTTTAGTAATTGGAGATCCTAAATATCTAATGGGCTCGTTATTTGAGCATATAAACCAATTGTATGATACCCGAGCCACGTCCTACGCTGCTCAAATGGTCAATTTTCTCTAATTTATGACGTAACTATGGCTAAGAGACAACTTATATCGACTGGGTTACATCGGAACACATGAATTAAGGTTGTGGAGATGCTCTTGCATCAAAGAAAGAAGAAGAAAGAATGGGAGAACTATAGGAGAAGTCTTTGCGTTGGAAGGCCTCCCGCTAGGTGGAGCATGCACCTGGTGACGGTTGCGGCCATGCGCTGGATGCGAGGCGCATGGGCCGTAATGTGGCGACATTTGGGGGCGGGCTATGTTCAGCAGATGGTATCTTTCGGCTGAATTGATGGTGTGAAAGATGGGTATTGAGGTGAAGACTGAGAAGTATGGATGAAAAAGACATGTTTGACCCCAAATAATATGCATAACAGCAAGAGATAATGCTCATTTTGCTTTTGCCCCCGGTTTTGCTATAGTGCGCGCGAAACTAACTAGTTCCGCGCGCACTATAGCAAAACCGCGTTCGCCGCGCCTTAGGTATGTGAGCGGTGGGACGGAGAGGCGGGGGCGCCAGTAAAACCCGGGATGACCCATTGACATTGTCATTGTCCATTGTCCTAACCCGCCCCCTCACCCCTGTCGCCACCTAAGGCGCGGCCAACTAGTTCCGCGCGCACTATAGTGTAAAGGCGTTTGCCACTCAGACACATACATACAAAACATCATTATTATCTTCAGGTTATTGTTCCCACTGCTGGGACACAGGCTTCCTCTCTGTGAGTGGAAATGGGCCGTAATCCACCACGCGGGCACAGTGCGGGTTGGTGGATGTCACATGTCTTCGAATTTTTGGCTCTAGGACATGCCGGTTTCCTCATGATGTCTTCCTTCACCGTTTTGAGAGGAGTGATGATGAAGTAATTTACACAAAGTAATGCCTGCCTGACCTACAACTTGTAAGTCGCGGCCATACCAACACATAATTTACTTAAGGTTACACTAGTCGATAATTCTTCCATACAAACGTAGTCTAGGGATTACTCCACTGTTTAACGATGTACGTTCTAAATAAAAATGATATCATTTGTCTCATCATTATCTAGCCCTGTATGAAAACAAAAAAGAAAATATTTGAAAGTTATGAGCGTCGAATATTCCATATTTCAACACTAATTTTAACGCATCTTTGGGCGGCAATAAATACCATAAGAAGACGGAAAATTGCAAAACGGCCTCCATACAGGGATAGATTAGTAGTTCAACAATGCAAATAATTTTATTTTGATAATATACATTTAGTCGTTTTTTCATAATAATTAGACTCCCAAAGGTCTGTTTATAAAATTTCGCGCGCTCGTTTTCTGCCTAAATCATCATCCATTTCGCTACAAACTTGCAAAAGTTTTATTCGTACGCGAACTAGCTTCTTACTGCTCATAGCATCTATCTCTTTCGCACGCATGAGATAGCAGGCATTTTAACCCCGCGCACAAAATAGTTCGTGCCATCGACTAGTGTACCCTTAACATAAAATAGTTGGAAATAGAAACTCATATAAACGACTGCGTAATTTTTAGAGGAAATTGCAAAGACTAGCCATTTTCATTGAATTTCAACAAATAACACTACAGTGTTACTTACATATATCGATACTTGCAGTAATACAGGATGTTGGCTCTTTAAGTCAAGAGTGAATAGGTTACTTCTAGACAAGCGTGCTTCACCGTCGACCACATCATCGCTTACCATCAGGTGAGATACTAGTCAAGCGTAAGCCTGTCGTTAAATAAAAAAAAAAGCAAAACTCCTACTTCTGAATAATTTAAAGTGGGATAGAATAAATTTGAAGGTTTCACTTCTACCGAATGTGAACTATACCACATGTTTTTAGGGTCCCGTACAAAAATGGTAAAAAGGAACCCTTATGGTACGACTCAGTCTGTCTGTCACAGTTGGGTATTTCAAGAACTACTAATGCTATCAACTTGAAATTTGGACTTTGGATAACGGAAACGCCCTCACGTCCCTAGCCACCGCAGGAGACGCCCCGGGCGTCGGAAGTCGCCAGACGATGCCCGACAACCGTAGGCGCGGGCTTGCGGACGGCGAGTAATGGGTAGTTCGCCGCTGGCCCGAGTCGACGGCGCGTAGTGTACCACGCGCGCCTCAAAGAGATGTCAGCAAAAACTGTAAGGGACCGCTAGGGCCGATGCCTGTCTGGGTCGCGGATAAATTTGAAATATAGTTACCGCGGCCCTGGCACAAGAAACTGAAGGAACACGGGTGGGTTTTAGTCAGTATAAGTCTGACGGAGAAGTCATTGGATGATTTCCCAAAAAAACAAAAAAGGGTGTATCGTCCCCAGTTACTGGGTTGTGTATTATAAAATACTGGTACTCAGCTGCATCGGGTTGTACTGGAAGCAGATCCGATATAGTTGGGGCTAGCCAGATGACGGTTTTCGGCATTGATCCTATAATCAGTCATATATTAATAAGTCCCCCTGTATGTAACCTAGTTTACGGCATTAGAATCATATATTATTCATTCCATTACTTACCTATGTAGACGTTTCAGGCTGTTAGGATCTAGAAAATTCTATAATGAAGAAAGGCATATTTTTATGTAGACATACTAGTATTATATGACTAGCTGACTCTGCCGGCTCCGTTCCTTACTATCTTAATTCTTACTATATAATGTACTAGCGGAGGCCTCGCGGTTTCACCCACGTAGTGCCCGTTCCCGTGGGTATACAGGGATAAAAAGTAGCCTATGTCACCCGGGGATAGTGTAGCTTAACAACGGTGAAAGAATTTTTGAAATCGGTCCAGTAGTTTTTACCCGGCTGCAAGGAAAGGGTTATGTTTTTCGCGCGTATCTTGTATGTATGTATGTAATATTCTTTATTACCTCGGTATCTTTCAAACCACTTGACGAATTTATTTAGACATCGTAAGCTAGGTCTTGGCCGTCCAGTGTTCTTAGGTAAGTGCCGGTAAAAAAAATAAACATGGCGGATTTTGGGAGCCATATTGTAGGGGTTGCATTTTTTTTCTTCGAAACCCATCGAGTGGGGTATCAAAATGAAGGTTTTTTAGAGGTGATTACAAAAATATACACCACTTATATGTTTAAAATCATTCGAAAAAAAAATAAGTTTAACAAAAAAGTTGTAAATAAAAAAAGTTAATAAAATCAAAAAGCCCCACTGCTTAAAAACCGGCCAAGTGCGAGTCGAACTCGCGCACGAAGGGTTCCGTACCATTATCACAAAAAACGGCAAAAAAGCAGTTTGTTGTATGGGAGCCCCACTCAAATATTTATTTTATTCTGTTTTTAGTATTTGTTGTTATAGTGGCAACAGAAATACATCATCTGTGAAAATTTAGCTGTCTAGCTATAACGGTTCATGAGATACAGCCTGGTGACAGACGGACAGACAGACAGACAGACGGATCGCGAAGTCTTAGCTATAGGATCCCGTTTTTACCCTTTGGGTACGGAACCCTAAAAACGAAATGAAAAGATATAAACAAGAAGAAAAACATGCTGTGCAGTTGGAGGATACATCTGGTTTTGGTCAGCCGGCTCGCGAATATGTATCCTCCGACTGCACAGCATGATTTTCTTCATCTATATATATAAAAACCAATGCCACTTTTCGTTGTAATTTCATAACTCAAGAATGGGCTCACCTATCCGAACCAAATGATATAAAACAATGAATCCTAGTCGTGTTTGGGCTTATTGGAATCGTCATAATATGTACTTTGGCTATAAATTATTATCATGTTAATTTGTGATACCTACCAAACTAAAAAGAGAAAAATAAAAAACTTTTTAACAAAAAATCAAACCTACTTCCAAAACAAAAAACTACAAAGCAAAAAATAACTTTCTTTTCCGAAGTCGGTGTCGAAAAACGGAAAAGATTGGGTACAAAAGACATATTTGATACAATAAACGGTGAAATGGGGCTAAATATGCAACGTTTTCTAGTCAAAAATATATACATAGAGGGTGGGCAAAAAATCGTGGATCAAACGCAGCAGGGCGATAGTTGGGGTAAATAGCAGTAACAAAAAAAAAATGGTACTTTAGAACCTTTTATAAGAGTAAACTCGTGCATCCTAATTTCGCCAGTTTACAAATCAAAGTGATGTAATATTGTAAACACACAACCCGCCTCTTTTAAGTCGGTTAGCCGAGCGCTCACAAGTCCGTACTGTCACATTTAACTCCGTTTATCGATTGGGATACTAATAATAGAAACGGTAGACGCTTGGCGCAAGCCATGAGCGGAGCGATTTAATGCATTTTAATTTTTATACAAAATCTCCAAATATTAAAAAGTGTGAAGGAAAACATCATGAGGAAACCTGGACTTGGATAATCTCTGAGTCTGAACCACTATACTTATTTTGAAAAATGTTACACCATTTTTGAAAGCTACATTATCCCAGCTATAAATTATTATAACTCAGAAAAAAGCTGGGGCGGGCCACCAGTGGTGAATATAAGTTTGATATCGCCAACCCGCATTGAGCGCACGTGGTGATCAATGCTCTCTGAGAAGAAGCACGAGCCCTCCAGTGGGACAAAAGAGCGTGGTATTATTATCCATTTTAGACTCCTAGATACACCATTGTGACTTTGGCTAACAGTAAAAGATAAAATTATCGAATCTTCCACGACTTATCTATTCCTACTCTGATAATGTGTCTTTATCATGCACTCATAAATTCTAAATTGAAATCGTTTTTACAAGTTTTTAATTAACTTGCAATGTATGTATGTGTGTTCGGGTCAAATCTTGCAACTGAATTTTAAAGCAGTTATCCCCCACCGATTAAGATGAAATTTTGCAAACACGTTTAGTTGCAATGCATGGTTAGCTAAGTGACGTCATTCTAAATCCAAATTAGTGGACGGCCCAATATGGCGGACTAGTTATTTTTTGTGCACTGACATGATATGGGTATCAAATGAAAGGGTTTGCTGAGAAGAACACGAAAAAAGCTTGTTTAAAAAAATTATTTTTTTAATTAAAATTTTATTATTAACTTGCTTTGTTAGTATGTATAGACACAAAGTATGAAAGTGGGCGGGGCGGCGCGGTGGTATGGGTCAAATCTTGCAACTAAATTTGTAATACAGTTATCCTCAACCGATTGAGCTTAAATTTTGCATATACGTTTGGTTTGGACGATAATGCACGGTTAGTCATCTAAATCCAATATGGCGGACTCACAAAGATGGCGGACCAATTATCAATCCCATGATATGGGTAACAAATGAATGATTTTGCTTAGAAATATATGAAAACTAAAATATCTTGTATTTTAAAAGTTTTCCACGTAACATCACGCCAGTATGGCCTGTAGGATTGGGCAGAGGTGCACCTGTACACCCACACTTCGTCATTAATGTTTAACTCCTTGACAACAAAAAAATGCTTCTGTTAATTATTTATCTTACTCAACTGCGTTAGAACTTCAGAAGGCGGGTTATGTTACTGAATTATTGTCAAAATACGACCGTCAGCGGCCTGTTTGGTGAAATGACTGAGGTTAGTACGTACTCCAAAGGCTTGTCCCAAATATGTTGTGGTTTTCAGCTTATCCTGAAGCCGCTGGGCGTCAATATTTTAATGGAGCGGCTGCCTATCTGGCCTCAACTGAAATACTCTGCAAACGTAACCGTAACTGGTTGAATGCTGCCTGTAAAATAAAAATAAAACTGTTTAGTCGACTGCCGAGAGTTGTTTACGACTTATTGTCGGGCCTACGTTGTCCCCCCATATCTAAGCACTAATGCTGTAACATGGAAATATTGTAAAACCAAACCATTTTTAAAGGAGTAACCATGGAGTTATTGCCGATTCTTCTCCATAGGAAACGACTAACCCGAACCGTGCACCTTTTTTTATTTTTTTTGAGTCCTTCATTTAGATAAACCTAAAAATGTAGGACACGTAGTTTTTCTTTTGCCACATAAACAAAAAATACGAAGATACAGTGCGTTGAAATATCGTGTGACCGTGTGACGCCACGGTGTGCTACATTTTTACTGACAATGTGACGTCACAAGCCCCCACTCGTGAACTTTGATGCGCTTTGTCTTTGTCAAAAAAAAAAAATATACAAAAAAAAAAAAAAAAAATGATGATCAAAGGTTGAAAACGAGACCCTATTAATAAGACTCCACGATCCGTCTATCTGTCTGTTCGTCTATTCACCAGGCTGTATCTCATGAACCCTGATAGCTAGGCAGTTGAAATTTTCACAGATGATGATTTTTTGTTGCCGCTATAACAACAAATACTAAAAATGGAATAAAATAAATATTTGAGTGGGGCTCCCATACGATAAACGTATTTTTTTGCGGTTTTTTCCCCTAATAGTACCGAACCCTTCGTGCGCGAGTCCGACTCGCTCTTGGCAGGCTTTTTATTTATTTGATAAAACGAAAAATACGTGTCCAATATTATTTGATAATCTTACTGAGGGTACAAGTTTCTCACTCTTTCTATTGGTGAAAACTGCATGAAAATCCGTTCAGTAGTTTTTGAGTTTATCGTCAACAGACCGGGCCGACTTTGTTTTATAATAATTATTATATAATATATTATGTACTGAAGTAGAAAGGTAGACACAATACAACAGCAACAATGAAAGAGTAAAAGAGAGTAAGTAAAAAAAACACGAATTCCTTCTCTGTCTCAGAAGAGGCCTTTGCCTTTCAGAAGACAACAAATTGTAAATAACACAGACACACAGTGAGCAACCGTGAATCAATGCTCGCCCCTTCTCTGTATCAGAAGAGGCCTTTGTCCTTCAGAAGACTAACAGGTATCTGTAGAAACTTGTGAAATGATTACCAAATCAAACTATAACTCCATACAAAAATCAGCAAAAAATACAACAAAAAATACGTTTTCCTAATCTCCAAATTCTATGTAAGCTAGTCTTTATTAATAAGTTAAACAAACAACTTTAGTAATTAAGACCTTCTTTAGTAAAAGTTAGGGTTCAAAATCAATTGGCAATTAATGTAGTATTCGGTTTATACGTCCTTCTGTAAGTAGCGATCGAAACTTCGTGAACAGTTGTTTACTGAGAACGGGAAGTTTTGATACTTTTTATTATGAAAATCGCAGAAAATGTTTGTGTTGGGTATTTGGAGTGATTTTCTTGATTCTTTAAAGAAATGAGGCAAGTTTTTTTATTAAGTAATTAAAATATAAATTAACGTTTATTTCAGACTTTCTGTCCATAAGTAGATTACACACATACACACACTTGTACAGATATACTTACTATACTTGTAGTAGTTGAAATCAAGGCTTGCAATTTAAATTTGACCCATTTCCCGGTGTTCGATCAAGCTAATATTTTGAGAGAAGACATAAGATAATAATAATCATAATAAACAAAATTTAAACAATGTCTAAATATATATATATATATAATAAACCAATAAGAAGAAGAAAACAAATAAAATAGTTAAAATGACCAACAATTCAAAATCAAACAAAAAATGACAACTAAGAAGATTAAACTAAGAAGAAAATGTTGACACGAAGCCAGGCCCGAGCCAAGAACACACGCTCAACATCTTCGGGTTCGTCGCTCAGCTCCGCCTCGCAGTCGCCGGGACCACCTACAACTAAATTTAAACAATGTCTAAATATATATATATATATAATAAACCAATAAGAAGAAGAAAACAAATAAAATAGTTAAAATGACCAACAATTCAAAATCAAACAAAAAATGACAACTAAGAAGATTAAACTAAGAAGAAAATGTTGACACGAAGCCAGGCCCGAGCCAAGAACACACGCTCAACATCTTCGGGTTCGTCGCTCAGCTCCGCCTCGCAGTCGCCGGGACCACCTACAACCGTGAGTCAAGCGATCCCGGACGCTGCAGTTGCGTCGAGCTCGAGCGACGAATACTTCTCTCCGCCGACGACACCACCACCTACGCGTCGACGGGGAGGACGCCGGCCGCCGGATAGCCTGGGACCTCGAGGCCCATCGGCCTCTGACAGGGTCCCCGCTCCCGGTGGAAGTGTGCAGCGCATGCGATGGACGCAATCGATTAATGAAAACGTCATGCGCGCATACTTTGGGGCTACAGAGGGGGGAAGTAACCTGACTGCGTACCGTGGTCGGATGCTCTCTCTGTTTCAGGTGCTTGAGCCAGCAGTCAACGTATCGGCCCAACGTCTATCGGATCAAGTGCGGGTCATCCAACGTAACCGTATGCTGGATGACATCGTACTTGATAGACTGCGTGAGGAATCACGGAGTAGCCGTGTCTCGCCTGCCTTGCCACCGGCCGCGGTGCAAATGCAACCCAGTGTTTCACCGCGACCTGACCATGTTGGAGAGGATGACGACGACGGGGCTATATCCGTGAGTACCCAATGCAATGATCGATTGAGGAGCGCTTTGGAGTCTGCATTCCGAGAGTATCGTTCCACACCGCCTGAGCTTAGACCTCGATTACCTCGTCTGCCCATGCATAAGAAAAATAGGGCGCTGGTGTGTGCTCTAGATTCGCAGCTATCAAATGTTTTTGATAGCAGCAAAGACCTTGCCGATACCCACTCAATCTTGTATTGTGCGGCTGCAGCGGCATGTCGTGTAGCTAACGTCAAATTTCCCAAAACTGATAGAGCTACACGACCAGCTATACCAGCTTGGCAGTGCAGGATTGAGCGTCGTATCGGTGAGGCTAGAGCACTCATCGGCAAGCTTATCTGCTTCAGGGAGGGCAACACTCGCCCTAGAGTGATGCGCTTTGTGAGGCGGGCATTCTCGGGGACTGATATCAGTTCTCGAGATTATCTGTCCCGCGTCACAGAGCGTATCGACTTCCTGAAGCAGAAGATCTATGCATGGGCAAGCCGTATTCGTCGGTACAAGCGGCGAGTGGAGCGATACACTCAGAATCGCACATTCCGGAGCAACGAAAGGTGGGTTTATAGGGCTTGGGAGCGACCCGACCAAGGTGTGACTGATATGCGCCTACCGGATAATGACGCCATGTGTTCGTTTTGGCGCGATATCTGGTCGGTGCCTGTCAGTCATACTGAGGGTGACTGGACTCGGGAGGTCGAGCAAGCGTGCGATCCGATACCACAAATGGGGGCAATTACCATCAGCCCCCAAGATGTGGCTCGTGCAGTCCGTCCGTTGCCCAACTGGAAATCTCCAGGGCCAGACGGACTGCAAAACTTTTGGATTAAATGGTTCCAAAGGTCGCACGCTCGTTTGGCAACTCAGTTCCAGTCTGCCTTAGAGTCCGGGTCGTTGCCCCAGTTCCTAACGACAGGAATAACCCACCTGCTCTATAAATCGGGTAGTTCTGCGGAACCTAAAAATTATAGACCGATAACGTGTTTACCGACGGTCTATAAAGTTCTTACATCCATTCTGAGAGCGAAAATTAATCAACATATTGACAATAACGCCATCATGTCTGCTTCTCAGAATGGATGTAGGAACGGGTCCCGCGGTACTAAGGAGCTGCTCCTCATAGACATTGCCATTAGCCAACAGGTTCGCCGTTCCCGCAAGGATCTGGCGACATGTTGGATAGATTACAAGAAGGCCTATGACTCAGTGCCACATACATGGCTCATGAGGGTGCTGGAGTTGTATAAAATTGATACAACTCTGCGCGCCTTCCTGACGTCATGTATGGGGCAGTGGAGGACGGTCCTTCACTATCCAGGATGTCGACAGATTCAGGAAAACAGCGAACCTATAAGGATCGAGCGCGGAATATTTCAGGGCGACAGTTTGAGTCCTCTGTGGTTTTGTTTAGCCCTGAACCCTCTCAGTACACTGCTGGAGGGTTCAGGCCTGGGCTATCGGTTGAGGAGAGGTGGTCAGGTCATATCACACCTCCTTTACATGGATGACCTGAAGCTCTTTGCCCCCAACAACTTGCAACTGATGAAGCTACTGAAGGTAACAGAAACCTTCAGTGACGCCATCAGGATGGAATTTGGTGTGGACAAATGTGCAGTCATGCATGTAAAGCGAGGGGAGATTATGGAATCCGTGGGAATACAACTCTCGGACTCCATACACCTTAGATCCCTTTCCTCAACTGAGACTTATAAGTATTTGGGTATGTCGGAAGCACTAGGCATCAATGTTACTGACGTGAAACAGTCGTTGAAGGAACGCTTCTTTGGCCGCCTGAAAAAAGTACTAAATAGTCTTTTATCAGGCGGGAACAAGGTGCGCGCCTTCAACGGCTGGGTCATGCCGGTCTTGATGTACTCTTTCGGCATACTCAAATGGACTCAGACAGAACTTGACGCCCTGGATAGGAGAGTCCGCACATTGCTTACCGCAAATCGTATGCATCACCCACGGTCATCGGTTATGAGACTGTATATCCCTCGGAAGAGCGGGGGTCGTGGCTTTTTAAATGCTAAGACCCTGCACAACCGCGAGGTATGCAGTCTTAGGGAATACTTCCAGGCCGCTGACGTGGGTATGCATCGAGATGTGGTAGCAGTGGACAAGGGCCTTACCCCGCTCTCCTTGGCTAACGAGAACTGGCGCAAACCTATAGTATTAGATACTAATGACCGCATGGAGGTATGGCAGAGCAAGGAGCTTCACGGACGCTTCTACCGGGTCCTACATGGGCCCGATGTAGATTTTTTGGCGTCCGTGGCCTGGTTGCGATTTGGTGACCTTTTTGGGGAAACCGAAGGTTTTGTCTTTGCGATTATGGACGAAGTTATGATGACGAACAACTACCGGAAATACATTGTGAAAGATGGCACGGTTGACATCTGTCGGGCATGTCACCGGCCTGGGGAATCCATCCGTCACATTATCTCCGGTTGTTCTAGTCTAGCTAACGGAGACTATTTGCATAGACACAACCTTGTAGCCAGGATTATCCATCAGCAACTTGCTCTTAAATACAATCTTGTGGAATCGGAAGTGCCTTACTATAGGTATGAGCCCGACCCAGTTCTCGAGAATGGCAATGTCACGTTGTATTGGGATCGGTCTATCATCACTGACAGGACTATTGTTGCCAATAAGCCTGACATAGTGGTGATAGACCGACTAGAGCATCGCGCAATGATTGTTGATATAGCGGTCCCCCATGACGAGAACCTCGTGAAGGCTGAGAGAGATAAGAAAAGCAAGTATCTTGATCTGGCTCGCGAGGTTGTCGACATGTGGGATGTGAATACAGCAATCATTGTGCCGATAGTCGTTACGGCCAATGGCATAATAGCCAAGAGCCTCGACGAACATCTGAGGAGGCTCTCGTTGGGCAGCTGGATCAAGGGCTTGATCCAGAAAGCGGTACTCCTGGACACGGCGCGTATCGTTAGGAGGTTCCTCTCTCAGGAGCCCTGACCACCGGTAGCTTGGACCCTGTTCCCGATACCGGTGGGCTACTGTTTTTTTATATTTTTAAATGTTTTTTAAGTTTTCTTTTTTTAAATATTTAAAAATGTAACAAAATAAGAAAAAAGATAAATAAACATCATAATAATAATAATCATTTATTTCAAGTTTCACAGACTCATTAAATTAAACATTCATACACCCATAGTCACATTAAATAATCAAATAAATAGTTCATTATAATATAAATAGAAATAATCAAACAAATCAAACAATGACTAATAAATTTTGCGCAATATTTCCAAATTACCTGCGCTCAATGTGTAACCTACAGCAGTGATTGATATAGGCGCAATCGACCCTTTCCGCGAGCGCGGCCAACATGCTGTTGGAGCTCCCCCGCACTCGCCGCAACAGCGAAGTGCCTCTCTTGCGCATTGTTGCATAAAAACAATCTACGCGAGCCTCCGCAAACATTGTCGAAGCGCTGCAGTAACGGGGTAGACCCAACAACATCCTGAACGCATTGTTAAACTGGACTCGAAGGGCGCTGTACGACCTTTGCGTGTAGTTAGTCCATAAGCTGCATGTGTATAATGTAGTGCAGTAGGCTCTAAAGAGAGTAATTTTAACTCCTGTTGAGCAGCGTGCGAACCTACGGATCACCATATTTGCTCTGACCGACAGCGCCCTTCGCTCCCGTTCAATGTCTGCATCATCTTTCAAGTCGGGAGTAACTAAGTGGCCTAAGTACTTAAAAGTATCTACTCTTTCTAAGGGTGTGCCATTCAGCTTTATAGCTGGCATTTCAATAACTTTTCTCGTCCCTCCCTGAAAGACCATACACTGACTCTTTTTAACATTATACAAAAGTCCGTGATCAGTTGCATAACCCTCACAGATACTCATCAGCTTTCTAAGTCCGCAGACCGAGGCACTCAGCAGCACCATATCGTCCGCGTAACTGATGTTATTGAAACAGACGCCATCGATATGACAACCAGTATGCTGCTCGCTGAGCAGATAAGATATGACTTACCTGCTTATGGATTTTAATTAACAAAAACAAACTCTATTTTTTTCTTAAAGCAAACAGGTTTCGTTAACTTTTAAAATACCTCCTTGAAATCTTTTAACAAACCGCATATAACAATGAATTATCTTCGCGTGATTATTACACATTGTTATTTTGTATATTATCTTTGTGAATGAATATGAAGTTATTCTATGTATATATACTCATAATTATAATTATAACCGGTGTGCGAGTATGACTAGATGTATGAACGTGAGTGAAGCAAAAGGAGTATGTAAGGATCGTAGCAGGAGGCGTTCTGTAGTTTCTGCCTAACACCATGGGAAAAAGGCGTGAGTATGAGTATGTATGTATGTAACTATGTAATAAAGTTAATTTTATTACATCGAGCTTATTTTAAGCAGATATTATTTTAGTAGAGCAACGTTGAGGAAACTACAGACCGGTTTTTCCATAATTTTGTTTTCATGCATTGCCATTATTTATCTTGTTGGTAATTTATATATGGTCGGTTATATAATATCATTTTATAAAAGCGAGTTCTTTAAGCATACTTACTTAGAAACTTACCGAAATCTTATAATATTATAAAAGTGAATGTTTGGTAAAAAATACTTAACGGATTTGTATGAAATTTAGCTTTCAGATTGCTTATAGCCTGAATTAACACAAAGTATATATTTTATTCAGACAGTAGGTTCCTTTGAGATAATTTAATCTTTCTGTGGCGACAGCTAGTCTTAACTATTGACGTATTTTATTCAGTTTATTTTTTTGTGTTTGCCGCGTCGTTGATGTAATAATAAGTCACAATAGCTTTTATATAAATCTTAAACTAGCTAGTAAGAATCCTATTAATATTATAAATACGTAAGTTTTGATGGAGGTTTGTTACTCAATCTCGCCAGAACAGCTAAATGGATCTAGATGAAATTTGGCACAGAGATAGATTTATAGTCTAGAAAAGCACATAGGCTCCTTTTTTTATTTCTACGCGAACCAAATCGCGGACAACAACAAGTACTTAATACATTCAAACAAGGCAAACAAATATTTATATGTATATAATATTTGCAAATATTCCAATTTAAATCAATCAGAAGTTAAATCTAATTTCGTCCGTTGGGAACCAATGAAAGAGTTACGTAATGGATTCGAGTATCAAGACTGCCGCGCCGCAGTCTGCGACCCGACTCTCATCTTTCACTGCTTTCCTTCGGGGACGGACTAGGCCGACGGCGACGCCGCCATATTGTTTTTTTTTGTTACAATTTTAGTATGGAATACTTTGCGAAAATGGCGTTCGAAATTATTATTATATGATTTTAGAATTAAATTATCTGTAATTAAGAGCCTTGTTTATATTTTGTTTTTTTTTTTATTTTATTAGGTACCTAAGGAAATATGAATGTCTTTTTAAATGATTTTAGAATGAAATAAATTGTATTCGAAAAATACAGGTGACTTAATCAGGCTTTGATAAAAATGCAAACATGCAAATCTTGTTTAATGTTACTAGACAAGTTATGCATATTATCTAGACATTAGTGATGTGGCTACGTACTAATGCATTTATAGGATACTAGATATTTTTTAAGACAGAAATGTAGACAAATTAACAAAAATACATGTGTTGTAGTGCCTTTCTTGTATGAGAAGGGACATTTGTCCAGTAGTGGGACAGTAACAGGCTGGTATTATTATTAAACTAAAATAAATGCTTACTATACATAGGTAGATTAATATTTGCTTGGACCGTCCAATTATATACTGGAACTGTTTTATAGTAATACATAACTAAAAAAAATAACGACTACCTAACATGCACATGCATTTTCTTTAAATACTGTAATATACTTATTGTAAAGTTCTTGATTACTTTTGTAACCAATTACAAAAATAAAGAGGTTATGTACTACGCGCTTTTAAATTTTCAAAATGATCATAAGCGTTTTTTATTTCGCTCGTTGTCTCCTAACCTTTGATTTATATTCAAAAAACATTTTAGATCCCACAAAAAAAAGAGGTTTTATTTAAATATAATAAATGCAAATAGCATTTGTAACTTTAAAATAAAAAAAAAACTTGTATCCATGCGGTTGAGACTTATTTGTGAAAACTAAAATTTATCTATTTTGTTATCTACCTGCTACGTCACTAATTAAATACCTACCTAATCATTCAATAGATAATAGGGATGATGAAAAAAATGTTTTTAGTCCGTCAGGTAGATTCATAAAATATATTGGAAAGGTATTTTTTTGTCACGAAATCAAAAAATAACGACGATACATTGCGTTGAAATTTCTCGTAACGTCACGTTTAAGTACACTTTTTACTCAGATGTAAAAAGTTTGTAATTATTTATTGATTTGATAAAGCAAAAAATACGTGGCCAATTATTATTGATAATCTGACTGATGGACTAGTTCAATTTTTTTTACGAAATTACTCTTAGGTACTGCCCGCGCCGAACATCGTACCCTGGACCTCAAGCTCATCGAACACTAGACAAACAAAGCAGTTGTTATATTAATCTGCTGATAAAAGCAAATGATACCGATGTATTCATCAAACAGTATCACAGTCAATTAAAATATAAACTTGTCTATACAATTATGTTTTGTTTGACCTTGAAGAAACTTGTTGAAGTTTATACATAATGTATGAATTTATGACAGCGTCCATCTAGATAGGATTGTAATATTTAAGAATTAGAAGTTCAAATATTAAAAATTATTTACATAAATTAAATTATTCAGTACCATCAAAAACTTTAAATTCTGACGAAATGTAGGTAATAATAAGTAATTATATATAATAATAATCTTTATTCACAGAAATTTTTCACAAGTGTACCACTGCCACACCCTTCGGGGGCGTACGGGCGTGATTATATGTTACAGAATACTATAATTTATAAAACACATTACACTGAAGGAAAACTATATTTTTAACATACAAGTCATTCCTACTTATTATTATTACGAAGCATCAGTTGAATTTAGCTATCATACCGCTGCAAAGCCATGTTTTTCCTCGAAACTAAAAATAAAACCGGTTTTTTTTTACTCCACAATTAATTTATAATCGAATCAATAAAATACTAAATTTAACACATAGTAAGTATAAGAAAAGTTACTTTAAAATAAACTAAATTTTACTGTAGCAATGATTTTAGCCATAAACATAACATAACATCACGCCGCGCAGGGTTAGGCAAACTTGCACCTACAGTACGACCAACACTTCGTCAGTTTTGTGTAAGTCCCAAACATAAATAAAAATTAAAAATAATAAATTTTGCAAAAAAAAAACTAATGTAAGAAAAACAAATAACAATGGCTACTTAAATAATAATACTGCGAGGCGGCGAGTTCGTCCCTGTGCCCCCCCTGCCCTTCGCCCCGCGCCGCCATTTCGTGTTATTGAGAATTTATGTCGCTTAGGATGCCTGCATACTGGCGATGTTCAGCCTTTGATGTAAACTTGACAAATTATTTTTTATTTGATTACGATCAATAATATTGTGATTTGAAACTCGGAACAAACGAAATAGGATAATAAAAAAAACATATTATTTCGTTTTCGACACGCAGGCAATGCCTCTAACAAAAGCTTTGTTATTCATTGTAAAAAAAAATAAGTAAAAACATAAAAACTACAATTTTAATCATCTTTTTTTAAGTAAAACGCCGTTAAGGTGGCAATAGAATCAATCATTATTATTTTTATAATTGAAATTTTCGGCATTCAAAAGTCGGAAATAAACGTTATGACGTTGGAGTGTGTATCAGAAGGTTTGGCAAATTGAATGTTGACTGCCGACATTTATTTTAATCAATGTGACCTTATAGACATGTTTGTTAACTTCGAATCGTTTCCCTATATAGAATTTTGATGATCAGGAAATATTTATTTTCGTTTTAGGTTTGTTTTATTTTTAGTACTAAAACTTAGTAAATATCAATTTAAAAATGATAATATTGCAAAACCATCTTATACATTAATAAATTCATAAGCGGGTTTTGATTTGATCACACTTTTGCATAATTTCTTTCTGACACAATTGACTTGTCATCGAAGCACCATTTCTTCATTCATAGGTACCTACATTTCAATACGCCGTCATTTCAATAGTGATCTCTTTTCTGGCCATTTCACCTTTGGCATTATCCATTCATCGCTTTTTTTTCCGTTTTTTTTACGATTTTCCTATCATTTTAAAATAAAAAAACATACAATTTTTGGATTTATGAGTACTTTTATTTTTTACATACAAAACAACTTGAAAGCTAAACGAACATTTATTGGTTTTACAGACAAAAATAAATATTTTAGCATATTCAGCAAAAAGGTCGGCACGCTAATGTGTACGGGGCCTAAAGACCGGGCGTTGCACCGACTAGATCCGACGAACGCTATCAATGTGCGCGCGCCTGTGTGCGTGTGTATGTGTGTGTCACATGTGCGACGTACAGCGGGGTGTTTTTTTTTTAAAGGATTATAATATTAATAAATGTTTATTTTTATTTTTTGAGAGTTTAAACATTAATCAAATTTAAATCACATCACATTCTTTTGGGCAAAAGTCTCTCACATAGACTTCCAAGCTTCCTGGTGATTTGCCTTCTCCGGCCAATTATCCGTTAACGCCTTTAATTTGTCACATAGCTTAAAAAATATTGTGGATTTTGTGGTGATTGATGAAGATGGTGTATGCTTAATTGCTTATATAGGATCGGACGATTTTTTTTAAGAATGTTTTTGTGTTCCACGTTTTATGGAATAGCGTTATAAAAAAATAAAAAAAATAAAAATTGTTATGCCTATAACTTTGTTTGTCTTAATTTTAGTATGTATTTAATAGTCTTCTTATTAGCTAAAGTGGATGGAATTTGTATGATAAATTCAAAAATTCAAAAGTCATTTATTCAAAGTAGGCTGAGAATCAGCACTTTCCGAACGTCAAAATTACATAAGACTGTCCCCCAAAAACGTCAGCCCTTCACCACTTCCTAGTGCTTTTGCTGGGAAGAAGAAGTGGCGCAACAAACTCCCCAGCAGCACAGCTGTCTGTTCAGTTAGGAAAAAGACAAAAACTTGATTCTATACAATAAATAGTATGCAAATAATTTACATTACTCAACACAAAAAATTAAAACAAAATATAATTTGCCATAATGACAGCTAGCACACGCCAATATACCAACAAAAACATCTAAATCTAAACTCAAGCGAAAATAAAAACTAAAAATAAAAACGTAAACGGAAACGGAAATAAAATTAAGTAGTAACTTTGGGCCCTTCTTCAAATCTAAATGAGAATAGAAAACATCAATCATGTTTTAAATATGTTATTTTTATCTGTTAAAGAAATAATAACTTCCGTGATAAAAAAACTTGAAAAAAAAAGGTTTTTTTTAATCAAAACTAAATTACTCCACTACAAAATCTCCTTATACCTAAACTTCATCCATTATCTTTTGAAACTACCCTCTTTCTACCCACAAGTTATATAAAACAATCGCTCCAAGGCAACACGCTGTATAAGTTCACCTTGT
Source organism: Orthosia incerta (assembly GCA_948252205.1). Classification (NCBI taxonomy): domain Eukaryota; kingdom Metazoa; phylum Arthropoda; class Insecta; order Lepidoptera; family Noctuidae; genus Orthosia; species Orthosia incerta. The sequence goes on from OX411769.1 coordinate 811,762, forward strand.
TTCCACACACGCATAATCTTCATATTATATACTTATGTATATAATATGAAGATTATACGTGTACAATATCGAGTAGTTTAGTCCAAAATATTGGATTTTAGAGTGCTCCGCTATTTATTTAGTTTAGTTTCGGAAATGAGCATTAGGGCTGTGTGACAAAATATCTTTGGTCATAGTAGTTTAAAATAATGAATTTTAGTGTAAGAAAGAAAAATTGTTTATTGCGTCAGGCACCTCGCAAATCATAAAAAAAACAAAAGACTAGCTTCCGCCCGCGGCTTCGCCTGCGTGAAAAGCGTTTTATTATTTTATTGATACCGGGTTGAAAAGTATGTGTATATTAATCCAATGCGAACTTTAACCTTGCAGATGTAGGATCGATGAGGATTTTTTATATTTTATTTATAATGGTGTTCTCAACTTTCGTACTATTTTAACTTTATGCGAATTATTGTAACCTTACTATTTTTGAGCTAACCTGACCGGATTTGTTATTAAAAACCCCAAAAGCCTCCTTTGCGTTGCGCAGTCGGGTAAAAACGATCCTGCCTCTTTGTAATATACACATAAAGTTCTTATTTTTAATAAAAAAATTAAGCAAAGCTTAGGAAAACTTACTTTGCTTAAAACAGACTTAAAAAGATATTTTGGTTTAAGTATTACGATTTTTCATATTTATTATCAAACTAGTTTCAATCGACAAAAGAGAAAATGACTAGAGATTTTTTCATCTTTCTGTGTATTTTCGCTAACAGATAGGTTGGTTTTTAGATTAGCCCGTTATCGATATCATGTTATTATCATGATGCCGTTTTTATGGAGTTATTAGTTATTTACCAATCAAAGGTCGTCAAAAGAACGATCACCCATCCACGGACCGACCACGACTACCATTGCTTAACCTTGAAAATGGACCCGTGCAGCTGTTTATGCTATATAGCCACCAGTCTAACCAAATAAATATTTACCTTAACTTTTTAAGAATATTAATTTCATTATGAAAATAAAACTTAATATTTGTAAAGTATCAAATTGTGGCCTTCGTACTATTTTTAGAAATGTAAACTGTTTAGTAAATATGAACCTTAGTTGTTTGGAAAATGGTTGAGTTTTCATTGAAAGGGTATGGTTACGACATTTACGACTGTTATACGTACAAAGAGTTATACATATCTCGTTTGGCTGTTTTTTTTTACTTTTCACTGTTTCTTTATGGTTCAATAGTTTTTGAAGGGTGAAAATCGGTAATGGTGTAGTGGCAAAATATGCGCCCTTTGTAAGGGAGGTATCGCGTTCAATTCTAGATTTTTTGTATAAGGTTTAATCAAATTTAATATTACGATCCTTTTTTAGGGTTCCGTACCCAAAGGGTAAAAACGGGGTACTATTACTAAGACTGCGCGATCCGTCTGTCTGTCTGTCCGTCTGTCACCAGGCTGTATCTCATGAACCGTGATAGCTAGACAGTTGAAATTTTCACAGATGATGTATTTCTGTTTCCGCTAGAACAAAAAATACTAAAAACAGAATAAAATAAATACATATTTAAGTGGGGCTCCCATACAACAAACGTGATTTTTTTGCCGTTTTTTGCGATAATGGTACGGAACCCTTCGTGCGCGAGTCCGACTCTCACTTGGCCGGTTTTTTTTTACTGTTGATAGGTTCGCGTTTGACCACTATCTCACCTGATGGTAAGCGATGATGTGGTCGACGATGAAGTACGCTTGTCTAGAAGTTATCTAAACTTATTGTTAACTTATTCACTGTTGACTTAAATACTCCTAGCCTCCCAGGTTGTAGCTATCGTGAAACACTGACACCGGCAGGTAATACCACTCTATTCTTCTACTGAGAGAAAGTGTCATAGGCTACTTTTATTCGCAAAATGCGGATACGAAATACGATTCCTATAGTAAGGCCAGGGAAGCGAAGCCGCGTTAGAAAGCTAGTTTATTTTTATTTAATTTTCAACCGACTTCAAAAAGGAGGAGGTTGGTGACGCCGTTAATCCGCCAATTATGAACAGATTTTGATGATCCTTTTTTTTTATTTCAAAGCTGGTGCTTCTATGTGGTCCCATTTAATTCGGTGTTAAAATCTAAAAAAGTAGGTACCAAAGACACCGAGTGCCGGAAAGAAAGTTAATTTTAGCTTTGCGGTGCTTTGTTTGGAAGTCGGTTTAATATTTTTGGTAAAAAGATTTTTCTAGCCTACACTGTCTCATTGCGTGGCAAAAGCCTGCCCCAAATCCTTCTATGTATTCTATTTTTGAAGTGGCGTGATGACTTAGACGTCTACTGCAATGGCTGGTTCGAGGTGGTTCAGGATAAGAATAACATGAAGTTAAAAATACAAAATAATTTTTTTTTACTTCTTTCTTTCTAAAAAACAGCAACCTGTACATGAACACACATAGACTTCAACACAAACACACACAGTTATGTTAAATTTAATTGTAAATGTACACCGCGGTCTGGTCTCGCGTAGAACAGGGTTCCGTACACATTATTAGAAAGAAGATTAGGGTTCCGCGGATAGGGAAAGAGATCTTGATATGTTTAAAAAAGCGTGTATGTCTAGATGTATAAAAGTAAGTGAAGAAAAAGGAGTATATAAGAATTGTAGCAGAAGACGTTTTGAAGTTTCTGCCTACTCCCATGAGAAAAGGGAATGTTTTTGTATGTCTGTGTTTGAAAATTACGACTGTTTTCAGCAAAGGAGTAGGCAGTGTACACCGACATTTCTTCGGATACATTTATGTTTTGGTCAAATATTGACATGCTGTGTGATGAATAGTAGTAGTACTGTCTGCAGTTAATACCTACCACCATGGGAAATACTCGTAAAAGGCTTGAATGTATTAAGGTTTTATTGGTTCAGAGTCACCCAGTCGACACCGGCTATCGCTGAAAACCAGCGCTGTGGCTCTGTCCCTCACACGAGTCCCAGCATTATGCTGAGCGATGACCGTTTTGCGTAGTTGTGACGCATACTTTGTAATGATTGTATTTGTATTTTTTTTTGATTTTTTATGGTATGCGTCGTGCCTGGCGCAAATAAACAATTTTTCTTTCTTTCTTTCTTTTCTTTCTATGTGTACACTTGTCACTGGATTATTGCAAATACCGTTGGTTTGTAAAAAAATTGTGAGATGATAATACCTCGATATGTTGTGACAAACGGCATGTCCTAGAATCAATTATTAGAAGATGTGACATCACCAAACCCGCACTGGGCGTGGAGGATTAAGGCCCATTCTCTCTCTTTCAGAGAGGAGGCCTGTGTCCCAGCAGTGGGGGCATAAAAGGCTAATAAATTAGGCAGATCGTGATGGAGAATGACTGTGAACAAATAATTTCAAATACAATAAATCGCATCCAAATTATATAGTTTAAAAGTGTTTTATCGTCCCAAGGGAACATTATACCAGGATGAAAAGTCTATGCGCTGTAAGCATATGTGCTATTCCAGACTATAATCTATCTCTGTGCCAAATTTCATCAAGATCCGTTCAGCCGTGATTGAGTAACATACATCCAAACTTTTACATTTTTAATATTAGTAAGATGAAATAAGTAAACCCTCTGACCTCACAATAAAATTCAGAATCTGAACTAGCAAACCCACAGGAAAATGGTTATTAACAAAATTGCGAATTACTATGAAACATTCTTATGATGGGGCTAAAATAATTCGCCGGCTTATTCTGAAAGGGCGGATCTTTTCATTGCCAGTTTTTTTCTTTCTTTGACAGTACAATGACAAAGGTTTTTACAAGATATTATTTAACTTGTCTTGTTTGTTAGTAATTAGTAAGTATGGGCACGGGGTCTCATTGCTAAGAAAGAAAATTAGGTTCAAATAAATCTCATTAGATGGCGCGACATGTACACACAATTAAATAGAATTGTGTGTAAAATTAACATTTTCTGGAATTGAACATAAAAATTTTATGTTCTTGTTTAATCAACTCTCCTAAGTACAAAATTGTGGAATATTGGGCTCTTAATTCACATTTCTAAGATTATTTTACCGGATCATTTAAAATTGATGCCAATAGATGGCGCATTTTTAAATTTCTGAGGCATTCCACTCGATTGTTAAAATTTGCATTGTAACACATTTTGGTGCAAAAAAAAACTGTAAAAACGTGCATAAAAATACTATAAAACGAATCTTTACTGTATTTAAAGAAAACAATTTTCAGGAACCTAATAAACCCTTTTACTTGCAAGTCGCTGCTAACACCATCTATTGCCGTGAAACGGGATCGAACAAAAATAACAAAATTAATCAGATGAATAACGCTAGTTACCTCGGCACGGTTTCTTTGTATGGGATGGGGCATCTGTATGCTAGTATTATATTATCTGTGGTATGGGTCAAATCTTTCAACTGAATTTTGAAACAGTTATCCGCAACCGTTTATGGTACAATTCCGGCTGTGATCGGCCGCGAATGCCGCGATGCACGGAATTGTACCTTAAGCTGGCATTTTGCCTACACGATGACAATGCACGGTTATAGCATAGTATCAACTTTTTAAAAGTTTTTGTTTTATATTGATAATTCATTTGTACTTTGTTTTACTAAGATTTAAACCAAAGCAAGTATAAAGCTTGTAAAAAATTCAACTGAAAGTACGTACCTACTAAGATTAAATAAAAAACTCCTTGACGAGAGAAAAGAAGTCATGTTGTACCACAACGTAAGAGAAGAAGCATCTCCCCATCCTTGTCTCAAACAGCTGACTGTCAAAATCAGCTGTCTCATATACAGCGTGATACCGTTTCGACATAGCAGTGAGATCGCGCAACCCTCTCCAGATATCAGGGGGTCGGGGTCGGTTACTTATTCGAAAGCAATTTTAGTTCACCCCCACCCACCTTCATTTAGAATCGTGCAGGGACGGATTTGATAAAAGGGTTTTTGATGTGAACTAATTAAATCTTTACAAAAAGCAAACTATGCTTTTATTTGACTTTTAAAAAATAACGACGATACGTTGTTTTGAAATGTGATCCACCACTTTCTTTGGAATTTTGATACCGACGTCAAGTTTTTTGTGCAGCAACAATACATAAGAGTTAAGATTTTTTTGGTTGTTTGTTTGTACCGAATAGGCTCCGAAACTACTGGACCGATTTAAAAAAATCTTTCATCAATACAAAGCTACATTATTCCTCAGTGACATAGGCTATTTTTTAATCCCAAAAACGGGTCATGTGGGGTAGTCCACGGGAGCGAAGCCGCGGGCAACAGCTAGTCGTTTGATATATCACATGTTCGGAGCAGTGCAGGAAATGACACAAACGTTTATTCTCAATTTTAATGACGTCTCGTCTTGGTACACTTTTAAACTTTGATGAGCTTTATCGGTGTCAACTTTTATTGATTTGACAAAGCTAAAAATACGTGTTCAATACTTTTTGATAATCTAACTGATATACTAAATTGTTTTTACAAGCTTTGGTTTTTATTGTTTCAATCAAATATTGCAAGTTAAATTTGACTCACATCTCCGTGTCCGATTGAGATGAAATGACATGTTTGTGTCTTGTGATAATACAAAATTATGTCGACAAGCTTGTTTAAAAAATTACTTTATTTTAATAATTATGATAGATTGTTTCGTTTTGCAACGCCGACTTTCGAAATGAAAGTATTTATTTTTTTGTAACCCATTACAATCCCTATTAACTTAAATCTCATCCCCGAACTCCTGAGTCCGCCCCTGCGCCACCCACCCCACCCGCAGTAACTCGGCAGACTGCCCCCTCTCCGATTTATTTGTGCCTGCTTTAATTATGTACACATACTGGTAGCGTCAGCAGCTTAGCGCACGTAGCGTCAGCAACGTAAGTTTATGATATTGTAAAGAAATAAAATAAATATTTATTTGGGATTGTTTAAGTCAAGCGTGAATAGGTTACTTCTAGACAAGCGTGCTTCACCGTCGACTACATCATCGCTTACCATCAGGTGAGATAGTGGTCAAGCGCGAGCCTTTAAACTAATAAAAAATAACTATAATTTTATACTGAAAAATCACGCTTTTAAAAGTATGAAACAAGATAATATTCTCATCTGAAATTGTTATGTACTAACTATTCCGTAGAAGAAAACCGTGGTCGTATGCCACCTACCTTAACAAATAATACATTCTGCAAATTAAGTAGGTACCACACATGATGGGTTGTGGCGTTATTTTTTTGTTCTTGTGTTCGTGCCCCCTAGAGGGAGCCATGTTCAATTTAATGTGACGCCACATAGCCTATAACCAGCGGAAAAACAAGAGTTTAGAAGTTATGAGGGAGCAGATGAATACATACATACACATAACAATCTTAGTGGGTAGCGCCATCTATACTGCCACATACGAACTTCAACTAATACCTGTCAAAACATAATCCTCCCTTTTGCTTCGCCGTAGTCGGGTAAAAAAGTCTTGACGTCACTCAAATACTACATCGCGTTATCAAAGTTCTCCGTGTGATTTGAACATTTATATCCGTAATAACCGTCCAACAACAATCATTGCGCAGTTTCCCATCAGACACACAACACCCTGCCCGCATTCTTCTTTAATTTGACATTTTTAGGGTAAAAACGGGATAGAATAGAATAGAATAGAATAGAATATTTATTTGCTAGAATATTTATTTGCGGATCCTATTACTAAGACTCCACTATCCTTCTGTCTGTCTGTCACCAGGCTGTATCTCATGATTTCATGAACCGTGATAGCTAGACTATTTTTCAATAGCAAATAAACGTACGTACTAAAAACGAAGAATAAAATAAATATTTTAGTGGGGCTCCCATACAATAAACGTGATTTTTTTGCTGTTTTTTGCGATAATGTTACGGAAAGCTTCGTGCGCGAGTCCGACTCGCACTTGGCCGGTTTTTTATTAGGGTTCCGTACCCAAAGGGTAAAAACGGGACCCTATTACTGAGACTCCGCGATCCGTCTGTCTGTCTGTCTGTCTGTCTGTCCGTCTGTCACCAGGCTGTATCTCATGAACCGTGATAGCTAGACAGTTGAAATTTTCACAGATGATGTATCTCTGTTGCCGCTATAACAACAAATACTAAAAACCTAATAAAATAAATATTTAACTGGGGCTCCCATACAGCAAACGTGATTTTTTTGCCGTTTTTTGCGATAATGTTACGGAACCCATCGTGCGCGAGTCCGACTCGCACGTGGCCGGTTTTTTATTATTATTCTGGATAGGCTAGCGTTTGTCCACTATCTCACCTGATGGTAAGCGACAGTATACACTCTTGACTTATGATTACTCATAACGTAATTGCTTATAACTAATTAGTAATTACTATTCTATTTCTCAAATATTTGACCATCATCATCTTCCTGCCCTTGTCCCATGTCACGTGTGGTCGGCGCAACACGTTGTCTTCTTCCATACCGTCCTGTCCCCCGTCACGCTATCACTGACTCCCTTTTCTTTCATATCACTCCTCACACAGTCCATATTTGAACAAACCTATATCTTTGATCTTGCGTGCAGCTAGTAATTTTTTTAGCTCATTTATTATTTAACCAGTTTAAAATAACGTTAACAGAATCAACGTATTCTGTAAACGTTTGAAAACGGATATTAAACCATTAGCGAGAATAACGGGTATTATGATTATCTTTCATGATCCTCATCTCCGGAAGGATTGGAAGGGAATTACCCTGTTCAAGCTTTTATACTAAACTAGCGAACCGCCCCGGCTTGGCACGGGAGAAATAACATATAAGACATAGTTAAATCTTGAAGCTTCGGTGTTCCTAGATTTGACTAGTCAAAAAAGAAAGCTTTATTGGAGCGCGTCGATTGCATGGATATGCGATATTGTACAAGTATTTCGATGATATGTCGGAACGGGCAGGACCGGTTCCAAGGGGATGACGGGGCTAAAGTCAGCGAGCAAATCGAAATAACTAAGAACCCGTTATCAATTTCGTGTTAGGTTCCCTTAAGGTTACACTAGTCGAAAATTCTTCCATACAAACGTAGTCTAGGGATTATTCCACTGTTTGACAATGTACGTTCAAAATAAAAAGTGATATCAATTTGTCTCATCATTATCTAGCCCTGTATGGAAACTAATTTTAACGCATTTTTGGGCGCGAATAAATACTATATGTAAACGGAAAATTGCAAAACGGCCTCCATACAGGGACAGATTAGTAGTTCAAAAATGCAAATAATTTTATTTTGAACAGATAGATTAAGTCATTTTTTCATGATATCTAGACTGCCAAAGTTCTGTTTATAAAATTTCGCGCGCTCGGTTTCGTCCTAAATCATTATCCATTTCGCTACAAATTTGCAAAAGTGTGTATTCGTACGTGAAATAGCTTCTTACTGCTCATCACAGCATCTATCTCTTTCGCACGAGTTGTTGGATGAGATAGCAGGCATTTTAACCCCGCGCACAAAATAGTTCGTGCCGTCGACTAGTGTACCCTTAAGACGACGACTAACGCCAACGACCTTGAGGGAACAAAACGCGCACACGTTTCACACCCGCGCGACACAAAATTTAGTAGTTTTTTGTACTTTCCTTATTATTCTATGACTTTCAAAAAAAAAAGCCTCATATCAAAATGTAGATAAATAAATTATCTTTGAGATGTTGTTGATTTCATTAAAATACGCCCAGCGGTTTTGGTGTGATTGTCGTGATTTTGTCCGTTTTAGACATAACTTTACAAATTATTTACACTACATATCGCATCTAGGCTGGCCGATAGATGCAAACCATCGATCGGGAAGTCAGGATGTATATTCCCTTAGGTTAAGACATCGTGTGTGGGCAGGTCGGTGGGAAATAAAATCACATAAGTTATTCGATACACTGAGTATATTCAAATAGACACAAGTTACAATCTTGCTTACTAATATTACGGATCGACACTGGTTCTACGACGTCTTAGCTCTACGGCTGTCAGAACTCAACTGCTCTATTTCGCACCACGCAAGTGGTTTTTAAGTGCGCCAATGCGTAGTTGCTCTTGATTTCCGCTAGGGGCGTGCTTATGATTTTTTTTGACGTCCGTACTATTGACTAAACCCGACATACAAATAAAACTCAAAATTTGCTTAGATCAAATTATTCAGAAAATAGTCTAATAGTTTATATTTATTTCAAAGAATTACGACTAGCTATTTAGACGTGATTCTCATTTTAAAATCAGCTACTCAAGGGAACCCTGCAGACAGAAATAGGAGCCCTGCTATGTTTTACTCTGTTTTACGCTATAAAGTTTCATAAAATACGTTCAGTAGTTTTTGCCTGAAAGAGTAACAGACATTCGTACTCACAAACTTTCACATTTCTAATATTAGTAGGTTATTAAACACATATATATTTTGTATGTAATGACTAGATTTTTATTTATTTTATTTATTCGATGACCCTCGCCCTGGAACGCTTTGCGGCAATAACACCAATGGAGCACAAACGTATGTTGATGTTTTCCTTCACCGTTGTTAACGATGTGCAAGATAAACTTATTAAGTACATATGAATAAATTAGTTAACAATGCAACTGCCGTGTTATCACTGCACCGGTTGACTGGTAGAGAATGTCTAAGGTCCTCTGTACGTTTGTCCATGAAGTCTAAATAAATAAATCTCCTTTTGTTTCCAGGACGAAGTGCTAGCCATCAATGAGAAGGTGGTGGTCCGCGCGGACGACTTGCTGTCCTGGATGTGCGTGGGCACGGAGTGGCACTGGGGACTGCGAGCCGTGTGGCGCGGTGCCTGCGCCCCGCCGGCCGAACTGCCGCGACACGCACCCCTCACGCACACGAAGCTGGACTTCAGTGATGTGGATACCGAGAAGAGTTCTATTGGTAAGTGGAGTCCACTCATCCGTGTCAAGGACAAACATAGACTCTTCCCAGATCTCGAGGACACAGTTAGTGCAGTGGTTTTGCGATCGGCTGTCGAGAGTTAGATTCATGCACGGAACATTTGTGTGGCGTACAGATAGTTGTTCTGGATCTGGGTGTTTGTGAGTTTATATGTTTGTAAATGCACCGACGATACAGGAGAAGTTCCTAGTGGGGGGCAAAGTTTAAAAAAAAACAGATAGAAATAGATAGACATATCATGTTAGTGTCATCATCAGCCTTTTTAATGTTCCCACTGCTGGGACACAGGCCTCCTCTCTGTGAGATGGTGGATGTCACCTGTGTTCGATTTTTTGGTTCTAAGACATGCCGGTTTCCTCACGATGTTTTCCTTAACCGTTTTGAGAGCAGTGGAGATGAAATAATTTACACAAAGTAAAGTGCCTGCCTGGGTGGGCCAACCCACGACGTACATATTATAAGTCGCGGCCGATACCACTGTGCCACCACTGCTCTCTTGTTAATGTTGATGACAAATTATAGACTCATCCCAGTTGCCGCCGTCCGCTTCATCTTCTTTTTATGTATCTGGCACGACATCATCGTCATCATCATCTTTGTGCCCTTGTTCCATGTTACTTGTGGTCGGTGCAACACGTTTTCTTCTTCCATACCGTGCTGTCCCGTCCTATCACTGGCTCCCTATTCTTTCATATAACCCCTCACACAGTCCATCCATCTTTTCTTTGGTCGTCACCTTCCTCTCCACGACAATCATTCATATTTGTTTGACTCAAATATAGGCCACTTCCACGGCGTCGTCGGTGTAAAGATCGCTCTGGTTGCACGTGTAAGGGCTCAGATGACAGGACAGCAGGTGGAGAATGGTTTGCGACTTAGCTCCACATGCTCACCCTGCCGCTGTTCCGTCGAGGTAGCGCCATTTTGCGTTGTATGAGTTCCACTTTCCTACTTGGGTTCTGAAGCGATTTAGGGGCGCTGTCCGCTGACGTCGTCATAAGATCCTCACGTGAATTGGCAACAGGGCCATACGGTATAAGATAATAGGTGGGCCATGGTCTGCTGAGAGACAATGAACAAATACCGAAGATCGGAAACATTCGAGAACCGTCAGCTGTCGTAATTGTGTTTGCTGGAGTCTACTATAGCTGCAACTACTCCGCCACTTACGAATTACAAAAAGACTTGACGTCACTCAAATCCTAACCGAACCATAATTTGCTCGACCAGGGAATCGAACCCAGGAATCCAGGATCTCATGTTACTAGCATGTTTGAGAACTTTTAGTTAAGAGTGAATAGGTTACTTCTAGACAAGCGTGCTTCACCGTCGACCACATCATCGCTTACCATCAGGCGAGATAGTGGTCAAACGCGAGCATATCAATAAAAATAAACTTTTCTCCTTCTTTCAGTGGTGGACACAGAAGCACCAGGAGTCGTGGTCTTCTCGTACCCTCGGTACTGCCGCTACAGGGCGCTGATAGCCAGGCTCGAGGGCATCCAGGCGAGCTGGCTACGAGACTCCTTGGTGGCGGCGCTGGGGGGGTACGCGGCACCCACCAACAACACCAGGATACTGTACTGCAAGGTGAGTCTTCTCGTACCCTCTGTACTGGCGCTACAGGGCGCTGATAGCCAGGCTCGAGGGCTTCCAGGTGAGCTGGCTGCGGGACTACTACCTACAAATGACAACCAGAACTTACTGTTTACCATGTTTCCCTAGGCACGGTGTGGTTTTGGTATTTAACGGATCAAAATCTTTGTTTAACCTTGAAAATCACCACAAGCTCTTGGAGCTCTAGCTCTGTATGTAGCCTACGAATGAACTCTTGTCCAGGTTGAACCATGGATGGGTGACCAGTTTGCAGTTGCCCACTGAAAGAACACCCATCTGGTCGGAGGATCCTCCCTCTTCATCGGAGGGCAGTTTCCATCCTGTTCTTCTTTAATGTTTGTTTCGAATTACAGGACACATTCGAGTACCCCGAGCTAGAAGGCCACGAGTTCGTATGCAACCACCTCGCGCCGCGCCTGAAGGGCCGCCCGCGCGGCCGCCGGCGCCGCGCCCTGTCTCGTGACCGCGCGCACGACCCGCGCGACCTCCGCGACGGCTCCGACCGGAGCGACTCTGACGAGCCGCCTGCGACAGGACCTGCTGGGCCTAGCGATCCGCCGGTGAGTAACAATGAAAACAATTCTCCTTCTTCGTCGTGATTCCAAATGAATTTTTACAATTTATTCAATGTATGTTTTATTTATTTGAACATCAATATAAAAAATATATGTGTTGCATAATTTTAAAAAGCATTTTATTTAACATTAATATAAAAAATATATGTTTTGCATTATTTTGAATCCTTTGTTTCTATTCAAAAGTATCCAATATATAAAAAACATGCACAATACCATGCCTCATCCCATACAAAGAAACCGTGCCGACGTAACTAGCGTATTTCGTCTGATTAAACTGATTATTTTTATATGTACATCGATGGCTATAGATGGTGTTAGCAGCGACTTGTAACTAAGAGGGTTTGCTCGATTCGTGAAAAATTTTCTTTAAATAAATTGACGTTTTGTTTTATAGTATAATTTGCACGTTTTTACAGTTTCATTGCACCAAAATGTGTTACAATACAAATTTAAACAATCGAGTGGAATGCCTCAGAAGTTTAAAACCGCGCCATCTATTGGAATACATTTTAAATGATCCATTAGAATAATCTTTGAAATTTGAATAAAGAGTAATAATAATAATAATTTAATATGCCCTAATTTTGTGCTTAGGAGAATTGATTAAATCAATTCTAGAAAATGTTAATTTTACACACAATTCAATAACAAATTGATAAATATCGCGCCATCTAGTGATACTTATATGAACCGAATTTTCTTTCTTAGCGTTGGGACCCCGTGACAATACTAAAAGGGATTTTTTTTATTGCGGACCTGTTTTATCAAAAATATTGGACACGCTTTATCAAATCAATAAAAAAATTATGAAAATAAAGCGCGTCATAGTTCAGCAGCTTTATTGCTTATTGCGTAATAAATTCGGCAAAGCAAAGGTCAAAGAGTATGAACTATCGACCAATCACAGACGGAAATCCACATCGCGTCTTTCAATTCGCATGTTTGTGTGGTGGATTGTTCGTACTCTTTGACCTTTGCCTTGCCGAATTTATTACGCAATAAGGCTGCGAGAGTGGGTGTTTGTGGCGTCACTTCTAAGTAAAATTGCAACTGGTGTGACGTCACTTGAAACTTCAACGTACAGCTGGTTTATTGTCTTGCTTGCGCTTGACCACTATCTCACCTGATGGTAAGCGATGATGTGGTCGACGATGGAGCACGCTTGCCTAGAAGAAACCCATTCACTCTTGACTTGAAGATCCCTAGATAAGTCTCACGATGGTGACATGGTTGAAGTGAATGTTCAACCCTATTCTAGCGTCGTCGGTTGGAATGATTGTTCAATTCACCTGAGTCACCTCGGTGAGATGTCTATAGAATCGACCGGCATTTTTTATGTACAAAGGTGAAAAAATATAAAAATTACGTGCCCAATATTATTTTTTAATCTTATTGGCAGAGAAAAATAATATATTCCTCTGAACTAAAGAATCAGTATTGCCATCAAAATAAAATGTTTTTCCCCCATTGTCCAGACGCCCCGTCGTCTCTCTCTCCGCAACGGCGCCCCCCCTGCCAGCGACGAAGATGAAGAGGACTACAAGCGAGTGGAACAGACGCCTGAAGACAGGACCTTTCGGCAGCAGCTGAAGATGTTCTACAAGAGTCGTGGCGAGCCCTTCAAGAGCGGACACACTCTGAAGCACTGTGAGTAATAACATACTTGAGGGAGCTGAAAGCAAAAGCACCACTGTCCAAGATTTTTTTGACGTAAAGTAGGAAAAACGGTTTATCGCTTACAGGGACTTAAAATTAGCAGATAACTGATTTGTCTAATATTATAGATCATTTTAATAGCCATTAAAAACACTCAAACCATGGCAACAAGCATATTTTATAGAAAAATTAAAATTTATGACAGGACAGTATTATTTCTGCATCTCAGCTTTGGAAAGACTAAGATATGCAAGCAAACGTAGTGTAAGATATTCAGACTCCGGGGGCTTCTGATGAATTCCAGGTGGTAAATAAAACTTTGTCCCAACTTGGAATCTAACCCAAGAACACATGCTAAGCAGTAGCGCTTACGACCACTAGTGTAATCGGATTCAGATGAGTACCAGTATGTTACATGGAGCGACTACCTATCTGACCTCCACAACCCAGTAACTGGGTAACAAGATAGCCCTTGGCAAGACTGGTGTCAGATTCAATTACAGCTAATTACCAAAAAAAAAAAAGACAAATATCTTCAAATCATAGCCAAGACCAACAACTTAACGTGATTTCTAAAGCACGGAAGAGTCACGGTATATAAGATGGTCATGCATCCACGGACAAACAACTGGTATTAAGTCTTACCATGAAATATGATCGCTGTGTCATCTGCTTAAGCTATTAATTCAGCATTGGGAAGCGAAAGATTTAAAATGTCATTCATATAAAGTATAAAGAGCGTTGGGCCAAGTGTGATGCCTTGTGGGACTCCAAAAGCGATGGACAGTAGGCCGGTAGAGAGATCACTGAGCTTGACCAACTGCTTCTGTGAGACAGGTAGGTTCTAAACCATACTAGGGGATTGCCCCGTATTTCAGTACCTTCTAGCTTACTTAAAAGGAGATCTTTCGGTATTGTGTCGAAGGCTTTTGTCAAATCTAGAAAAATTGTCATAGAGTGTTCTCCTTTATCTACAGACGATACATAAAAATTGCACCACGTAGATCATTATCAATATCAAGTATGCGCGGGCGATTGAGTACTTGTACTAGCCCGGCAGACGCAGGCCGCCCTCTTTGTAAATCATTGTTATAGAATGTCTCTCCTGCAGCCGAATTGCGTAAGTATATTATCCAAAGCAAAAGAATCGATTCCTTCCCAAAAACGACTTTTCGTATCAATATGCAATACGTAAAGTCGGTTTTGGGAAAGAATCGATTCTTTTGCTTTGGATAATATACCTACACAATTCGGCTGCTGACGTCCGTGTGTGTTGCAGTGTCTCTGCGCGCGCTGTACTGCGGCGTGACGTCACGCGGCGGCTACGAGGCGGTGTGCCGGCGCCAGCTGTGGCGCGCGCTCAGCAGCGAGCAGCCCGCCCGCACGCGTCGGCACTACGAGAGGTACCACTAGACATCATCATTTCAACAGAAACATGTCCACTGCTGAACTAAGGGCTCCCCAAGCGTCGCCACATTGACCGGACCCGTGCGTCTCGCAGCCAACGGATTCATCAGGGTCATTATCATCATCATCAGCCTTTTAATGTTCCCACTGCTGGGACTAAGGCCTCCTCTCTGTAAAAGAGGGGATGGACCAAGATCCACCACGCGGGCCCAGTGCGGTTTGGTAGATGTCACATGTCTTATAATTTTTGTTTCTAAGACATAGCTATTTCCTCTCGATGTTTTCCTTCACCGTTTCGAGAGGAGTGGTGATGAAATAATATACACAAAGTAATGTTTTTGCCTGGGTTCGAACCCACTGGGCAACCACTGTTCCTTCTCTTCCAATCCAATCTCTATTAATTAATCAACAATTGCCTTCCTCTAGGTTCCTCCTCCCCTTTGAGAACCACGAACGACGCAACGGTTCATCACTATCTCTCAAGCTGAACGGCAAGGTGTTAGCCGAGCCGCGCACCATCGCCACCATCGACGTCACGGACTCTCCCCACAGGGACGATGACAAGCAACTTCGCACACCCTCCCCGCAGCCCCTCCTCGACCCGTATGACAAACACGACAGATACGACAAATCCGACAGATACGACCAACACAACCGATACGAAAAATACGACAAACCCACCATCGACAGCGAAACCGGAGAACTAACCACCAAAGATGATATAATAGTCAAAAACGCAGAAGAATTGAACAGAGAGTTCTTAGAATCACTGCCCAAAGAGGAGAAGATGGTTAAGATTTCGGTGAAACCGGTTGAGAAGTTGATCGAACCGAAAGTTTTCGAGGGTAATCTGGAGGTGAAACCGGGAGAGGGAATGAAGGAAGAGGGGAGGGACTTTAGCCAGAACTATTTGAGTGATATGCAGAAGTTTAGCATGGGTGAGTGTCCAGTTTATAATTTTATCGCGTTTGATCTCTATCTCACCTGATGGTAAGCGATGACGTGGTCGACGGTGAAGCACGCTTGTCTAGAAGTAACCTATTCACTAGAGACTTAAAGACACGCATTGTAGCTATCAGGAAACAGACTCCGGAGACAAAGATTATTTAAGAAATATATTCAGCTACGGTTACGGTTTCGGCTGAAATTCATGTTTCGTACTGATTGGATATTTTATTATTCCAGCAGGAGCAGAGTCCCTATCGTCCCGGGCGACACCTCTCAACGGTCACGCGACACCCGCACCCACCGACCTTGTAAGTGTTATTCTTTTAGAGTAATTTAATTAAAATGTTCTTTTTTCTACTACCTTCTCTATTGTTTAACACATTGCCTAAGAAATTAGTTTCGAAATATGAACATTTAGACACAAGATAATAAAATAAAAATAACAAAATTACTTTTATGTGGATCATTATGTAACTGGCAGAATGATACTGTACCTGTTACCTCTCAAAAAAGCGCGCGTTGATTGTGTGTATACATATAGTCTGTGGTTTTTAGTCTGAACGTTTCTAATAAATTGTTGTTGAAACTTATTTGCTTTTAATTAAGTAAGCTCATGACGTAGTAGAAAAAGAATCGTTTGTGTCTCGCATAAAAAGACTTTATTTTAACACTCGCATGTAGCTTTCGACGTTCGCCTTCAGCTCATGTCGAACTTGGCTACATCGCTCGTGTTAAAATATCGACTTTTTTATGCTCGACACGAAATTAGCCGAGTTGTCGACTAAGTGTCGACAGTCTGAGCGAGCATGAGGTAAAAGATATGTAATATGGTTGTCGGGCAAAGTGTTTTTTTTATGTGAGTAGTGTGTGGAAGCTTTGTGTGTAGTCAGTAGCAGCCCGGAGTCCGAAAACTGAAAACAATTTGTTTTTTTTTTCATTTAGTACCAAATTGTTTGCCGTGAACCTATTTTGCACCTGATAATTTCACATTATCAAGATTTTGTGACCGCCGATCTATTTTAAATATCAAAGATGTATCATCAAATAACACCATCTTCGGATGATTTTGAAATAATTGGGGCAAATTGTTAATGTAAACTAAAAAGAGGATTGGACCCAATATAGAGCCTTGAGGAACGCCCATTTTCATTTCAGAACCTAGTGAGTTTACGTCGTTTACCTAAACTTTAACTTGTCTGCCTTTCAAATATGGTCTAAGTAACTCAAGGGCCGTTTGTCTAATCCCATAGTGCTCGAGTTTCAACAATAGTGTCTCATGGTTAACGCAATCGATCGCTTTCGAGAGGTAGCAAAGATTCTCATGGCGTCTTGTGCTTCTTCCCAGGCGTTAAAGATGTTCTTTTTAGGGTGACGCCAGCGTCAGTTGTGCAACGCCCTTTTGTGAAACCTTACTGTTAATAATTTGGTCGTCGCAACACGTTTTCCTCTTCCATACCGTCCTGTCCCCCGTCAAGCTATCACTGACTCCGTTTTCTTTCATATCACTCCTCACACAGTGCACCCATCTTTTCTTTGGCCTTCCCCTCCTTCTCCATCCATCCACATTTATATTCATAACTCCTTTAGTAACATGCGTTTCATCCCTCCTCATCACATGGTCATACTAGGATAAACGGTTCCCTTTCAACTTTTCTGTCATTGGCGCCACCTATAAACTTCAATACAGGAGGATGTTATTAATAATGTGGTAACCATGACTTTTGAGTTTGACCACATCAAGTAATAACGATGATGATGATGATGATGGTGGAGATGATGATGATGGTGGAGATGATGATGGTGGAGATGATGGCCAAATTATCGGATATAATTCTATTTGCTGATGATACTTCGCAAATTTTTAAAATAGATAGGAAAGATACGGATGTCTTACATGTCAATGAAAGTCTGGTTGTTCTCTCGGAATGGTTCGCAGCTAACAATCTTTTACTGAATGCGAAAAAAACAAAATGTCTAAAGTTCTCTTTACCAAATGTACCTCAACGTGACCTAAATCTAAATCTTGACGGCAAAAATCTTGAAGTAATAGCGGAAACTGTATTCTTGGGGATTACTATCGATTCAAAATTGCAGTGGGGCGCGCACATTAGAACTCTTTCGGGCAGGTTAAGTTCGGCTGCCTATGCAGTTAGGAAGATAAGGCAGTTAACCGATGTAGCCACAGCTAGACTAGTATACTATGCTTATTTCCACAGTATTATGTCTTATGGCATTCTGCTGTGGGGGTCAGCAGCAGACGTTGACTCAATTTTTATCTTGCAAAAGAGGGCAATCCGCGCGATCTATAAAATGGGTCCTCGCGAGTCCCTCAGAGAAAAATTTAAAGAGATCGATGTACTGACTCTACCTTCACTTTATATTTTGGAATGTATTTTGTATGTCCGCAAAAATCGAGGGCTTTTCAAAACTAGAAGTGACTACCATAATTTAAATACACGCAGTAAGCACGAAATTGTAATACCCAAATTCAGATTAACGAAAACTAGCAAGTCTTTTCTTATAAACAGTATACGCTTTTATAACAAGTTGCCTAAGTCAGTTATAGAACTGACCGATGGAAAGTTCAAAAACTACATCAAACGTGTCCTTGTTAAAAAAGCATATTATAAAATCAAGGACTACGTTGAAGATAAAAAATTTGGCTTTGACACCCTCTGCGCATGCGGCTTCCCTGGTAACTCATAAACGGCACAAATATATGGATATCTCTAACTATTCTCAATCTCATTTTTTTTTTCTCTTTTAATTAGACTTTTTACAATATTTTTCAATCATCATTATAGCCCTTAGCTAAGAATAGTTACAGCACTGATTACAGTATTTGTGCCACATGTTAAATTTAGTGTTGTGGTTTTTTTTTTTTTTTTACCTTTGTATAGATTCTTTTACCTATTGTGAATGTGTGAACATTGTAGGCTTTCTAGTTTTCTAGATGATTGTTAACATTTGTTAACTTTTTATTTCGTGCATTATTTTTTTTTTTCCAATTTCGTACGACTTATTGTCGGGCCTACGTTGTCCCCCCATATCCAAGTACTAATGCTGTAACATGGAAATATTGTAAACAAAACAATTTAAAAGAGTAACCATGGAGTTTCTTGCCGGTTCTTCTCCATAGGAAACGACTAACCCGAACCGTGCACCTTTTGTCGACGTTTTATAAGTGCCCATGTAGGCCTATGTAAAATAAAAATATTTGATTTTGATTTTGATTTTTGATTTTGATTGATGATGTGGTGTGGTTACAGAAGTCGTGTCGTCCGGCGGGGCGCTCGTCGCTGCGCGCGGTGCGCGTGAAGCCCGCTCGCCCGCACGCGCAGCTTACGCCCGCTAGTACACGTGAGTATACCTACACCTTACAAGCAATTACCTGCTACACCCCACATTAGGGATCATTCCTGGGTAGAAAAAATTACGACGATACAGTAAGTTGAAATTTATTTCTTTGCAAAGTGTACTAAACCGCAATTTTTACTCACAAGTGACGTCACAAGCCCCCACTCCTGAACTTTGATGCGCTTTATCTTTGTCAATTTTTATTGATTTGTTAAAGCATAAAATTCGTGTCCTAAATGTTTTGACAATCTAACAGACATACTTAATAGAGTTATATTTTTATACCCAGGAATCATCCTTATTGATTTTGCAAAGTTCTTTATGAAAAAGGTGTCTGGACTAGTGTCCGGTTGATGATAATAGGCTCACACATAACACATGGCACTTATATATAACTGGTGAATTGTGTGTGTACTGTAGGTGCGTCCCTGCCTAGCCCTTCAGGGAACACAGGGCATGATGTTATGTTGATCAATCAAAATCAAAATAATAATATTACAACTAGTCCTTATATACCTAGGTACTTTTGAATTGTCAAACAAAATATGAATCTAATTGCACATTCACAAGCGTCAGTAGGTCTCTATGGAGAAGAATGTGCAAGAAACTCCACGGACACTCTTTTCCATCAGTTTTAATAACAATTATTTGGCTACACCATTCTTGTTAGAAAATAGATATATGTGAGAACGATGTAAAAAAAGTCCACGCAAAACAAACAATTCAAAAATACAATAAGTACGCAATTAAAAAAAGGCCGTGGCAGCTAAGTTATGACCAATCCCAACTGATGGCGCCCGTTAACGAACATGACGCATGGATTGGCACCACTCAGCTCAACCATCATGAATTTATTATATGTATGTTATTCCATTAAGTATACAAGAATTCACTTACACGAAGAATATTAACACTTAGCATAAATTAGATACCATTCAATTTTGAGGGTAGATTAAAAATACAGACATTAGTTCGATATTGATTTCAGTCAAAGTTAACAAGTTACCGTACAACACGGACATGCGTAGATGCATTGTGGACCGAAACTATAGTAAGAAATGTGCGTTTTCAACCCCTGACGGCAAAACAGGGGTGTTATAAGTTTAAAGTGTGTATCTGTCTGTGGTATCGTAGCTTCTAAACGGATGAACCTATTTTGATTTAGCTTTTAATTTCGTTTGAAAGATGACTATGTTGAGTGTGTTCTTCGCTATGTTTGATGAATCGGTTCAGCCGTTCAAAAGTTATTCGCATTTTACTCTTTGGATCGGGATATTTTTGCAAAATATCGTGTGTCGATGGATTGTCGATCGAAGCGTGTCTACTAGTAGATAAATTGTGTGGTTTAAAAAGCATGGGTTAATAAACCTCGGGGGTGTTTTTAATTTATCTTGTTTTTATGTAGTGTTTACATAGGTAAAAACTTACATAGTATAAAACACCAAATTAACTATAACTACATAATACACACTCAAAAACTACGAACTAATTAAGCTTAAAAATATAGTGTTGAAAAAGTGTTTGAATAGCTTTTTGAAAGTGGTCAAAGATTTGAATTCTTTCAGGTTTCTTGACAATTTATTAAATCATTTAGATCATTCATACAAGATAATTGTTCTTTCGTACGTGCGGGTGAGTTGATAAGTAAGTTAAATAAATAATTATTTCATCACCACTGCTCTCAAAACGGTTAAGAAAAACATCGTGAGGAATCTTAGAACCAATAATTCGAAGACATGTGACATCCACCAACACGCACTGGGCCCGCGAGGTGGATTACGGCCAATTCCCTCTCACAGAGAGGAGGCCCACGTCCCAACAGTGGCAACAGATGATTTTTACAAGCTTTTAATTAACTTGCAATGTATGTATGTGTTTGTATGTAAGTGTGTTCGAGTCAAATCTTGCAACTGAATTTTAAAGCAGTTATCCTCCACCGATTTAGATGAAATTTTGCATACACGTTTAGTTTGGATGACAATGCATGGTTAGATAAGTGACGTCATTCTAAATCAAATATGGCGGACGGCCCAAGATGGTGGACTAGTTATTTTTTGTGCACTGCCATGATATGGTTATCAATGAAAGGGTTTGCTGAGAAGAATACGAAAAAACGGCCAAGTGCGAATCGGACTCGCGCACGAAGCGTTCCGTACCATTATCGCAAAATACTGCAATAAAATCACATTTGTTGTATAGGAACTCCAGTTAAATATTTATTTTATTGTTATGTATTTGTTGTTATAGCGGCAACAGAAATACATCATCTGTGAAAATTTCAACTGCCTAGCTATCACTGTTCATGAGATACAGCCTGGTGTCAGACAGACAGATAGACAGACGGACCGCGGAGTCTTAGTAATAGGGTCCCGTTTTTACCCTTTGGGTACGGAACCTTAAAAAGCTTGTTTAAAAAATATATATTTTTTAATGAATAAATTATTAGTTTTTACTCTTGGACTACTTTAATTGAGTCATGTTCTGGACAGAGGCACTTACATTTGGTATCAGATGGGTCTGTAAAACGGCCTTCCAGGGTGCTCAACCGATTGGTGGCCGATATGCAGGCTGGTATTTATATGTAATGTGTTGGTTCCAGCGCCCGCGTGTCTCCGGGAGTCTCCCCCGGCGAACTCGACGCCTGTCACCAACTTCGGCATCCACCACCCGCCGCCACCGCCGCCACATCTTGACGACGACATCGTGGAGGTAAGTTCACTATCACCTCATCATCATTTCAGCTAAGACACGTCCACTGCTGGACATAGGCCTCTCCCAAGCGTCGCCACATTGACCGCTCCTGCACCAGGTGCACGCTCCACCTAGTGGGAGACCTTCCAGCGCATCGTCTTGCCACTCCAGAACACTCGGCCCCATCGGCCATCCGTTCTGCGAGCAGTGTGTCCTGCTCACTGCCACTTAAGTTTGGCAACACAGACGTATTAACTACTACACAGATAGTTAAATAAACATAGCTCGTGGTTACATAATAACAGCCGCACGGGTCGATGTTCAAAGTTAAGTAACGCTTGTCGAGGTCGCCCCATGGATGGGTGACCATCTTTACATAGCGAGTTTCCTCCGTGCCTCGGCATGCACGTTAATGCGTTGGTTCCGGCTGTCGTTAGAAGATCTTTGACAGTCGTTACGGGTAGTCAGAAGCTTGAGATCTGACGCCAGTCTTGCCAAGGGGTACCGTGTTACCCAGTTACTGGGTTGTGGAGGTCAGATAGGCAGTCGCTCCATGTAAAATACTGGTACCACCCATCCAATTAGACTGGATTTCGACCCCATTAAAGTTGGGAAGAGACTAGGCAGATTGACAGAGATGCAAACTTAATGGCGGTTAGGAGAGTAGCTCACTTCACAACCGCTATAAAGTTTGAATTGACTTTTACAGTCATGCCGAGTCAATAGTGGAGTCGCACTTTACCAAGACTAGTGTAAATCAGTCGTGACCTTTTTTCATAAACAAAGTTTAATTGTTTATGAAATAAATTGTAGTTCTAAAAACTAAAAACACGCTTTAATGGTAAGGATAATGGGACAAACTGTTTAAATTATTGCATTGTCATCGGTCCTTGATAAGTGTGCAAAGTTTCAAATCAATCCAACGTTTTGAAGGGGGTGAAAATCACGTTCAAAGATTCCGTTACATTGATACATTGATACATTGTTACATTGATACATAGATACATAGATACATACATACCAAGCTAATAAAAGCGTGTTAAAAAGGTCACGACTGATTTAATCTACAGAGTATTACGAAAATGGGTAATCACTTTTTTAAATTGCTTCCGTCTATGGAAATGAACAACTTTCGTCAAGGAAGTCATCGTGTATTCTCACATAACAAAACTGTACCTCCCGTACAAATTTTGGTCAAATGATGATAACTTTCTATGGAAAAGCAGAAGCAGTTTAAAAAATATGATGACCCATAAATAAAAACAATTTGAAAATAATGAAAACCTCTCCACCCACAGGTCCCTTACAAGCCAAAAAGCCCAGAAATCATCGACTTGGACGAGTATCCTGAAAGCCCTCAAGCAGTGAAGAAGAAGAAACTCGACATCCTGAAGGAGCGAGGCCTGGAGGTGACAGCCCTGCCGCCCCCCTGGCCAGCCAGCCCGCACGTCATGGCGCCGCCCATGATCCTCAACCCCGCAGTCCAGCACCAGATCATGACGCAAGCACAGCTCTTCCAGATGTACAACATCATCCCGGCTAACTACAACGGCATCCAGCCTCCTAAAGTCATACAAGCGTCTTCTATCTTCGGCAACTCGGGGCCTGAGAAGACTGTGTATGGGAACCCGAAGGATCCCTTCATGCCGCCCCCTCATTTAGTCCACGGAGCGCCTCTGAAACCTCTGAAGACTGCTCCCCCTCCAACCCTTCCTCAAGACATCCTCGACCTGACCTGCAAAGCCTCCAGCCCGGCTGTCGAGATCTCAAGAGTTGCCTCCTGTGTCACCCCACCACAGAATCTTACAAATAACTACACCCTAGTCGATGGCAAAGCAGTGGTCGGTTCCAACTTAGAAATTACTCTAGTCAATAAAGCCGAATCGGCTGGACAGAGCAAGAACCGGCCACCACAGAAGAGATCCAGCAATGGGAAGTTCGTGTCAGCTAAAACGCCTACACCGCCTAAGGAGCCCTACCCCAAATATGCTTCTAGCTCAGCGCAGAAGAAGCCACCAATAAACATCCCGAACTACCAAGTGAGAGAAGACTCCCAAACCCAGAGTCAGCTTCTCCAAAACGCGATGAGCAATCAGAATCTAGCTCAGATAATGGATTTACAGAAGAATTCAGTTCCTATGAGCTCGTTCATGGACCCTTACGTGGCGTTATACAGCAGTCTGGCAGGTCAGGTGGACCAGAGGCAGCTGGCCATGTACCGCGACCTCATGAGCAGCCAGTTCCGCTACCCAGGCTTGCTTAACCTTGGCGTGGCGACTCCCACCACGAAGAATTAGAAGCTAGTCATGATGTGGTGTAATGGTGGCTCGTAGTTCTTTGACGATCAGGAATGGGGGGAAATTTCGTTTTCGACTAGTGTCATTTTTGTATACGACTGTTAATTTTAAAATGGAAGACTAAGAGATTGCCAAAAGACTATAAGTGAGTTCAAGAAGACTAATGGTATACCAGAGGCCGTACCATAAGCTCTTAGAGCAAAGTTAAATCCATTGTGCGTAAGGGACAAATCTATACAAGTCATATTCCTACGTCCCTTAAGCACAATGGAAATAACCTTGCTCTAAGACCTCATGGTCTGACCTCCAGGAAGGCCCGTAAACGGTTCTAAGAGACTCGAAAGGAATTTAAAACTGTTGGAAAATTCTAAAATTAGTCTATTGTTCTTTGAATAGTTTCGAAAAGAACTAAAAAGCCACCAAAATGATCTCTGGGAAATGATTTATGTTAATTAAATTGAAAAAAAATATGGGAACAATTAAAAATATTGTTTCTAAAAATAATAAAATTTTGTAAATATTTGTTTGTAAGTAATTATTATTAAATAATTGTCGATAGATATTATAAAAAATGCGGCTTTTTATTTGAGTGGGTAGTCACTTTATTTCTTTATTAGTTTCCTTTCTGTGTTTGTATATTATGTTTGTCTGTGAAACTTCACACATATGTAAAAAAAATATATTTTATTTTAGTTTATTTACTTTAGTAAAACTTTCTGTACTGATTTTGTTAACGAATCCAAAAATAATTCGTTTTTTTTATGTTATTGAAGAAAAAACTTATAATTTATTAAAAATTTCATCTATATCTGTCAAGCGGTTTCCGAGATGAACACAACGAACGAACTATACACTTGTAACTATAAAATAATTTTGTGTTTATATAACTATTAGCTGAATTTGTAGTTTTAATACATTCTTCTTATAAAACGTCTACTGACGTCAGGATTCAAGGTTTGGATAAAAATGGGTAAGCAGAAACAAGTTTTTTTGAAGCAAATTTATTTTTCTTCAAAGTTTTTTTATCTCGAATCGTATAAACAAGCAGTCGACTAAGGATCCTTCTGAAGGGGCTACGTAATTTAAATTGAATCGACAAGCGATATCGCATACATATTTTTTAAGACAAATTCAAATACAAACCGGTCGAATTGCATCGTACTGCGTCCATTTGAATGTACTTACAATTTCGCTTAGTAAAAATCGCTTGTCGGTGGGATATTGAATCGCGTCGCCGTTATGGTCTCTAAACGTTCAAATGCTAGTTTACGCTGTTCAAGTTACTATAGAACATAATCCTGAAGTCTTTTAGATGTTTGAAACAACTTTTTGGTAAATAAAAGCCACTGGATATTAACTTTAATATCTAGTCTATACCAAAGTTAAAAATGTATTCCTTGAGGGTAGACCCAGATGTATAGTACTCCAACATTTCAAGTTATGTTTAGAGCCTATTGCCTTCAAACGGGCACAAGGCCAGACTCCGGCCTGTTACTGAGGAATTCCAGATTGAAAATTTCCAAAAACATTTTGCCCGAGCCGAGAATCGAACCCAGGTCCTCAAATTCAACAGTACAGCTTGCGAACCCTAGACCAATAATGCTTACAATGACTTAAAATTTTTATAATAAGAAAAACACCGTATAACACTGCCCAAACCGGGAATCAAACCCAGAACGAATAAGTGGTATGAATAAATCCAAAAGTTGTTTCTCAATAAATGGTTCCCGTTTAGAATAATTATTGTCTACGCAATTTGTATATATAGAGTAATGTTGCAATGTTTGTGCGAGCGGCGTACAAAATAAAATTATTAAAATTTTATATCTTTTGTTTTATTAAATACTACCAACCCGCCCCGGCTTCGCTCGGGACAAATATGTGTAGCGACATCTATACCACAAAATACGAACTAATGACTTGACGTCACACAAATCCTGCATCGCGCAAGTCCAACAACAACCTTCGAGCATTTGTGCACCACACACTACACAAGTCTGCTCGGAGCATCCTCCCTGCACAATGGAGGCTACTACGGTACTTAATACCCTGTTCCGCGTACCCTCCAAATAATTCATAATAAAACCCTTTCTTCCCAATACGGCACGAATATATTTTAAAATATGGAATTTGGATGGGATTTATCAATATATCTCGCATCATCATCATATCAGCCGAAAGACGGCCACTGCTGGACATGCCTCCCTCAAGCGTCGCCACATTGACCGGTCCCGTATCCAGCGGATCACCGCAACCTTCATCAGCACCATGCGTCTAACATCTCGCACGTGATTGTTCGCTTTATAGTATAAAATCCTTCGCCTTGCCGAATTCACATACGCAATTAGGCCGCTGGTATTGAATAAAATAGTATAATAATATATATTGACGCGCATGAATTCATGCGCGTCATCCTCTGCGGCCCCAATTACTCAAGAGAGACGCGCACGGAACACGACGCGCCGCCGTCTCTCGGGCTTATCAATGTTCAGGCAAGTCCTGCAGGCCACATCCTATATGGAGGCTGGAGTTAGTTTCGCGTGGCCTCCGCCGCCCGGTGCGACTACTACGGATAAGGACATAGATTGTATTCGCCCGCATCCTTTCCGCCGCCTCTTTTGCGACCATAACTTCCTCGACAGCCCACGCGCTCTCGCTTCCTACCATGGATTGGACCACGATTGGAAACGTGAAGTTATTTGCAGTACCGACTGCTGCGACGAGATTACGGCCAAGCTGGGCCTCCTCAAGGGTGTGCTGCGCCGTGTCTTCGAGGCAGTACCGGGCGTCGATATTTATACATATTATATTGTCCCCTATTTTACCCGCGTACACATCATAAACAAGACTTCGCGCATATCCTACAGAATCTGACGCTTTGGGCACAGCAAATAATTAGGTAACCAACGAGCATGACTTATGTAAGTATATAAGTCCTTTCCCAACGATATACTTGGAGTCGGCGCAACACGTTCTCTTCTTCCTTTCTGCTGTCACTTTTATCCACATCATAATGCTCCAAGGGCCCATTCACCAGCACTTTAGAAGACCTAGTTATTGCCACTGGCGCTACAACTTGATGCACTTGAGTCGATTATCAAACGGGTCAAGAGGCTTATCGCCACTGGTCGCCTCAAAGCTCCAGAGGCTTGAACAACGACGCCGAGTTGCCAGCCTGTCAGTTTTTTATCGGTTACATTTCGGGGAATGTGCGATGGAACTGCACAATTTGATTCCGCCTAGCCCTTTCCATCATTGGACAAGGCGTACGGCAATGCGCCTCCGCTATATAGTGGACATCCCACCCATACGTACAAAGCGTTTTGCGAATACTTTTATCGTGCGCACAGCTAAGGAGTGGAATTATTACCTGCCGGGGTCTTTGTTTCCTGATAGCTACAATGCGGGTCATAAAGTCTCTAGTGAATAGGTTACTTCTAGACAAGCGTGCTTCACCGTCGACCACGTCATCGCTTACCATCAGGCGAGATAGTAGTCAAACGCGAGCCTATCAAAAAAAAATAAAAAAACTGTTTTAATAAAACCACTTAAACCTTTGGCTTTGAGAACGTATTTATTCGTTACAATGTAGGTATGACATTGAGAGGGAGATGTCAATGTAACCATATAAACTTGTGTTCTTTTATAATAAAGGGCAGTATAGCAACAGCATTCGTTGTATCACTTACTCCTAATATCAACCATCCGTACATGGCGACCGTGACAGCGTAAACGCTAGCAGCGTACCTATGTTTACATTTCTTTGACCAAAACGGGTGTCGCAATGTATTGCAACGAGACCAATCTCGTACTGGGACTTAGCGTGGTCACTATTCTATTTTGTGAATATTTACCACGACAATCACAAAATGGGTACAACTAATACGAAGGAAGAAGTTATAGTTCCACAAAACGCAGCAGGTGGAAGTAACAGCGCTGACATCACGCAGCTGACGATACATGCCAGCACAACAAACATCATTTTAATCGTGTTACTTCTTATAGCATCGTTGGCGTTTTTGTATGGTATCTTCAGAATCTACAAGAATTGCCATCAGAAATGGATGGGTAATGAGATCAGGAAGGACAGATTACGATGTTCTATATGGAGACGTAGAGCTGACGCAGAGGAAATGCGGACGAATGCCAGAGGCTACAAGAAGGACACTGAGGACGTCATCTGAAGAGTTAAAAACCCAGGGTTTACGAAGAAAAGTGCGCGAAAATTATATTCGTAATGTGTCAGTGCGTGGTTATATATAAGGTGTTGTCTATTCTCTATTAGTAGTAAACGTGTAATAGCATAAAATATACATGACATTATTTTAGTGGACTAAAATAAGTGACAAATGAAAATAAAATGAACGCTGGAGTGTATGCAGTATAAAATAATGGTATGTAATTCAGTACCTACTAAGAAAATAGAAATAAGTATTTATGTTAAATGGCAGAAAACTTAAAAACATTGTACGACAAGTTATTTGAAATCAGAAAATATTTGATAAAGATAGGTCCAGATAGAAGAAAAGGTAACATTATAGTCGTAAAATTAGCAGAGGCAGACAACTTAGTAAAAGAGTACAACTTATTTTTAGAATATTATTCAAAATCGAAAAGCACCGTATGTGAGAGTGAATGTTCGCATATTCACGAGCTTTGCGCAAATTTTGATCATTTATATGAACAAATATTAGAATTGTGCTCACAGAAACCTAGTACGGCAGATAAAATGGCAACTACTTGTAAATTTGATTTAAAAATTGCTTTAAGTTTATTACCAGTTTGTACAGACGATGAGGCTAGCGTAAAGCAACTAATAGATGGCATAGAGTATTACAAAACAGAGTTAGACGAAAATTCACAAGGAAAACTGTTAAATTTCGTATTAAAAAATAGACTCTCACAGACCGCAAAAATGAAATTAGCGACTTCATATGTCAATATTGACGACTTTATAGCTGACTTGAAGATTCAGTTATTGCCTAAAAAATCGGCTACAGCAATTCAACGAAAGCTGCAAAGTCTTAGGCAAAACGATTTATCAATCGATGATTTCGGCAAAAAAATTACGGAATTGTTTGTTGATTTGACGATCTCTCAATCGGGGGCCAACGAGGCCAGTTTGAAAGTTTTAAAGCCAATTAATGAGAAGCAAGCTATCAAATGTTTCTCAGATGGATTGAGAAATCGACGACTTAGTACAATAATTTCAGCCAGAAATTTTACATCATTGAAAGATGCAGTACAGGCGGCCATCGATGAAGATATAACAAGTCCATCAACATCTTCCGATATTTTAACGATGAATTATAGAGGGAGATCGTCTTATAACTGGTCACAGCGGAGAGGCCGCTTCTCATACGCAGGTAGAGGACGCGCACGTGGCAATCAACAGGTTATCCAAAACCAAGACGAACAGCAGGATCAGGTTCGGAGAGGATCGCAGGCAAGCTGGCGCCGGTCCACCCGACCATTTCATGGAAACAGAGGTAGGTCCAATTATAGCACCTCCAGGGATCAACACATACATACATTGGATGACTCAGAAACGCAGGAAAATACAGAAACAGAACAGCAAAATGAGGACCAGTTTTTTCGGGACTAAAAATATAATTTTATCATGCAATAACGTAGGCTACGTAAATATAAAATCGCATAACCATTATTCATACCAATTATTAGTAGACACCGGTGCATCCATATCTGTCATAAAGTATAAACAAATTCTCGACCAAAACATTCCAATCCATATCGAGAAGACACTTGTAAACGGCATCGGGGGCAAAGTACAGGCTATAGGATATGCTTATTTGCGCCTAGTTATTGGAAATCAGACCATACAACATAAGTTCTATGTTTTTAAAACATTGCCTTGTAAAGGTAGTGGCATACTGGGACAAGACTTTTTAAGCAAGTATAAATCAGTATTAAATTACGGTAACCAAACTTTGTTACTATGGAATAACAACTCAAAGGTATCATTACCATTAATAATGACAAACAATCATTTTAATATACCGGCAAGATCAGAGTCTATTCACTTTATTCGAACGTGTGAGATGGAAGAATGTGTAGTTAATGGAACAGAACTGCGAAAGGGGATCTTTGTTGCAAATACTTTAGTTAAGCCCACGAATGGGAAAATACCAATTAGGATTTTAAACACCACGGAGACAGATTTAGTCTTGACAACAATTAGTCCAACACTTTACAAAGCAAGCGAGTATGATGTATGTTCATTTCAAGAAACCAATAATAATGCTGATCGTGTCAGAAAGGTATTCGCTTCGCTATCGCTGAAACATTTAAATAAAGAGGAGCAATTGTCCATAGAGTCCATTTGCGCAAAATATGCAGATATTTTCTTCCTACCAGGTGATAAATTAGGAACAACTAAATTATATGAACACTCAATAACATTGAAACCAAACGTGGCACCAGTGTACGTTAAGCCCTACAGAATGCCGCATTCACAGAAAGCCGAATTAAAAAAACAAGTGGACAACTTATTGGAACAAGAAATTATTGAACCTTGTTCCAGTGAGTGGTCCAGCCCAGTACTCCTAGTGCCTAAAAAATCAGACGCAAACGGGAAAAAAAAATGGCGGTTAGTAATAGATTACCGTAAGCTCAACACTTGTATTCAGGATGATAAGTTTCCACTGCCAAACATCACGGATATACTAGATTCCTTGTGTGGATGTATTTATTTCACACATTTAGATTTAAACCAAGGATTTTTTAACGTAGCGTTAAACAAACACAGTAGGAAATATACTTCATTTAGTGCAGACGGTGGTCAGTATCAAATGACAAGAATGCCTATGGGACTCAAAACTAGTCCCAGCTCATTTTCGCGTATGATGACCATGGCAATGACCGGGCTATCCTACGACAAGTGCTTAGTGTACCTAGACGATCTTATTTGTATGGGACGGAACTTAACTGACCATAACAAAAATTTAATAGAAGTATTCGAAAAGATGCGCAGTGCCAACTTAAAATTAAATCCCACTAAATGCGATTTCCTTAAGAAAGAGATGCTTTATTTAGGCCACGTGGTGACAGGCAATGGTATATTGCCGGACCCAGATAAGATTAAAATAATTAAAGAGTATCCAGTTCCTAAAAGTACGGACGAAGTGAAACGCTTCGTTGCTTTTGCAAACTACTATAGAAAATTTATAGACCACTTTGCCGACAAAGCCTATCATTTAAACCTTTTAAGTAAGAAAAACACTAAATTCAACTGGGATAGCAACTGTCAAACGTCATTTGAAACTCTAAAACAGAGTATGATGTCACCGCCAATCCTACAGTACCCAGATTTCTCAGAACTAAATCAATTCATAGTACAAACCGATGCATCTGGGTACGCAATTGGGGCAGTACTATCAAATTCAAATGGCAGACCAATAGCTTACGCTAGTAGGAGCCTTAACAAAGCGGAAAAGAACTATCCCACTATAGAGAAAGAACTCTTAGCTGTAGTTTGGGCTGTCAAATATTTCAGACCCTATTTATACGGTCGTACATTTAAAATACTAACCGACCACAAACCCCTTGTATACTTATTTAATTTAAAAGACCCATCTAGCAGGCTCTTTAAATTTAGACTAGCTCTAGAAGAATACAATTACGAAATAGAATACGTAAAAGGGAGTGAGAACTGCGTAGCAGACGCATTATCTAGAATAAAAATTACGTCAAAAGAACTTAAAGAAATGAATGAGTGTCTGTGTGCAGTAATGACTCGCGCTCAAAAACGAAAATTAGATGCTGTCGCCCCGGAAGATGAGTTGCCCACCGACAACTTGCCAGTTCAACCACATGTAGTGGAAACTCATATCAAACCAAGAGGCGCAGTAGAGTTAAGATTTGCACCCAGTAGCAGTCTTAAGAAGCTAAAGAGCGATAGCTCAGTAGTGTTACAAACACACATAATATTATTGTATAATGCCCAAATGAAAACTATATTCATAAACTCGGCATCTCAATCACAAACTACGCGAGCCGAGTTTGCGAGAGAGCTGAGTGATCTATGTAACAAGCTAAATATAGAAGAAGTATACTTCATTAAAAATTCGAATAATAAAATTTTTGTAGAGAAATTAACTAGTGAGATAAGAAAACAAAGCAACTGGAAAGGGCCCAGATTATGTATATTAAAAGATGTCGAAAGAATAGAGGACAAAGATGATAGGAAAGTGATACTCAACGACTTTCATCTTTTGCCCACTAGTGGGCACGCGGGCATGAGAAGAATGCTGACTAATATAAAAAAATACTATTTTTGGCCAGGCTTAGAAAGTGATGTCAAAAATTATGTCAAAAAATGTGTTCAATGTCAGAAGCATAAGTATACAGTTCAGGTGAAAGAGCCAATGGCAATCACCACAACTGCTCATTCGGCTTTCGATAAAATCTTCTTAGACTTGGTAGGACCATTAGACAAAGACAGCAACAATTTTTCATATATATTGACAATGCAATGCGAGCTGTCCAAGTATGTATGTGCGTATCCCCTCGTCACTAAAACCTCTACAGAAGTAGCACGCACCTTCGTGGATAACTTCATACTTCAACATGGCATCCCGAGGGAGATAGCTACCGACAGAGGCACAGAGTTCATGTCCGAGACCGTGACACAGGTTTGTGAATTACTACATATTAAAAAGTTAAACTCAACTGCGTATCATCACCAAAGCATCGGAGCGCTAGAGAACTCGCATAAAAATCTAGGTGCATTTTTGCGAATCCAAGCAGAAGGAAAACCCGAATTATGGAGTACTTGGTTACCATTCTGGTGCTTTGCTTATAATACGACAGTTCACTCGTCAACAAAATTTACACCATTCGAACTCGTATACGGTAGAAAGTGTAACTTGCCCAATAATTTGGAAAAGTGTGTAGAGCCTCTATATAATTACGACAGTTACCCGCTTGAACTTAAGTACCGCCTACAGGTTTCTCAAACCGAAGCGCGGGAAAATTTGATAGCCAATAAAATAGGCAGAAAAAGTAGATACGACCAGCATGTAAATCCAATACGCTACAAGCCAAACGATCAAGTTTTAATTAAAAATGAAACTGGCAATAAACTTCAACAATTATATTCTGGACCTTACAAGGTGATTAGAGATTTGTCACCAAATGTTGAGGTCAATTATAAGGGAAAACCCGACATTATTCACAAAAACAGAACGAAACCGTATCATGTTTAAGATAAAAACAATAAGACAATTAATTACCAATGCTATAAGCACTTAACAATAGCTATTATACAGGTCAGCAGAAAACAGAGACGAATAATAAGCGCCAGCTGTGCGCTCATAGGTACTCAGGGATTGATTGTTATTATAAGTATGTAACCACTTATTATTGTATAACTTTGTATACCAAACATAACGAACATATGTACTACGATTATGTTATAACTATATTTTATACGTGTTAGCCTAAGAGTATCAATGTTTAATTTGTGCTTATATTGTATCCATGCAATAAAATAAAAGTAAACTTTTATTTTATTTTAGTTTTAGGGAGGAGATGAGAGGGAGATGTCAATGTAACCATATAAACTTGTGTTCTTTTATAATAAAGGGCAGTATAGCAACAGCATTCGTTGTATCACTTACTCCTAATATCACTCATCCGTACAACATGGTGAGCAGTCTACTCATAAGCCAGGGGCCGTAACAAAACGCGTCAACATATCTGTATAAGCAGCAAATTTCCTTTTTCTTATGGTCACAGATAATATAATACTAGCATACAGATGCCTCATCCCATACAAAGAAACCGTGCCGACGTAACTAGCGTTTTTCATCTGATTAATCTTGTTATTTTAGTAAGTACATCAATCGCGTTCGATCCCGTTCCACGGCAATAGATGGTGTTAGCATCGACTTGCAAGTAAAAGGGTTTACTAGGTTCGTGAATATTGAATTCTTTTAATACAGTGAAGGTTCGTTTTATAGTATTTTTTTGCACGTTTTTACAGTCTTTTTGCACCAAAATGTGTTACAATGCAAATTTAAAAAATCGGGTGGAATGCCTCAGAAATTTAAAAATGCGCCATCTACTGGCATCAATTTTAAATGATTCGTTAAAACAATCATTGAAATTTGAATTAAGAGCCCAATATTCCATAATTTTGTACTTAGGAGAGTTGATTAAACAAGAACATACAATTTTTATGCTCAATTCCAGAAAATGTTAATTTTACACACAATTATTATATTCTATTGAATTATGTGTACATGTCGCGCCATCTAGTGAGATTTATTTGAACCAAAATTTCTTTATTAGCAATGAGACCCCGTGTTATGGTATTTATTTGCGCCCAAAGATGCGTTAAATTTACTGTTGAAATGTGGAACTGTCGACTCTCATAACTTGCAAATATATATTTTTTGTTTCCATATTATGAACTGTGAACCAGTGGTCAGGATAGGCTGGTCACAGAACAGAAAGGTCACTCATACAATTTACAAAGTGTTTATTCTCAGTTATTTTCAAAAATACAATCTGACTAGCGTTTGTCTTACAATTCGTAGTGTCAACAATGGCGGCCACCGCCAACAATTCAAACTGCCTAACACATCCGCTTTTGATATTTTTCCAATAAACTTCTATTCATGTAATAATCAAATTGAATTACTTAAGAAAATAAGTAATATTAAATAACAATTATTACCAGTAATATTTATCAAAGAATCATGCGTAATAATTAAGTTTATTATTTATTTGATACACAGAAAGATGACAAGCGGATGTTGTCCTAAGAGGTTTTAATCATTCGGAATACTTAATTATGAATATATTAGAAGATTAACATTTAAAATAAAAGATGAACTATACGTATTGTAGAATTAAGTCAAGCTGGTATATCCAAGGTCGGAGAACGGTAACAGAACGTACATCGTCAAACAGTGCAGTAATCGCTAGACTTCGTTTGTATGGAAGAATGATCGACTAGGGCAACCTTAAGTAAACAGTTGGTATTGGTAACAAGCGCAGATCATAGAAACAACTGTTGTTTCTATGATCTGTGGTAAAAGGTTTACGCTTCTTATGCCATTCTTATGTTCTCGGAATAGAACTCAAAATCTGTTGAACGGACTATATAAAACTTTTTTACAAAAAATACTACCGACTTCCAAATAAAAAACTACAAAATGAAAAATAACTTTATTTTTCGAAGTCGGTGTATTTTGTAGGTACCAAATTTGTGCAATATAGACACCGACTTCCAAAAATAAAGTTATTTTTCACTTTTTGTAAAAAAGTTTTTTTATTTCACCCTTTTTAGTTGTAACTAACTAAAAGGCAAGTTATAACGTTCATTGTTCGGGTTCGTTATTTATTACGAAAACACTGCACCTTTCATATTTACGTTTATTAGGTAAAACACAAATGGTAGGCACATACAATACAACTTAGTCTTAAGGCCTACGGTCGCGGACACGCGGCCGACATAACATTAAAATAGGTTTGCTCCCGCCGAGCCTTCCCGTTGATCGACCGTCTACCGGCTCGTGGCGCGAACGCACCGTAGCCGTTGGCGGCGTTCCCGCCCCTCGCCCCGCCGGCTCTCACCCTCGCGGGCCCGACGCTTTATTAGGTAGAGATGAGCGCGTTATAAAGTGTTTTAGTAATAAGTACCTATAACGCCAGAATAGATTACCCGAATAACATGAAACTTGAACATAATCGGTAAAATGAGAGATCTGCGTACCCATTTCGAGCTTACTGGCGTGATGTTATGTTATGAAATAGTATAAACAATAAACAGACATGCAATTGCAGCAGTCCCTAAAGATTTGCCGTTATTTATTGAAAAGTTCTGTTGTATATCTTCGAAGTTCTTCACCATATTAAAATGGGTTAATTTCGGAACAAACTCTTTCAAACAAAAAAGAATTTTCAAAATCGGTCCACAATTGACGGAGATATCGGTGAACATACACAAAAAAATTAAAATAAAACATACAAGAAGTCGAACATAGAACCTCCTCGACTTTCGATCGGTTAAAAAGTAACCATTTTATTATAATAAACAGACCCAACATTATATAAAACTAACCTGACTAATGAAATAAAAGGGATAAGAGAAAAATGCGTTTTCGAGCGTTTTTGACGTTTATTTACAAGAAAAAGTCAATATTTGATTGTTGTTTTTCACAATATTCTGGTTACATAAAGTTTTGTTTGTATTACCACTGTCATCTAGACATTATAAGCAATTATCCAACATGCATTTCATTACTATACGCCACAATAAGCCCCCTTAGGCACTAGCGGTTGGCCGCCTAGACGGTTCATTTGAACGGCTAGCCGCCAGACGCGGTTGACTGCCAACTGTGGTTCGCCGCAAAATAAACCACCAATGCGTGTAAGATGGCGGCCAGCCGCGGTCAACCTGTAAATTTTTACCAAGCGGTTGGTTTTATATTAAAATGGAAAAGCGGCTAGCCGCCTCTGCGGTTAACCGCTAGTGGCTTAGTGTGGTGGGCTAATTCCCCATATGGAGTCTAAAGCCTCCTCCTGTCTGGTATATTCGTGATATGGTGTTCATGGTGGTCGTCTAGGCGAGGTCTGGAGCCCACAGCTTGAAGGTGCGATCATAAGAGCTGGTAGCGATGTACTTGTTGTCAAACGAGATATCAGCACTCATCACCTGAAACATCACATTGAACACATATAATATACAAAATATCACGTCTGTGTGAAGGCACAGATAGCATACAGATGCCTCATCCCATACAAAGAAACCGTGCCGACGTAACTAGCGTTTTTCGTCTGATTAAGATGATTATTTTTATAAGTACTTCGATCGCGTTCGGTTCCGTTGCACGGCTATAGATGGTGTTAGCAGCGACGTGCAAGTTAAAGGGATTTCTCGGTTCGTGACTATTTGTTGTATAGTATTTATTTGCAAGTTTTTACAGTTTCATTGTACGAAAATGTGTTACAATACAAATTTTAAAAAATAAAGTGTCATGCCTTAGAAATTAAAAAACGCGCCATCTATTGGAATTAATTTTAAATGATCCATTCAAATAATCTTTGAAATGTCAATTAAGAGCCCAATATTCCATAATTTTGTACTTAGGAGAGTTGATTAAAAAAGAACATACAATTTTTATGATCAATTCTAGAAAATATAAATTTTACACACAATTCAAAAACAAATCAATGTATATCGCGTCATCTAGTGACATTTATGTAAACCAAATTTTCTTTGTTAGCCGCCTTGCCCCCGTGCTGTACAAAATAAGAGCTCAAGTGAGCTGTTATTTACCGAGACGTATTTCTTGCGCCGACCCTACGTCTAGTTGGTATTGTTGATCGAAGACTTTATGTTAAAAAGTGTTAAACTAAAAACTTAAATTAAAAGAAACAACAAGTTTTATTTACAGACCAACAATAAGATCTTTTGTCTCTCGACTTCTCTGTATGAGAAGGCCGTTTCTCTTTGTCCAGCAGTGGGACAGCTACAGGCTGGTATAATTACCTTGTTGTCGTGTCCCGCGAGCGTACGCAGCGGATGCCAGGCGGGGTTGGACCACAGCTTGACGCTCTGGTCGTACGATGACGTCAGCAGGAAGTGCCCGTGACTCTTCTGGTAGCGCACATCTGAACGAGAAACAAATCATAAAATAAAAACTGGCCAAGTGCGAGTCGGACTCGCGCATGAAGGGTTCCGTACCATTATCGCAAAAAAACTGCAAAAAATTCACGTTTTTTGTATGGGAGCCCCCCTTAATTTATTTTATTTTAATTTAATAATAATTATTTTTTGAAGAGAATATACACCTAAATATTCTGTGAATATTTCAAGCGTCTACCTGTTGCCGTTATTAATATCGAGCAAAAAACGGCAAAAAAATCACGTTTGTTGTATGGGAGCCCCCCTTAAATATTAATTTTATTCTATTTTTAGTATTTTATAGCGGCAATAGAAATACATCATCTGTGAAAATTTCAACTGTCTAGCTATCACGGTTCATGAGATACAGCCTGGTGACAGACGGGCAGACAGACGGACAGACAGACAGACGGATCGCGGAGTCTTAGTAATAGGGTCCCGTTTTTACCCTTTGAGTACGGAACCCTAAAAAGCACTAGCAGTGCCCGCGGCTTCGCTCCCGTCAACTGCCTACCCTACCTACCTATCCTAACCTACTTACCTACACTACCCTACCTACCTACATACCTACCTACCTAGCCTACCTACACTACCTCATACCTACCCTACCTACCAACCCTACCCTACCGACATACCTACCTATGTAGGTAAGGTACCAATTCTTTTTTTCTTAATTTTTTTTCACTAGAACCTTCTCCAAACAATAACAAACACAACAAAAAAAGAATAAGCGATATCGGTCCAGCCGTTCACGCGTGATGCCGTGACCAAGTGAAATAGGGATTCATTTTTATATATATAGATATATTTCATTATGCGAACAGCTAAGGAGACATGTATTCTAAGACATGTGATATCTACCAACCCGCACCGGGCCCGCGTGGTGGATTACGGCCCACTCCCTCTCACAGAGAGGAGGCCAGCAGTAGGGAAATTAAAAAAGGCTGATTATGATGACAGCTAAGGAGTGGAATTCCCTGCCGGAGTCTGTGTTTCCTGATAGCTACAACTTGGGAGTCTTTTAAGTCTCTAGTGAATAGGTTACTTCTAGACAAGCGTGCTTCACCGTCGACCACATCATCGCTTACCATCAGGTGAGATAGTGGTCAAGCGCGAGCCTACCAATTATAAAAAAAAAAACATGGTAGAAAACCCCAATAAAATTTTGACCGACCGAGAATCGAACAGTCAATATTTTGGTGTTAATTATAAACTCACCACTTAAAAGATGCGTGTGCGCCGGTATCGTGTATAAAGCCGATCGTCTTCTCAGATCCCATATCTTAGTCTGAAACAAAAACATTGAATACATAAAAGAACACCGTGTTACCCAGTTACTGGGTTGTGGAGGTCACATCGGCAATCGCTTCATGTAAAATTCAGGTTAGACTAACAGACTCCAACATAAACCTAGACGGAAAAAGAAATAAGTTATAAGTTGGACGTGTGTACCTGTGCGTTTGTGTATCTGTCTGTGGTAATCTATGAACGCTCAATGTCTATGGTTTGCAAGAATGAAGTTTTTTTTCATTGGATTCCTTTGATCGGCTGCATACAATAAATTAATATATCCAAGGGGGTTAAATTAAATCGATCAGGATAACTTGAAGGCGGAAAGGATCTAGGCCTAAGTTTAAAGAGATCGCATAGGATCAATAGGCGCTGTAAGAATTAGTTTGATTTGTCTGAATAATGTGCTTTGTGACACTTACATTGACGATTCTTCTTGACAATGCTTAGGATAGTTTTATGACTATTAATACAAACATGGTCAACTCAACATGATATCTACATCCTGCAACTTTAGTAGCATGATCCGAATACAAATATCCTCATTGTGCTTGATGCTTAGATGTGACTGCACAGGCTGAACGATTCTGTATGAGATATGCCTATCTGCAGTGTTGAATACTAAGGGTAAATGTATCCAATTTAATTTAATTTGTGCCACAGATAATATAATACTAGCATACAGATGCCTCATCTGATAT
Organism: Orthosia incerta; assembly: GCA_948252205.1. Lineage (NCBI taxonomy): Eukaryota > Metazoa > Arthropoda > Insecta > Lepidoptera > Noctuidae > Orthosia > Orthosia incerta. The sequence goes on from OX411769.1 coordinate 851,857, forward strand.
AAAGAAACCGTGTCGACGTAACTAGCGTTTTTCGTCTGATTAATCTGATATTTTTTTGTACATCGATCGCGTTCGGTTCTGTTTCACGGTGATAGATAGATGGTGTAAGCAGCGACTTGCAAGTAAAAGGGTTTCCTAGGTTCGTGAATGTTTTTTTTTTTAAATACATTGAAGGTTCATTTTATAGTATTTTTTGCACGAGTTTACAGTTTTTTTGCACCAAAATGTTTTACAATGCAAATTTTAACAATCGAGTGGAATGCCTCAGAAATTTAAAAATGCGCCATCTATTGGCATCAATTTTAAATGAACCGTTTAAATAACCTTTGAAATGTGAATTAAGAGCCCAATATACCATAATTTTGTACTTAGGATAGTTGATTAAACAAGAACATACAATTTTTATGTTCAATTCCAGAAAATGTTAATTTTACACACATTCAATAACAGATAGGTGCATATCGCGCCATCTAGTGAGATTTATTTGAACCAAATTTTCTTTCTTAGCAATGTGACTCAGTGCTTGTGCTTATTTAATAATGCTCAAGAGACTTCAGTGACAGACTGTATTTATGTGAAGATTAAATTAGTTGCCCAACTGTGTGATCTTTTACTTACATCACTACATCATGCGAAACCATCCCTATTTAGTCTCATGCCAATTACCTACTGCTGGATTGGTCGGTGAGTAAGGCAAAAAATATACCTTACAATGTCACAGAGATTCGATGAATCACTTATCTACAAGCTATCTTAGCCTTACCTACAACACTGTGCTCTGCGCTTGCAAAATTTGAAAAAAAAAACAAGATGATTGGCCGCTGTCATTTTGGTCTACAAAATAAAATGGTCTACAAAATAAAAAAAAACCGGCCAAGTGCGAGTCGGACTCGCGCACAAAGGGTTCCGTACCATTATCGCAAAAAACGGCAAAAAAATCACGTTTGTTGTATGGGAGCCCCACTTAAATATTAATTTTATTCTGTTTTTAGTATTTGTTGTTATAGCGGCAACAGTAATACATCATCTGTGAAAATTTCAACTGCCTAGCGATCACGATTCATGAGATACAACCTGGTGACAGACGAACCGCGGAGTTTTAGTAATAGGGTCCCGTTTTTACCCTTTGGGTACGGAACCCTAAAAGTTTAATTGGTTAAAGGCAGGCAGCAAGATTGCTCTATGTAAACTAGCCCTATTTATGGAGGTATGCACAAAAGGGGTGTTAAGTCCCGCAATTCCCATTGAAGGGGAGGATCCCCCGAGCAGATGGGTGTAGTGTTTGGTGGACAACTGCTCGACGGTTGTTGTCGGACTGTTGATGTGTTCAAATCGCACCGAGAACTTTGATAGCGCGATGTAGGTTTTGTGTTAAGTTAGGCATTTTTTGTAGAGTTCACAATGTGCCGATATATGGCGTGCACAGACTACAATACACACAGCAAATATGTAACAAAAAAAAAGTAGAGGCGCATGAAAAAAAATGGGTCCGCCATATTGGGCGTGGGCCGCGAACCGGAAGACGCTGCGCTGGAAGGCCTCCCACCAGGTGGAGCAACGACCTGGTAAGGGGCCGGGAGTCCGGTGGATGCGAGACGCACGGGACCGGTCAATGTGGTGACGCTTGGGGGAGGCCTATGTTAAGCACGTGAATGTGTTACGGCTGTGATGATTGGGCGTATTACCTGGTGGTCGGCGGCGGCGGTGGCGAGCTGGTGACCGGCGGGCGCCCAGTCGGCGCCCAGCACGGCGCCCAGGTGCCCCTCCAGGAACATGACGCATCGCCCCGTGCGCAGGTCCCACACTCGCCCAAACGCGTCCATACCGCTAACGGAGACAAAGGAAGGAAGAAACTACGTTTAATTAACATGGACTTAAACAAACAAAAATATTAAAAGGTGCACTAAAATAATTGGTCCGCCATCTTTGGGAATCCGCCATATTGGATTTAGAATGATTGCACTTATCCGTCATGCCTTAGTCACAGATAATATAATACTAGCATATAGATGCCTCATCCCATACAAAGAAACCATGCGACGTAACTAACGTCCTTCGTCTGATTAATCTGATTATTTTTTGTACATCGATCATGTTCGGTTCCGTTCCACGGCGATAGATAGATGGTGTTAGCAGCGACTTGCAAGTAAAAGGGTTTACTCGGTTAGTGAATATTTTTCTTTAAATACAGTGATAATTTGTTTTTCAATACAGTTGTTAAACATGGCGTACTTTCAGAGGCTGTAATTGTGATTCGAAAGTTAAATCTTACGCATAGGCATCTTTCTGTTACGCAGTCGTGACTTTTGTTTACGAGCTCGATCATTATGTTTGCAGTTTAGTTTTAAATTTATAAGTCAATTTAAAAAAGTTTTGTAGCAATTTAAGGAGTTTTAAAAAATAGGATAAAATGGAATAGATTTTCTACGAGAAAAATGAATGATGCCGTACGTTATAGCATTGAATTCTCAAAAGTCTTTTAAATGGTTGTTTAATATATTTAATTACCAGTTTTAATTTAATTATTTACACATCAACATTTGTCAAAAATCGAATAGGCTGTATAGGCTGTTTTCGTTGAAAAAAAAATGTCTTGTTGCAAAAACGCGCCATAAGTCAATTTAAAAAAGTTTAGTAGCAAGGAGTTTTCATACATAGAATAAAATGGGATACGATTTTATACGAGGAAAAATTAATGATTCCGTACGTTTTAGCATTGAATTCCCATTTTTTTTTTAAATAGTTGTTTAGTATAGGTATTTAATTACCAGTTTTAAGTTAATTATTTTCACATCAACGTTTGTCAAAAATCGAATAGGCTGTATAGGCTGTTTTCTTTGTAAAAAAATATGTCCAGTTGCAAAAACGCACCATATTGAAAATTTTATTTTTTGTGAAGCAACAAATCTAATTCTTTGATTTGTTTTTACTGTTTCTCACAACTGTATTGAAAACCGTCGTGTGATACACAGGTGTGTAGGTTATTGCAAACTCGTGTCATTAAAAACCCTCGCCTTCGGCTCGGGCTTGTTAATGACTGCTCGTTTGCAATAACCTACTTTCCACCCTTGTATCACAATGTACTATTAGAATACTTTTTACACGTTTTTACAGTTTCATTGCACCAAAATGTGTTACATTACAAATTTAAACAATCGAGTGGAATGTCTCAGAAATTTAAAACCGCGCCATCTATTGTAATCAATGTTAAATGATCCGTTCAAATAATCTAAAAATGTCAATTAAGAGCCCAATATTCCATACTTTTGGGTAAGTTGATTAAACAAGAACATACAATGTCTATGATCAATTCTAGAAAATATTAATTTTACACACAATTCAATAACATATCGCGCCATCTAGTGACATTTATTTGAACCAAATTTTCTTTGTTAGCGCTGAGACCGAGACACGTCGCCACATACCACCCCGTGCTCTCACATCCACACATCCAGCGGATCCTCGCAAACTTCACCAGGTCAAGTAGCCTAGTTCAGTAGTCTTTCATTCATCCTCAAAGGGCCGATTTTTCAATAGTCTGATAAGTTTTAACTGAGGAACAAAAATGGCGGTTGGACAGCTTTTGTATATAAAATAAGTTAAACGGCCATTTTTATTCCTCAGTTAGAAGTTATCAGACTATTGAAAAATCGGCCCTTAATAAAATAAGAAGTCGTGTTACCCAGTGACGGCGAGTGAACCATCCCCCTGGAAGGCGACGCAGTAGACCGGCTTGGCGTGGCCTTCCTGATGCAATACCTCCGTCGCTGGAACGTTACACATATCATAATACCAGTCTGTTACTGCAGGATAAAGGCCTCTTCTCATACAGAGAAGGTACAGTATTAGTGATCACTATTAGATACTAAGAGTTTTACTAGCTAGCTTAATTCGACCTCTTAAGAATGAGAATTTTGAGTAAAGAATGTGTTAAACTCTAATTTATCAACCAACCCGCACTTGGCCCATGTGGTGGCCTACACTCTCTCACAGAGAAAGGCCTGTGTCCCAGTAGTGGGCACGTTATCTAGGCTGATTATGGTGCAACATCAGCCTTTTAATGTCGCCACTGCTGGAACACAGGCCTCTCCTCTCTGAGAGAGGGAATAGGCCGTAATCCACCACGAAGGCCTAGTGCGAGTTGGTCGATGTCACATGTCTTCGATTCGAATTTACACAAAGTAAGGGTCTGTCTGGGTTCGAACCCGCGGCCTACGAAACGTAAGTCGGGGCCGTTACCATGGGCCACCACTGCTCTCAAATGTCTAGTTAACTCAGAGTTAGTTGCTAACACATGGTTATATTGACCATTTGTCATAAAATATTGTAATTTATCCATGCAGAAACTTTTCAGAAATCGAGGATTTACATACTTTGAGGACTTTTCAGAAATTGGGGGCATTAAGAATACTTTTTTTTAGATATCGAGGATTTCTATACAGGGTAAATTTAAAAAGTAAATTAGTGTTAATAATTACAAGTGTGCAGATCCCACAGTCGCCAGGAGTGGTCGAATACGGCAGCAGCCAGCAGGCGGCCCGACGGGTGGAACTCCACGCGAGACACGCGCGCCGGGCTGTGCCCCGGGAGGGACGCCAGCGGAGCCTCGCTACAACACATAAGTACTGTTAGACAAGGTAGCGCCATCTATTGACGAGAGGAACAAAACTAATAGTACCTAGTACCTTCCCGAAAGTTCGTATCGTTTAAGTCTCTCTTAGGACAACATTCTGGAATGTTCTCATCACATCGAGAAAGGTCTCGAAAGTTCTTCTTGAATGTCTTTCTCAGCAGAACATTCTGGAATGTTCTCGCCGCGTCAAAAACAGTCTAGAATGTTCCCGAAACGTTTGCCGTGCTATATAAAGGTCGAACGGGTTCGACGTGAGTCAGTTTCGATTTGGAAGCGATTCGGAGCGATCAAAAGCGAAATAATAAATTTGTTTAGAAAGTTTTAACAATAAACTGTGATTCATTCATTAAATTGTGCTGTTTGAATAATTAATCCCTGAAGCCCAGCTCGCAACAATACAACCAGTCAATACCTCACTGCACCTCCCTCTGCCCAAACCTTCAGGAATACAGGCGAGATGTAATGTTTTTCTACTACCGTGTCTATTATGTAACTCATTAAGAAATTCGTTTCGAAATATGAACATTTAGACACAAGATTATAAAAAAAAATAAAAAAAAACAAAATTACATAATAACAGTTACGAAATGACTTTTGTATGGAGATTTGATATCATTATGTAACTGGCAGAATGATACAGACCTGTTACCTCTCGAAAAAGCGCGCGTTGATTGTGTGTATATAGTCTGTGGTTTGAGTCTGAACGTTTCTAGTAAATTGTTGTTGTAACTAGGTATTTGATAAATATAATAAAAATTATCAATTAAATTATGTGTCATCCCAGGCACAAAAATCGACCAGCCTTTGCCTAACTCCAGCTACTCAGCTGTATCCAGATAGACCGGAAGCCGGTCCAAACATTGTTGGGAAAATCAGGCAGATTGATATATGGCCGTTTTACAAACCTGCTGAAGTTCCACAGATGTATCGTCCCGTCATAAGCACAAGTAGCCATGGTGCACGCTTCTGACCCTTCTTTCTCTTCTGTGCCTTCTGACGTATCCATGGGGCGCAGGGCTCCCTCAGGGGCCTCAGGTTTTGGGTCTTCTTTCTCTTTTGATAGCTGGAAAAGTACAAAGAGAATGCACTTGAAGTAAACTCCAATTGCACAAAAAACTTAACTAGAGTTAGTTGCTAACACGAGGTTAAGTAGTCAACATTGGATGAAAAACTGTCAAAATAACCTCGTGTAAATTTTTTCGTGTAAGTGGGCTTAAGGTTGCACTAGTCGATAATTCTTCCATACAAACGTAGTCTAGGGGTTACTCCACTATTTGACGATGTACGTTCAAAATAAAAAAATATATCAATTTGTCTCATAATTATCTAGCCCTGTATGGAAACAAAAAAGAAAAATATTTGATAGTTATGAGCGTCGAAAGTTCCATATTTCAACACTAATTACAACGCATCTTTGAGCGGCAATAAATACCATAAGAAGAAGGAAAATTTCAAAACGGCCACCATACAGGGCTAGATTAGTAGTTCAACAATGCAAATAATTTTATTTTGAAAATATACATTTAGTCGTTTTTTCAAGATATCTAGACTTCCAAAGGTCTGTTTATAAAATTTCACGCGCTCGTTTTCTTCCTAAAACATCATCCATTTCACTACATACTTGCAAAAGTGCTAATTCGTACGCGAACTAGCTTCTTACTGCTCATCACAGCATCTATCTCTTTCGCACGTGTTGTTGGATGAGATAGCAGGCATTTTAACCCCGCGCACAAAATAGTTAGTGCCGTTGACTAGTGTAACCTTAAGTGGCAGTGAGCAGGTCACATTGCTCGCAGAACGGATGGCCGATGGGGCCGAGTGTTCTGGAGTGGCGACAAGTAGTGGAAGGCGTTGCGTTGGAAGGTCTTCCACTAGGTGGCGCGGAACCGGTCAATGTGGCGATGCTTGGAGGAGCCCTAGTCCAGCATTGGACGTGTTTCGACTGAAATGGTGATGCAATGATTGTAGTGACTTACCTTATCTCTGAAGTGATCAGGCAGGGTGGCGTGAGGGTGGAAGGCGGCACCGCTGACGTTGCAGGTGTGGCCCTTCAGCACCTGCAGCTCGCGGCACCCTGGCACCGACCACACCTTCGACAGGCCTGACCTGCAACCACTCACTAATTATAGGACTCCATACCCCACCTGCATCATAAGCTGGCGGGATTCAGGGCTTTCGGGCACTCAGATTGGGGACTCTGTCCGCCCACCAACTGAGTCTAGGACTGACGGTGGCACAGTGATCTCGTGCCACCGTCACAGAGGCTTTTCAGTCTCCCCAGGGATGTGCCCTAACAGGCGTTGCACAGAGAGGGTTCGGAGTGGTCTTTTGAGAAGACACGGGGTTTTACGTGCTGATGGTGATCACCGGGGTGATGTATGAGGTAAAAAGCCCACAGTCCCTGGTCTTTTTCCCTGAAGTCCCAGGCGCCATTGAAGGTTTTCCACAAAAAAACACTTCGTACGTCCAAATGTAGCAAACGTATACTAACAAATATGAAATCTCTCCAAGGAAGTCATAGGAAATGCCCAAAAAGATTTTTGGACTTGCCATACAGAGTTGCCGTTACTTGACCAACATTTGTATGAACACTTTTATTATGCGTACTGTGTTTCCTTATAGCTACAACCTTTCTTTTTTCTGTGAATGAACACATTTCTTTTTTTTTTTTGGTGTTCTTTACGAGCGTGCTTCACATCATCGCTTACCGTCAGGTGAGATAATGGTCAAGCGCGAAAACTATCTACAATATATATTAAAAAGAATATCTCGCTTCTTTTGCGTTGATTAATTCAAATTGTATCCGACCAGTATAAAACTACGCATGTGGTCGGGCATGAAGGGCAGACAAGGAGGTGGTCTATATCTTGCAAAAGGGCTTCACACTGGCATTGTGTTTTGGATGGGTCTATAACACTCATACTCAATCTCCTGCGTCACTGTCACCGCTTCATTGTTGCAGCGTCATCGTCGCTGCGACATTGTCACCGCGTCATTGTCGCAGTGTCATAGTTACCGCAAAATTTCACCGCGTCATTGTCGCCGATTCGTTGTCGACGTGTCATTGTCACCGCGTCATTGTCATCGCGTCATTGTCGGCGCATCAGTTGCTTTGCTATTTAGTCCACCTTAAGACGAGGAGGTCACACTCACCAGCTCGCGGTGATCAACATCTGGCTGTCGCTGCTGAACCGGCAGAAGCTGATGGGACGCGTGTCGCCGATCTGTAATATAAGAAAACATTAATTCAATACAGACGACACAACAGCAACAAATTTCTTGCTTTGATTCCAAATTCTAATCACAATTTTTTTTTTCCTTTTCTTATTACAATCTAGCCTTAGTTTAATTATAACCTAAACTATTACATTGTCTTTAGTAAGAATGTGTCCAGTAGCACTTCGTTCTTGTGTTTATTTGGTAGCACTTTCGTACGTTACACTATTCACATTCACTAAACACTAACTCGATCGGTTTTGTTCTTTTTAGTCTTCTCACTATGTTTGTGTGTTCGAGAAGCTGGATTGCCTCGACCTTCACATGCTGATGAAGTCTTTTTTCGTGAGCTTCTGCAAATTTTTTGATCACTTTTTCGATGAACTCAACTTTTAGGTCCCGATGGAGGTCATCATTTCGTATGTACCAAGGTGCATTTACAATTGCCCTTAGCACTTTGTTCTGGAATCGTTGTATAATTAATATATTGCTCTGTTTGGTGCAGCCCCATAGCTGAATACCATAAGTCCAAACTGGCATCAGGACTTGTTTGTATAGCAATAATTTGTTTTGCACAGACAGCATGGAGTTTCTTCCAAGCAGCCAATACATTATTTTATATCGGAAGTCGAGTTCTTCTTTTTTCTTCTTGACGTGGGCTTTCCAGCGTAACTTTGCGTCAAGGGTCATACCGAGATATTTGGCTGTATTCTCGTATGGGACTTGTTTATTATTAATATAAACTGGAGAATACTGGTGTTTTTTGTTGGTAAAATCTATGTGAACAGATTTGGAATCGTTTAGTTTAATCCTCCATTTTTTGGTCCAGTCATAAACTTTATTAACAGCCATTTGAACCTTTTCTACTGCTTCGACGTGGTTGTTTCCTACAGCCATTATGACTGTATCATCAGAAAAGGTCCCAATCGTGTTTTGCTCTAATACAGGCATATCACAAGTGTATAGTTGGTACAGGACCGGACCTAACACACTTCCTTGCGGTACGCCAGCTTTTATTTGTTTCAGTTCTGAGTAAGCATCTTCTTGTCTTATTCCAAAGACTCTGTTTAGAATGTAGGACTCCAACATATCTGCAAATTGCTTCGGTAACAAGTTCTTCAATTTATGTATGAGGCCTTCATGCCATACTTTGTCAAACGCTTGCGACACGTCTAGGAATACGGTAGAACATACTTTCTTGTCTTCTATGGAGTTTTCTATTACATTTGTGATCCTATGCACTTGATCAATAGTATAATGTTTTTCTCGAAAACCAAATTGGTGCTCTGGTATTATGTTTTTGCAATCTATTACAGGTTTTAGTCGTCTGAGTAACAGCTTTTCAAATAGCTTGGACATTATTGGTAGCAAGGAAATAGGCCTATATGATGATGTTTCGTGAGCCGGTTTACGTGGCTTAGCTATCATTATTACTTCAGCCACCTTCCACAAGTCTGGTACATATTTAAGCCTTAGTGCGGCATTGACAAGGGTCGTTAATTTAACCAGACCCTTTCTCGGTAGGTTATGAAGAACTTCCCCTGTTATTAAATCGTACCCTGGTGATTTTCGTGTGCTTATATTGTATTTTATTTATCGCGCGACTTCTCTCGGTGTAACTAGTTTTATGGTAACTTCATTATCCGACGTCACCATATTAAGCAAAGTGTGATCTTCAATGATTTCCCAGTCGTTTGGTTGGAAGATATTTTTAGGTGTTCTGCAAACCTCTTCGCTTTTTGCCCATTGTCCATTTTCACATTTGATAAGTGGGATTTGGGTAATCGGCCTTTTTAAGTGCTTAGTAGCCTTCCAAAGAGAGTAGTCTGTCCTTTGATCGTTACTTAGACTCTGAATATAGGTTTTGGTTGACTCGTCTTTAAAGTCTTGGATTAGTCTTCTTATTTTTTTTGTCATATTATTCAATTTTCGTTTGTCTTCAGGGCACCTAGATTGATGCCACGTTTTTCTCTGTTTTCTTTTCTCCATAATGAGCTGCTTGATACTGAGCGGGTAGGTATTTCCCTTCGTCCTCTTGTTGAAGTCAGGTGTATTTTCCCACGCTGCTTGCTGGATATGCATTATAAACTTTTCGACTTCGATGTTTAGATGTTCGGGTGTTTTTAATGGAATTTCTGCACATGAAAGGATGAAAGGGGACTAACAAAAGGAATTTTACGGTTCGGCGTGAATGGAAACCTCGGGAGGGGCGCCCTAGAAGTACATACACGGACCTTACTGGTGATGTTCTTCAGAAAAGTTAGGCGCGCAGTATTCATAACCGGCGCGCGTGTATGACTAGATGTACGTCACAGACATACATCTAACTAGATAGCGCAAATCTCTCTATCTGTATGAAAAAAATCAAAATCAAATAGTTAATTTTTAAATAAGGCTTAGAGGTACTTTTGAATTGTCAAACCAAAAACTTTATAAAAAGATGACTCTAGGCAACAAGTTGTTGAAAAAATACATATATGTGAGAACGATGTAAAATGACGTGTACGTAAAAGCGTCGAGAGTAAAAAATATATGTGACCACTGGCCTTTTTTTTGATCTATCAAAAGCCTTCGATTTGGTGTCACACGATATATTGCTACAAAAGTTAGAGGCTATTGGGATTAGAGGTCCTGTACTCCAGTGGCTATCGTCCTATTTAAGTAATAGAAAACAACGTGTCATCATCAATAAAATTAATGAAAATAATGAAATAATATCCCACTCATCGGAATATAGTCATAATAAATATGGTGTTCCACAAGGAAGCGTTCTGGGTCCAATATTGTTCCTCATTTACATAAATGACATAATAAAAATGACTAATCATAAATGCATATTATTTGCCGACGACATATCTATTATAGTGACATCAAACAAAAAACACAATTCGATTTTAGATCATGAACTTGACATTAATAATACAATTGACAAATTACTGCACTGGCTTGACATTAACCGTTTAAAGATAAATTTAGATAAATCCGTTTACATCCAATTTAATCGATCCAATAATTATAAAAATGACATTAAACTCAATATTAAAAAAATAAAAGAAGTAACTCATGTAAGATTTCTGTGTGTTATAATAGATAAAGATATCAATTGGAAAGAACACATAGACAATGTTAGCACTAAAATTAATAAATTTGTATATGCACTTAAACAGGTTAAAAATGTAACTAACATAAAAACTGCTGTAATATCATACCACGCATATGTCGAATCGGTACTACGTTATGGGCTTGTTATGTGGGGTAACAGCACCGACTTCTGTAGAGCATTCATCGCTCAAAAAAAGTGCATGAGATCAATTTGTGGACTTAAACCTGACGACTCATGTCGGCCAATATTTAGGAAACTTGGTTTGTTACCGTTACCGTCACTTTACATTTACGAAGTATGTATGTTTGTAATGAAAAATAAACAATTATTTAAGACTGCAAATGATGTGAATCCTCGGAGCAGACGAGATCCCTTTAGATTAGTGTTGAATGATTTGCCTAGGCTAGCTAAGTACAATAATAACTGCCTAGCAATGTGTGTTCGAATTTATAATAAAATACCAATGCATTTTAAAACATTAAATACAGATTTTTTTAAAACAAAATTTTATAAATGGTTGCTTGAACATAGTTTTTATAGTGTAAAAGAATTTATAGATAAAAAGAAATTTGATGTTTTAAATAGTTAATTTGTTGATGCCTCCTTGCCTGTTTGCCTGACTTTGAAATTTTGCATGCTTTGTTCTATCCTAGCTAAACATGTTTGTGCCATATAAACTTGTATTTAACACCATTGTATACCATGTTTTACGCAAATAAATATTTTATTATTATTATTATGATAAAACAATTTAATTAAAAAAAGTACTATAACAGGCCGAGACAGCTAAGTTATGACAATCACACACCGCACAATCATGCGTAAACACGCAACTCTTCCCTACAGTGAAAATAACAGCCCGACAGTAAGAAGAAGACCCAAACTGGTCTGTCCCACAACACATACAAAAACTACATTTGCTAGACGCCACTACCCCTACCTAAGTGCCCTTATTTATAACAAAATAAATCAACAATTTAATATACATACACTAAACAAACACAAAAGTAAAAAAATAACTAAAGAATACCTCCTTACCCTAGATTATGATGAAACAGAAGCACTGATTAAACCGCCATGCCAATAAATAATTACTAGTATCACGTATACTTACACAACTACAGACACCGCAAATCACCCTCACACTCCTTACAAATACACGACATCAACACTCCCACATAACACAAAAAAAATCATATAAACATACAAGATACGCGCGAAAAACATAACCCTTTCCTTGCAGCCGGGTAAAAACACACACCTCTACACACACCCATACACACCTCACACTAACGCTCATCTCTCCACTACACAACACATATTATTGATAATGTTACACGTTTTTGTTTACAATGTTTCTAATATAACCATTACGGACGAATGGTTGGCCCCTATAACACAGGATTTTCCTAGCATCGGGGCCAATATTCACAAGATTGAGCAGAAATATACCACAATATTCTAGTGATGTAACATTAAACTATGTATCTCTTCATTTTTTGCTTATTCTTATTCTAATCCCAACTGATGGCGCCCGTTCACGAACATGACGCATGGATCGGCACCACTCAGCTCAACCATCATGAAGGGAACCGAATGATCCAACACATGTGCCACCATCAGAGAGACATTAGAGAGAGCATGACACACTCAACTGCCAGGGCACACACAAGCTAACGAACGACACTGTACAGTGAATGGTAGATTTATCTACAGAAAACCAATCATACCACTTTTTCACTGACAATTTAAAAACACTTACTAATGAAAGAAAACATTTCCAACGCCTCGGCCAACTTTGACTATACAGTTTATACAGCTCAATATGGCATAATTTGGAAAAAAATAAATTGGTGGATTTCCGGTGCCGATAATGCTAAATGAAAAGCTCAAAGTACAATCATGATCGTACTTTGACTCCGTGTTTTAACACGCGAAGTATATACAATCGCGTTATCTAGTTGGATTCATATCTGTGATGTTCGTACACGAAGCTAAAGGAGTATATAAGGATATTAAATATTGCTTTTGTTGTACAATAAAGAATTAATAATGATCGTAGCTGGTGAATGAGAAATTGGCGTGAATGTTCTCGTATTCTACCTATGTGACTCACCTGACTGCAGTATATGGACATAGCGGATGCCTTCCTCTGGGACTCCTGCTTGTGGGCCGCGCGAACACTGCCCGGCTGCTTCAGCTCTTCGCGTGCCTTGTTTAACCTGGGGAAGAAATCATTTCATCCACAAAAATCAACAGAGATCTTCAACGTAGATACTTCTCAAAAAGGAGGAGATTCTAATGTTCATCGATTACTCCTTAAATTTTTCAAAGGGTTTAAAAAAAATGTTTTTAAAGGGTACACTCTCTAGGTGGTCACATTTTCAACAGAATCTAATGATGGGAACCAATAGAAATCGAGGAAACTCCGCAAATTTTATAGGCATACATACATATGGCGATTTTTGTATTTTATCAACAGCATTTCATTCAGAAAGTATCATTTGGTGAAGTGGGACTGATGAAAAAGACCACAGATGGCCACTGGAACATCTTAATGCTAAGTATGTCACGGGCATAATAAGATATCTCGAATAGTTAAGCGACTATAATCATGAAGGAAATATAAATAAATGGTCCTGATGAAAATGGTACCATCGAACTAAACTGGTGATGAAGCCGGAAGGTAGGCACTGGAACGCCGTAATTTAACAATATATATCCTAGTCGTGTTTACGCTTTTTGGAATTGTCATGAGATAAACCCTAGCTATAAATGATTTTCATGGTAATATATATAATAAAATAATAAATAAATATTGACATTGAAAAACTAAATATTGTAAAAAAAACTATTTTTTTTTTAAAGAGTCAGTATGGAGTTTCTTGTGCATTCTTCTCCATAACAAACTACTTTCCGAATGCACGGTAGAATCAACTTTTATAACTTGTAAATTTTAATGTACCTAACGTTCAAAAGTGCCGCTTGGTGGCCTACTTGAAATAAAATATCTTTGTCTTTTGTATTTTTCTTTGTCTTTGAAATATACTCAAATAATGAAAATAATCAGTGTATGAAATTAAACAAAATGGTTTACAATCTTATACACTTTTTTATACTGTTCCATGAACCATCTATAACACATCACAACATCAGCCTATTAATGTTCCCACTGCTGGGACACAGGCCTCTCTGTGAGAGGGAATTGGCCGTAATCCACCACGCGGGCCCAGTGCGGGTTGGTGGATGTCACATGTCTTCGAATTTTTCGTTCTAGGACATGCCGGTTTCCTCAAGATGTTTTCCTTCACCGTTTTGAAAGCAGTGGTAATTAAATAATTTACACAAAGTAAAGCGCCATCTATAATATTTAAACTAAGTAATATTTAAAAAAACATAGTAATTTATACTTGAAATACGTAAAATTGTAACTATTACAGTTATACTAACATTAACATTAGAAGCGGGACCATGACAGTTTAAAAACTTATATTACAGTTACGCATGAAATAAAAGGCTTTTTTATTTTTTATTGTATAAAAATCATTTAGGTATAGCATTCATATTATATAATCGCTTACCATCAGGCGAGATAGTGGTCAAACGTGAGCCTATCAATAAAAAAAAAAAAAAAAAAAAAATTGTGTTAATTTTAATTTTTAACAAAACATGGGTCATGTTTTTTTAATCAGTTTTTATTTTGAAGAAATAAGGCAAGTAATTTTACAATGCAAGTCCTCGAAAAGAGCGTTTTCCAGGCAGCCAAACTGTGCGGAAAATGACACATTTTACTTGCCTGTACTTATTTTAATTTTTAACTCCAACGTCAGCCCGCCAAATAGAGTTTTTATTATTTGAAATCCCGCCATTTTATTTAGCATAAATAACTATTATGCTACAAGTGCGGAAATTAGGTGATTTCCGATGAGTGGATAAATCGACACGAGTCGGAAATCATCTTTCGCGCGTGTATCATACAACATTATCTATGCATTGTGCGAGGAAATAAAAAAATATATCTAAACCAAGCAAGAAAGTAATAAAATGGCGCTTATTCAAGGGCGCTCAGCATATCCACAGATTAACTAATAGTTCATAGTTCCTCGGGCATATCTACTGCGCATGTGCAAATAGCTGTCACGTCGTAACGCAAAAAGGCACGAGCAAAATATTCATTCTGCCAAACATATTTAATGAATATTTAAAATTAATTTATTGATCAAAATCTACATTTAGAGTAATTAAAAACGCCTTAAATGAAGTATTAGTTTTGTTTTACCTTTTTTTATGAATGATAATTTGTACTTAACTAATTTTTAAAACTCTTCTCAAATAATAAAAACTATGCGGCGGGCTGATGTTGGAGTTAAAAATTAAAAAAGCACAGGAAAGTAAAAAGCACTAGTAAAAAAAAGTGACACTTTACGCACAGTTTGGCTGCTTGGAAATCGCTCTTTTCGAGGACATGCATTGTAAATAACTATCTCAAAACCGGGAGAAATGGAAAGAGGAAAGAGAGGCCCATGCCCAGCAGTGGGACAATACAGGCTATAAATAAATAAGGCAAGTTAAATAAAATCTTGTAACAAATCCGCCACTGACCTGAGCTTGGCTTTCGGCAGCGAGTACCGCGCGATCCATATCCTCGCTTCCCTCAGGTCGGGCGGCCCCTCGTGGTACCACGTGCCCTCGCGCCCTCGGTCCCTCTCGATCCTAGCCTCCTCCTCCTCAAGCTTCTTGTGAATAGCGTCTTCTCCTAGACTGGAAGAGTATTAAGTATTATTATCTATATTTCTATACTAATATTATAAATGCGATAGTGCATAGGATAGTTGGACCCCTTTCCCCACACTTAGATTCTCATTTGGTCCGATGTGCGTGCAGGCCTCCTCTCTGTGAGAGGGAATGGGCCGTAATCCACCGTGCGGGTTGGTGGATGTCACATGTCTTCGAATATTTGGTTCTAGGACATGCCGGTTTCCTCACGATGTTTTCCTTCACCGTTTTGAGAGCAGTGGTGATGAAATAATTTACACAAAGTAAAGCACGTGCCTGGGTTCGAACCACAGCTTGTGGCCGGTACCACTGGGCCACCACTGCTCTAACAAGAATTGTATTGTATAAAAAACATACATCCGCACATCCACACACACATCCGTCCAAACTTTCATGTTTATAATATTAGTAAGATTCGAAGTCATGTAACATCCACCAAACCGCACTGGGCCCGCGTGGTGGATTACGGTCCATTCCCTCTCACAGAGAGGAGGCTTGTGTCCCAGCAGTGGGAAAATTAAAAGACTGCTGATGTATTAGGATCTCGCGAACCGGAAGTTCCGTATGGTGTTCCGTATGGTGCCGGACGTAAAGAATTTCACCATCCCATGTCTTCCCGTGGGTGTCGTAAGAGGCGACTAAGGGACAAACCAGAGAATGGGCAGCAGCGTTCTCTGTGCTTCTAAAACAACCATACTGCGATCGCCAACCCGCCTGCCAAGCGTGGCGATTATGGCAAAAACCCCCCCATGAAAAGCACAAATAAAAAATGGCCCCTAGTGCCCGGCAGCCTGCCTACCCTCGACTACGGTAGCGGTCGAGGTTACGGCATGGCAAGGGGTGCCAAGAATCTCCGGACGAGATCCGGCTACCCAAATAATTACCGACGACTGTACCTGGCAACGTACAACACGCGCACACTTCGGACCGACGAGAAGATCACCGAACTCGAAGAGGAATTGAGCAGGTTGCGATGGAGTATTATAGGGTTATCGGAAGTCCGAAGAGAGGGGGAGGACTCGATAATCCTCAAATCCGGTAACCTGCTCTATTTCCGAGAGGGTGACCGGCAGTCCCAGGGTGGTGTCGGGTTTATCGTCCACAAGTCCCTTGTGAACAACGTGGTGAAGATCGAGAGTGTGTCGACCAGGGTGGCGTGCCTTATACTCAGAATATCCTCAAGATATTCGCTGAAGGTCATACAGGTCTACGCCCTAACCTCGGCACACCCCGACGACGAGGTAGAGACCATGTATGAGGATATCTCCAGAGCCATGCATGGTTTCAAAACTCACTTCACCGTTGTCATGGGGGACTTCAACGCGAAACTGGGCAAACGAGACGAGGATGAGCTGCAAGTGGGGCAATTTGGAGTTGGACGACGGAACCACCGGGGTCACCTACTGGCCAGTTTTATGGAGAAGGAGGGCCTCTTTATGATGAACTCCTTCTTCAAAAAGCGTGAATACAGGAAGTGGACCTGGCAGAGCCCCGATGGTGCAACAAAAAATGAGATCGACTTCATCATGTCAACCAAGAAGCAAATGTTCAATGATGTCTCTGTGATCAATTCGGTAAAAACCGGGAGCGATCACCGCATGGTAAGAGGCACATTGAACATTAATATTAAGCTTGAAAGGTCTCGACTGATGAAGTCCACGCTCCATCCAGCACAGATCCAGGTCCAAAACCCCAAAAGCTTTTAGCTCGAACTCCAGAATCGTTTCGAGTGCCTAGGGAGCTCCGTGGACGACTACGCCGACGGGTTCGTGGAAGCTGTCCATACGGTCGGGTCTAAGTTTTTCAAGATCCGTCGTACAGATAGAAAGAAAAAGGTCTCTGATCATACCCTCAAACTTATGAAGGAGAGGCGTGAGATGATCCTGCAGTCTTCAGATGAGGCGTGCAAATACCGGCAGCTCAATAGACAGATCTCTAAATCCTTGAAAAGAGACCTCCGCCGCTTTAATACCGAGCGTATTAAAGGCTCCAAGGTTTTTTCAAGGGATCTGGCTATTGGGCAGAGCCAGCTCACGAAACTGAAGACCGACGATGGCAGGATCGTATCCGCCAAACCAGAGCTTCTGGGGGAGATCGAGACATTCTATGGGCAGTTGTACACATCAATCAGCAAGCCCGTTGCGAGTCTAGCAAACGACCCAAGAGCTAGATTGACCCGACACTATACCGAAGATATTCCGGACGTCAGCCTGTACGAGATTAGGATGGCTCTGAAACAGCTTAAAAACAACAAGGCGCCGGGTGATGACGGAATCACGGCTGAACTCCTGAAGGCGGGTGGAAAACCGGTCCTTAAGGCCCTTCAGAAGCTGTTTGATTCCGTCATACTCGAGGGCAAAACGCCACAGGCATGGTGCAGGGGTGTGGTGGTACTCTTCTTCAAGAAGGGCGACAATGCCCGGCTGAAGAACTATAGGCCCATCTCACTTCTTAGCCATGTCTACAAGTTGTTTTCAAGAGTCATCACGAATCGTCTCGCGCGCAGGTTTGACGATTTCCAGCCTCCCGAACAAGCCGGATTCCGAAAAGGCTTTAGCACCGTAGACCACATACATACGCTGCGGCAGGTTATACAGAAGACCGAAGAGTATAACCTGCCTCTCTGTTTAGCGTTTGTGGGCTACGAGAAAGCCTTCGATTCGATCGAGACTTGGGCTGTACTGCAGTCTCTCCAACGGTGCCAGATCGACTACCGGTACATTGAAGTGTTGAAGTGTTTGTACAAGAACGCCACTATGTCAGTCCGTCTTCAGGATCAGACCTCGAAACCAATTCTTTTACGGCGCGGCGTGAGACAGGGAGACGTCATTTCTCCGAAACTGTTCACTGCTGCGCTGGAGGATGTCTTCAAGGTTCTGGATTGGAAAGGACTTGGCATCAACGTTAATGGCGAGTACATCACTCACCTTCGGTTTGCCGACGACATAGTGGTCATGGCTGAGACCATGGAGAGCCTCAGTAAAATGCTCGATGACCTCAGTAGAGCTTCCGAAAGAGTGGGTCTTAAAATGAACATGGACAAAACCAAGGTCATGGTGAATGCCCATGTTACACCCACTCCTATCAAGGTCGGAGACTCTACACTCGAAGTTGTGGGCGACTATGTCTACCTGGGACAAACGATCCAATTGGGTAGGGC
The DNA here is from genome assembly GCA_948252205.1 of Orthosia incerta. Taxonomy (NCBI): domain Eukaryota; kingdom Metazoa; phylum Arthropoda; class Insecta; order Lepidoptera; family Noctuidae; genus Orthosia; species Orthosia incerta. Next base: position 870,745 of record OX411769.1, read on the forward strand.
CAACTTCGAGAAAGAGGTCAACCGTCGAATCCGACTCGGCTGGGCAGCGTTCGGGAAGTTGCGCGGTATCTTCTCGTCCAACTTACCAGTGTCTCAAGACGAAAGTCTATGACCAGTGTGTGTTGCCAGTGATGACATATGGCTCTGAGACGTGGTCGCTTACAATGGGCCTTATCAGGAAGCTTACAGTCACTCAAAGGGCAATGGAGAGGGCTATGCTCGGAGTTTCCTTGCGTGATCGAATCAGAAATGTGGAGATCCGCAAGAGAACCAGGGTTACCGACATAGCCCGAAGAATTGCCAAACTAAAGTGGCAGTGGGCAGGGCACATTGCTCGCAGAACGGATGGCCGATGGGGCAGAAAAGTTCTGGAATGGCGACCGCGAACCGGAAGACGATACGTTGGAAGGCCTCCCACTAGGTGGACCGATGACCTGGTTAAGGTTGCGGGAAGGCACTGGATGCGAGACGCACGGGATCGGTCAATGTGGCGACGCCTGGGGGAGGCCTATGTCCAGCAGTGGACGTCTTTCGGCTGAAATGATGAACCGGAAGACGTTGTGTTGGAAGGTCTTCCACTAGGTGGACCGATGACCTGGTGAGGTGAACCCGCCGACGCTTGGGGGAGTCCTATGTCCTACATTGGACGTCTTTCAGCTAAAATGATCATGATAAGGGAGTTTTTATAGTACTTACTAGCTGAGTAGATCTCTGAGTCGCACTCTCCTCTCAGCCGGGCCCTCCCCGAACAGACAGACTGGCTCTCCAAGCTGACGAAGACTTCTGCGCACCTGTCGATGATATACAGTTACATCAAACCACCTGGCTGTATTCCTAGAAGAGTCAGGCCGACTCGTACTACATGGTTAAAATAAGTGTGCACCTCGACCCCACTCCCCGCTACAAGCACCAGGTGCACAGTTATTTCGACCGTGTAGAACCTATAGTACAGCCACATTTTGCTTGCTACATACCAAGCATTTAAGCTTTTGCCATCAAATGGGTACAAAACAAGAAACACTGAAAAAATAAAACCGGCCAACTGCGAGTCAGACTCGCGCACGAAGGGTTCCGTACCATTATCCCAAAAAACGGCAAAAAATATCACGTTTGTTGTATGGGAGCTCCACTTAAATATTTTATTCTGTTTTTAGTATTTGTTGTTATAGCGGCAACAGAGATACATCATTTTGTAAATGGCAACTGCATAGCTATCACGGCACATGAGATACAGCCTGGTGACAGACAGACAGACGGACAGCGGAGTCTTAGTAATAGGTTCCCGTTTTTACCCTTTGGGTACGGAACCCTAAAAACCATCCAAAATAAATTAACACTGACCGACTCAGGAATCGAACCCGGACAACTTACGTCAAGGAAGTGAAAGTAAAAAGCCCAAAAACAATTGGACTTTTGTATACAAAGTTATCATCAGCTGATCAAAATCAATATAGAAAGTAATTATTTTTTTTGAGAATTCACTTAATCTCCTTTGGAAGCTTGAAGGTAGACCATGGTCCGTAGGATATAATACCAATACGGACTACCCATTTCCGTTACTGACTGTATTCATTATTTTTTATTGTACCTCATCATCATCTGTGGACACATTCAGCTGCCGGGCCTTGCGTCTCCTCTCAAACTCCTCAAGAAGCGCCTTCTTGTCTCGAGACATTTCTTCTTCGAGTTCCATGTATTCTGCTCACAACGAAAGTCATTAATTTAGTCTTACTAATATATCCTTCTAATATAAGTAAATAACACATGTTTATTTCGCACACACTGAATATGTCATTGGATTACGGCAAACAACGAAAGTTTGTAATTAATCTTGTGAGCGAGAGAGGAATTCTTCACAAATTGTGAACAGATTGTACGATGGGATTGCATGATTTAATTCCGCTTAGCCCGTTTCATCATCGGACTACAAGAAATATGGCAATGTGCCATCTTTGGGATGATAAAACACTTTTTACGTAAGCGAAGCCACAGGCAGAAACTAGTTGAAAATAAGGACCAATAGGTGACATATCATTTAAGATAATACTTGTAATAATTTACAAAACAATAATCTCTGCCAGCCCAATGATGAACACACATTAAGAATTCGAACAATTTATTTTTCTATATTAATTTAATGTTAAATTAGGTGCCAGGGTCATTTAGTTTTAGTTCTTGTACTCTTATTGAGATTTTCCTATTGGATTAGTAAGGGGTATTGTAAAGAGACCCGGTAAATCTAATCACAATTTAAAACTAAACAAAATTTACAATTATACTTGCCACTGGATATTTGAATGTCTCCCAAATCTTTTCCGCCAAGTTCCTCAGCACCTTCCTTGACAGCAGCGGCCAGGGCCGCCAGCCGTGCCTTTTCCTGCTCTTCCAAAGACCCATAGTGGACTTGTTTGGGCTTCTTCACCAAAATAACATCATCGTCGTCAGACATTTTGAGGTTATGTTTATTTTCTTGTTTATTAACACTTGCTTAGTTTATCACTGTTCTTATTATTTTATTTTCGTAGGATTCAACTTGACTTTAGAAATAGAACTCTTCTAGTTTGTGTAATTTAAACACTTTTGCGGCCTACCGGGCCATCAAAACATAAAAATCTACGACAGATAGCTCATGTCAAATTTTCTGTGCATGTCACTGTTTTTTTTTTTTGTATTTTCATGACCTGGTCACATGGACCTTTAAGTCAAGTCTTATTTTATTTTCTTTTAACATTCTTTAGTATGCATTAGAATCTGTTACATCCGTTAACAGATTCTAATGTTTTTTTGGAGTATTTGGCAGCAAATTTTATTGAGTCAGCCTTCCCAGTAAGCTTAGCGGAGGTAGTCAATACTACAATAAAATTCTCCGCTCCACTATCCTGAGATCGCTTCTGTCAATGATTTCACATATTGTCCAGTTGCGTAGACAGTTGAGACACAAAACTACACCAATTTTACATCACAATATCCACTAGGAATCAATTTGCAAATAATAACAGCCGCTGAACTTCACTCGAAAAAATCCCGCCAAAAACTCTGTCACTGTGATGATAACTGTCATAATTATGTGTCATACAACTTATTAATTATTATTTTTGTTCCTAACCATAGGATACAAGTCTTTCAGTCGGATATATAGATGGGATAAAAACTCTCAGATAAAGAATAGAGTATGGCAATCGAAAGTAGAGACTGAAAAAGCCACTGACCTCTAATATAGCTTGCATGATAGAGGTCAGTGGAAAAAGCGCAGCAAATTTAAAATATATCAGCATAGCAACCCCAAAAACTAGTATGAAATACCTGGAATAACCGAATTTGATACTTTAAAATTATTATAAATAATTCGTCTGAATAAAAATACTATACCTACCTAAGTAATTTAGGTAGGTAATACTTTAGATAAATCAATCTGAAAAAAAAGCAACAGTATTCTATAATAATTTTGGTTTATTCAGTATCAATCAAAATCTGAATACTACTAATACTTTCATACGAAAAGATTCATAAGAGTCACAGGAATCATTATTTTCTACATTAATAATAAAACTTTTAAAATAATTTTCTGTAATTCTGTCACTTTCTTTCCTTCAATTTCGGAACCAAACATCTGCAAGACTACTCAGTAGCAGCTCGGAGTCGGAACTAGCTTGTGCCCGATTGATGCCGTTAGGCTCGCCCCCTATTAAGGGGCTTTTCAATAAGGGGGGTTCTATGGTGAAATGAAATAAAAAAATCTGTGTGTGAGGTATTAACGAAATTCTTTTTAGGGTTCCGTACCCAAAGGGTAAAAACGGGACCCTATTACTAAGACTCCGCGATCCGTTTGTCTGTCACCAGGCTGTATCTCATGAACCGTGATAGCTGAATAGCTGCAATTTTGACAAATGATGTATTTCTGTTGCCGCTATAACAACAAATACTAAAAACAATATAAATAATATTTAAGTGGGGCTCCCATACAACGAACATGATATTTTTGCCGTTTTTTGCGATTATGGTACGGAACCCTTCATGCGCGAGTCCGACTCGCACTAGGCCGGTTTTTTATTTGTGGGCCCACTTGTGCCATTAAGTGTGGAATAGATAGCCGAGGCCGCCTCGGCTATTTACAGTGGCTCCGAGTGGTCCAATTTGGAAAAAGTCTAGCGGGGTCAAATCGCATGTACTCGGTCGCCAATTCACATCACCCCTGCGATAGAATAGCTAACCTTACCGTCAAATCGCTCATGCAGAATGTCAATCGTGGCGTCCGCTGTGTGGCACGTAGTGCCGTCCTGCTGACCACATGTCGTCTATGTCCATATGGTTTAATTTGGGTCATACAAAAAGGTTATCATCGTTCTGTAGAGCTCGCCGTTGACGGTGACCGCCTCACCAGTGTCATTTTCGAAAAAGTACGGACCAACGACGCCGCCGGCCCAAAATCCACACCAAACGGTAACATTTTGAGCGTTATTACCTAATGAACCTCGCGTGGGTTGGTGTCGTCCCAAATACGGCAATTCTGCTTGTTAACACAGCCAGTCATCCAAAAATGCGCATCATCGCTAAATATGAATTCTCGCCCAAAATTGGGGTCGTCTTCCAAACTCATTTTGATAATAAAGTTTTATCATTTGAACGGTGTAACTTGCCATGGTGATTTGGCGTATGTACCTAACTGAATATAGTCCGGTCAAAATAGAACAAAAAAAAGGATTAGGTTTACATTAATTCGCATAGAGCTGAAAATTGGTAGGAATGTTCGGAACACCATTATAAATGAAATGTAAAAAGTCCCCATCGATCCCACACTTGCAAAAAAAAAAAAACTAGTTCAAAGGTCACAATTATGGGTTTTTTGCGTTTTTTAGCCGAACGGTAATTTTTAAAAAGGTAAAAATAAGTAAAAAGGCGAAATGTAAAAATAGTTTGCACAAAATTATAGATTATGCAATTATCTATAAAAATGGTCTCTACAATTTTTCTCCTAAACGTCACCGTTTCTGAGATATAATCGTTGAAAAAGTTGTATTCTACATAATATACGTTTCCACGCCACCTGGCAGGTAGTGTACTTGGCGCGTCTTTTTAACTTGGTTTCCCCGATAGGCCTTTTTTTTTTTTTTTTTTTTCACCGCACTATTCCCAAACCACTGCAACTCCTGAAAGCCAGAATCAACAGTGGCGACCACCAGAAAAGCGCCGAGGCAATGAAGCTCGACGAAGTCCCGGAGAATGAATTTAACTGTCTTGGATCCCGCAACGAAATTAATCAGAAAATAATAACGGAGGAGTAGGAAAAAGTTCAAATTTCCACTTCCCTCCATATCAAGCAGGAGACAGAACAAACAAGGCCAATAGGCACAAAGGGTCGTTTACAACTGGGATAAGCCCAGTTGCCTAGCACCACGGATAAAAATTTGCATTAAGGGGTCCTACATTGTGAACTGCTATATTTGTTTCCAATAATAGGTATGACAAAAATGCTTGAACGCACGGAAATTTGTTCTAGTTTCCACAAGGTCCGTATAGTAAACAACTCCAGATGCAGCCTGTACATTATTTAACATAAAATTGCGCTCATTCTGCCAAATAATACACTCCCATAAGATATGATGTGCAGATTGTACATATTCGCAGTCAGATGTAGAACACTGACATAAAGGTGAGGCAACGAGCTTGAAGGAAAATAATTTACTTTTAAAGTTACCATGCCCTGTGAGAAATTGGGCAACACAGTGATCCACCTCCAGCCACGTTCTGGCGAGCCGCACGCGAACGGATGGAAAGAATTGGTGGAGGTGTCGGCCCTTGATGGAATTATCCCACCTACGTTGCCATTCGGATAAAAGTTCCTCCCAGACGTCAATATGTGGTTTAAATAACCTAGAGATTTTCTCACGGTCACACCGAGTTAAAAAGTCCGCGTCCATGGTCTCTCGTGCGGAATAGTACATTGCAGCGCGTCGCTGCACTTCAAGGTCGACCGGAAGTACGCCAGCAAGTACCGGTAAGGCTTCAGTACTAACCGTCCTGTATGCTTTGCATAAGAATATCAAAGCCAAACGCTGGCTTTGAAGTAATTTACGTCGTACCGCCCCTATTGTGGCCCTATCAGCCCAAACAGGCGCACCATAGCACATACAACCCAAGTAAGTAGCCCCATAAATAGTCTTTAAGGTTAAAAAAGACAGACCCCACGTAGATTTAGATATTCTCGTTAAGGCATAGAAGTTCTTTTTTGCTTTTTCACCGACTATTTTAATATGATCTATAAATGCAAAATTCCTCTCTAACACTAGACCAAGATAGCACACGGACTGCTTCCTTTTTACGGGAACGTTATTAAATTTTATAGTAGGACACGATTTGAGATTACCTTTCAAAATGAGTTGATAAGTTTTGTGCGGAGCAAAGGTCAGGCGGTTTCGATCACCCCACTGAGATATTAATCGTAGGCAAGTGTCAGCCAAGTTCTCGAGTCCAGCTCGAGTACTTGATTGAATGAGCAGAAGACCGTCGTCCGCGTAACCGGTTAATGAACAGCCGCTTGGAAGCGGAATCGCGAGGAAATCATCAAAGCCTAAGTTCCATAAAGGTGGACCAATAACCGAACCCTGAGGACATCCCATGGTTAGAGACTTCGACATGCAATGATGACCGAGTTTAAGTTTCGCAAAACCATTTAAAAAGTAAGAGTAAACTAAATTGTATATATTTCTATAGCAGCCCCGAGTTTTCATTTTAAGTAATAGCATTGGCCACCATGCGTTATCAAAGGCCCCAGAAATATCTAGAAAAATCCCAATTACGTACTTATGTTCAGATGTATTAACAATTTTCCTAACAGTAAGGGCCGCGTCTACGGTAGATTTTCCCATAGTGAAACCGAATTGATTGTTATGAAACTTTGGTCCGTCCGGTAGCAAACGTGGAACGATAAGGCGCTCCAGGAGTTTGCCCAAAGATGGAAGTAATGTTATGGGCCGGTATGACTTTGGGTCGTCCGGGGGTTTGTCGCCACTTTTCGGGATGATTCGTATAAATCCACGTCGCCAAATACGAGGAAATACGCCCTCTGCAATACAACGGTTGTAAACGGATAAAATCGCATCACCGGCTGTTTTACACGCTTCTATAATCATCCGATTAGATATTTTATCTTCACCTGACGACTTGTTGAGTGGTAACCTCTTGACAACGTTAATAAATTCGTTAGTGGATGGAAGGTCTGACGCTGGTGATTCAGGTGGTACAGCTGCCCACGCTCTGATCTCTTGATGGTAGTCGTTGTCATTAGAAAGTAAGTCATCAGGTATAAGAGTGTTCAGCAAAGCTTCAGTTGTCTCCTCAATACCGGCGGTGTGTTTATTATTTACTTTAATGTTCTGAACAAACGCGAGGTCGACTGATCGATTGGCTTTAAACTCATGATATAAAGGAGACCACGGACCCTCCTTATCTAATTTTTCTACTATTTTACGTAATAAATTACCCTTAGATTTTTCCACCGATGCTCTGTAGCGGGACCTGGCAACTCTAAAAGCATTCAACGCAATGGAAAGAGGGTCACCGGTGACCTTACGTTTTTTAAGCTTGTTAAGATGTTTACGCGCTCGGCGATAACCCTTACGCTGTTCAGTTAGGTAGTCACACCACCAATCGCATCTACGTACATTGGTCATAGATCCACGACCAATGGCAATGTCAGCACAGTAAGTAAAGGTGTCTGACATAATTTCAGCACTTTCCTCAGCTGACAGCCCATCACGAGTGAAATCTTTGGCATGAGACGCAAGAAGCGAGCTAAAGAATTCCCAATTCGCACCCTTACATTTATACCTAAAGTTACCAATTGCATGTGTCGTACCCTGAGTAAAAACCGGAACAAATTCGTACACGATCAAGCGATGATCACTACAAGACGCGTCCGGTAGGACACGCCACCTATCCAAGCGTACGTCTGCACTAGACAGTGTGACGTCAATACAAGATTCGCCCATTTGGCTGCAAAAAGTTGGGTGTGCGTTTCAATGGCGCGGCCACGGCGTTTTTTTTAAAAAAAAACTTTGCCAAGATTATGTAAAAATTTGTAAAAGTTGATTCCCAAAACCATAAATTTGTCAAAGTCATGGTTCAAAAGTTTTAAGGGTTTGAACGTGGCCGCGCCATTGAAACGCGGCGAACCGCGCGGCCACGGAGATCTTTAAAACTAAGCATTGCAGAGACCTGAAATTTGTGTACATAACAGAATTAATTTGTAAAAAATTTGTAAAAATATAGAAAAAAATCCTAGGTTTATATTTTAGGATCTGTAACACTAAAACCCCATGGCCGCGCCATTGAAACGGTTAATAATACGTTATCGCCAATATCTCCCTGAAAAAGCATCGTAGAGGTCTGTTTTTTTTTGTAAAACCTAGATTTGAATTTGTCAAAACATGTAAAAATACACAAAAAAATCCTAGGCTTATATTGCAGGAACTGTAAGACCAAAACCTTATGGCCGCGCCATTGAAACGGTGATAAATACGTTATCGCAGTTATCTCGCTGAAAAATCATCGCAGTGGTCTGAAGTTTTTTGTAAAACCTAGATTTGAATTTGTCAAAACATGTAAAAATACACAAAAAAATCCTAGGCTTATATTGCAGGAGCTGTAAGACCAAAACCTTATGGCCGCGCCATTGAAACGGTGATAAATACGTTATCGCAGTTATCTCGCTGAAATATCATCGCAGAGGTCTGAAGTTTTTTGTAAAACCTAGATTTGAATTTGTCAAAACATGTAAAAATACACAAAAAAATCCTAGGTTTATATTTCAGGAATTGTAACACCAAAACCCTATGGCCGCGCCATTGAAACGGTGATAAATACGTTATCGCAGTTATCTCGCTGAAAAATTATCGCAGAGGTCTGAAGTTTTTTGTAAAACCTAGATTTGAATTTGTCAAAACATGTAAAAATACACAAAAAAAATCTAGGTTTATATTTCAGGAGCTGTGGTACGGCATCGCGTAGAAATAAGTTGTGGTTATCTATCGAAGAAAGAAAGAATTAGCAAAATCTTGTTTTATAAACAACACCTATTAATATGTAGAATTACCGATAATAGGCAACAAGTATTTTTTGTCATAACATAAAATCTTCAATACGATTTGAATGTTCCGATAGGGTGACCATGACTTATTGTTTACAGAAAACTTTCCATCTGCAAGTATTAGAAATTATATCTCAAGGATTCTAAATAAAATTAGAATGAAACGATAACATACAAAAACATATGTTTATTTCTTTAAAAATCTCATGAATCACAGATTATTTAGTTATTCCGAACCTATGATAATCGCGCGGCTTAGATAAGGGTTAGGTTATATTTTCTTATTTCACTACGATTACTATAACTAAGTCAAGAAAAAATAATTACTTGGAAGTTCTACGTTTTTTTTATTTGAAAATACGATTCTGCTTCTTATTTTTATAATGTCAGTTTCATTTTAATTTAATTTAGAATTATTGAGATATAATTTCTAATACTTGCAGGTGGAAAGTTTTCTGTAAACAATAAGTCATGGTCACCCTATCGGAACATTCAGAACGTATTGAAGGTTTTATAATATGTAAAAAAAAACTTTTTTTGCCTATTATCGGTAATTCTAAATATTAATAGGTGTTGTTTACAAAACAAGATCTCGCTAATTCTTTCTTTCTTCGATAGATAACCACAACTTATTTCTACGCGAATTCGTACTACAGCTCCTGAAATATAAACCTAGATTTTTTTTGTGTATTTTTACATGTTTTGACAAATTCAAATCTAGGTTTTACAAAAAACTTCAGACCTCTGCGATAATTTTTCAGCGAGATAACTGCGATAACGTATTTATCACCGTTTCAATGGCGCGGCCATAGGGTTTTGGTGTTACAGTTCCTGAAATGTAAACCTAGAATTTTTTTGTGTATTTTTATATGTTTTGACAAATTCAAATCTAGGTTTTACAAAAAACTTCAGACCTCTGCGATGATTTTTCAGCGAGATAACTGCGATAACGTATTTATCACCGTTTCAATGGCGCGGCCATAAGGTTTTGGTCTTACAGCTCCTGCAATATAAGCCTAGGATTTTTTTGTGTATTTTTACATGTTTTGACAAATTCAAATCTAGGTTTTACAAAAAACTTCAGACCACTGCGATGATTTTTCAGCGAGATAACGGCGATAACGTATTTATCACCGTTTCAATGGCGCGGCCATAAGGTTTTGGTCTTACAGCTCCTGTAATATAAGCCTAGGATTTTTTTGTGTATTTTTACATGTTTTGACAAATTCTAATCTAGGTTTTACAAAAAAAAACAGACCTCTACGATGCTTTTTCAGGGAGTTATTGGCGATAACGTATTATTAACCGTTTCAATGGCGCGGCCATGGGGTTTTAGTGTTACAGATCCTAAAATATAAACCTAGGATTTTTTTCTATATTTTTACAAATTTTTTACAAATTAATTCTGTTATGTACCCAAATTTCAGGTCTCTGCAATGCTTGGTTTTAAAGATCTCCATGGCCGCGCGGTTCGCCGCGTTTCAATGGCGCGGCCACGTTCAAACCCTTAAAACTTTTGAACCATGACTTTGACAAATTTATGGTTTTGGGAATCAACTTTTACAAATTTTTACATAATCTTGGCATAGTTTTTTTTAAAAAAAAACGCCGTGGCCGCGCCATTGAAACGCACACAAAAGTTGGTGGTGCGTCAGGGGTATTATGAATAGTCAGATTCATTTCAGCAATGAAATCTTCAACAGCGCAGCGTCGTTCATAATCCGTAGACCGAACTTTGCCATACCATAAAATCGAAGACGCATTAACATCAGCGCCAACGATAACTTTGCAGCCCGCGAGCGACTGCAAGACGTGACGGAGATTAGGACCAACAGGGTCTGAATATTGAAAGTAGCAGCTCACAACGTAAACTTTAAAAGAAGACGATGAGACCTCCGCAACGGCACAATGGGGTGTCATAAGGTTACGCAAAGACGTTACTGTGAAGTTAGAAGAACGGGCCACGTAAATTCCGGCAGCCTAATTGCGTAAGTATATTATCCAAAGCAAAAGAATCGATTCTTTCCCAAAACCGACTTTACGTAGTGCATATTGATACGAAAAGTCGTTTTTGGGAAGGAATCGATTCTTTTGCTTTGGATAATATACTTACGCAATTAGGCTGCTGCTCGTGCTTTGCCATCCAACTGTACTACTTTGTGACGTAAACACGCGTTTTGATATTGTTCTTGAACAAGCACTATATCCAAGTTATAATCGATAATAAGTTTGTCTAGTTCAGAAGTCGCCACCCTATCGTTGTGGAGATTTAATTGTCCTATGGTTAATCTATCCATTATTTTAGTAGTTGGTGTTGAGGATAAGTTGTTCGAGCTTAAGTTTATAAGTTGCACACTCGTGTGATCCACAGCGATGGTCATATGATTTCTTGGAACGTTTACAAGCAACGCAAGACGGTGTATAATTTAAATTGTCCTTATGCGGGCAGTCTTTGGTTTCATGTGCCTCAGAGCAATTAGCGCAGGTAGGTGATTTAATAGTGCAGTGTTTCTTAACATGACCGAACTGTTGACAATGTGCACAACGTACTATCTCGACATCATCAATGAAACGGCAAGTCGCCCAATCAATAAACAGTTTATCCTTAGTCGAGACTAAATGTTTCCGGACCGCGGACTCGAGTTCAATGCCTATCCATTTCCGACCGTTGTCTAGCGAACGCCTACGTATAATTTTTGTTGATTTAATAAGGTCGGCTTCATTTAATGGCAACTCGTCTTTAATGTTTTGACAGTACAATGCATGCAAAAAGGCAGTGTCTTCCATTGACGACGGGATGTCTTTAACCAAAATACGAGGCCTACGGCCTTTCGGTTTCTCAAGTCGTAAGCCAGCGGACCTAATGGCATCGACCGATTGCAATTTTTTGATTTGGTAATCGTTTGCGACACGTAACACGACGCCAGATTTCGCAGCTTTTTTGACACCTACAATTTGAAAGCCATCACTAGGATTTATAGCTTTCATGAGCGCTTGTTTAGTCGCGGAAGACGTTCCGTAATCAGTTGATCGCTCATCAGTGGGGTAGGCCACAAGACACGGAAGTTTGGCGCGTGACTCCACCACGGGTACGACTTTAGGTAAACGAAGTTTTAATTTATCAGCATATGACATACTATTGACATCAGACTTGGCAATATCGACACCGGAATTATGTTTCATTTTATCCAATTCGCGTTCAGTATTGGCCAACTTAGTCTCGTTAGCGGATGATTTTATGGCTAGCAATGAGACAATAGCCGTTACGCGCTGAGTCATATCCATAATAGCGGATTTGTTAGCAACATTCATCCGGGACCCTTGGTCATTGACAAGGTCGTTAATTTTGGTCAGATACGCAGACGCCTGAGAAACCAAATCACAATAGTCGTCATTGCATGCGTTAGTGACATTTAATATCGGCGAGCTTAAAATTGACTCTGATGTCTGCATTCGCTTTGATCTGTCTTCGGGTGAAATATATGAAGGAGACATTTCACTAAATAAACGTTTTGCATTAGCGGAGGTCGTCGGCGACCTTGGTTTATTATTTCGGCGGAATAATATTTCTCCACCACGATCAGGTGGGTCATCATTATTAGACAACATAATTAAATATGGAAATTAAACGAACAAGCGTGAAAAAAAAGAAAGAATAACGGACGATACAATTATTTCGATATACCCGCACGTCAAGAAAAGCAAATGTACTCACCGATAGCTGACTAAATTTACTGATTACAAGTAAAAAACGGATGTATACGTTTAAAAACTTACGATATCAGCACTTATCACAACACAAAACAATTTTTTAAGCAACTCACAAGCCGGAAATAAATTTCGGAACACAAAAATCGCAATTTCAAACAGAGAGCGAACAGATCACCGCCAACCAAAGCGAGCGCGCGGAGGGAAGTGTGAAAAAGGGGTATGTTTACATAATTTTGAATAGTATTCAATTAAACAGGATCACAATAGATTGCACTTAAGTTGCAGTGGGCAGGGCTTATTGCTCGCAGAACGGATGGCCGATGGGGCAGAAAGGTTCTGGAGTGGCGACCGCGAACCGGAAGACGCTGCGTTGGGAGGCCTTCCACCAGGTGGACCGAAGACCTGGTGAAGGTTGCGGGGATCCGCTGGTTGCTAGACGCACGGGACCGGTCAATGTGGCGACGCTTGGGGGAGGCCTATGTCCAGCAGTGGAGGTCTTTGCTGATATGATGATGATGACAATAGATTGTTGAATAGGCCTATCGGGGACACCACGTTAAAAAAGCCGCGCCAAGGACACTACCTTCCAGGGCGTGGAAACGTGTGTATATTATGTAGAATACAACTTTTCAACCATTATATCTCAGAAACAGTGATGTTCAGGAGAAAAATTGTAGAGACCATTTTTCTACAATTTTGTCTAACCTATTTTTATCATAAAACTTACCGTTCGGCTAAAAAACGCAAAAAACCCATATTTGTGATCTTGAATATTTTTTTTGAAAGTGTGGGATCGATGGGGACTTTTTACATTTCATTTTTAATGGTGTTCCGAACATTTGTACCAATTTTCAGCTCTATGCGAATTAATTCAATTTGACATGTCTAATTTGACCGGACTAATATTAAACAAAAGATTTGATAGATGTCAGCAAAACAAAATGGCCGCCAAAATCTACCCGCACCAATTGAAAAACCCTTTACTTAGACTGGCCGCTCAAATGAACCGCCTAGGCAGCCAACCGTTTGGGCGCATTATGTCCAAATGGCAAAATATCCAACTGTCTAATTCGCAATTGGTCCAGTTTGCATTAGTCCAATTCGCAATTGGTCCAGTTCGCAATTAGGGGGCGTCTTTGATTACGAGAGGCGTTTTAAGACGCCCCCTACGTGTGGTTGGGTGAGATTCGGCTCGAAGAAAAATGCATATAATTAATTATCAACACTTATATTAGAATAAAGTACCTACATATATCTATATAAATAATTAACCCCCGGTTTCTCAACACTCATTATGGGGCTGTCAACGTAATCGACGAATAATCGCCGGTTATCTGCTGTGATTGGCTGTTGAAAATTCATTCAACCAATCACAGCAGATAACCCGTGCTTGACAATTTGTCACAATAATTTAGCGTTGAGAAAACCGGTCTTAGGGTGATAAATCATAAAAACGCTTTTAATTAAGAAAAAAAAACATAAAAAATTACGTAATGTTTATTCATAAAGTGCCTACCTATCCAGAAAATTAAAATGTATTTTATCATAACGCTTAAACAATGTAAGACGAAGATTATCTATCTACTAAACTCCGTAAACGACTTTTTTAATGCCTTACAAGGATATCTATGCCTAATAAACGACTATAATTTGAATTGGCCAATTTGCGTACTGGACCATTTGCAATTTGGACTATTTGCGAATTGGACATTTTGAGAATTGGACGTAATGGGCACAAACGCGGCCAACCGCTAGTGCGTAAGGGGGCTTAAACATAACTGGCTAAATGTGTGTGTAGTTAATATAGGTGAACCTCTGCGTGATGCGTATAGTACTTGTCCGATTATCGAGTGGTGGATTAGCGTATGACAAAAAAAAATTTGGTCAAGCACTATTTATGTTATGTAAAAGCCCGAACTACGGTAAAACCTAAGATTTATGAAGTCTTACTGGTAAAAGTCCAGAATTATCTATAATAATCGCTTGTTTCAGGCGCTTACCAGCAATCAAACGGTAAATCTTAGGAGTTACCTCAGAGACTGGTAAATGTTGAAAAATGTCAATGTATATAGAATAGAAATTCTCTTTATTCGAGTATCTATTAGTAAAACTTACAAATATGTTAGTAACACAGATATTAACAAACTTTCACTACAATCAATCATCAATACATAGTTACATAATAAATTTGTAGAAAAGTCGTTTTTGTACATCGAAATTATTTCCAAAAAAAAGTCCAGGGTGTTAAAGGATAATCTGTTTATTAGTGCACACATCACGTAAAATGTACGAAAACAATATACTTTTAAACATAACAAAATTGCGTAACTTGAAGTATTACTTAGTTTTTGCTTCATCGCGATCGGTTCACTCTATCAAAAGTTAGATGAATTTAAAGTTTTCAAGAAGTAAAATTATCAAACACACGCAATTCAGATACTCGGAGAGTTGAACTCCGTAATCGATAGATGGCGTTGTGTATTTGATGTCATTTTCTGAATGGCGGTGTTATGATTTTCCGCGATAGATTAAACCTCGAAAAAAAGTAGGATGGTATGGTAGACAGGAAGGCAAGTAGGGTAGGACTAGGAAGGAAGACAAGTACTGAGTAGGGTAGCATGTGCAACAAATAATACAACAAATAACAGTAGATCATCATTGCGGCAACCCTTTTATTTATTTATATATACTTTATTGTACCTACACCAAGATGGCAAAACAGCAGCTCACTAAAACACAGTCTAGGCCACTTGAAATCATACTCAGGATACTGTCGGAACTGTCCCATACCCTGTACACTACAGTTTTAATATAGGAATTTTCTAATCACAAAGTAATATGAAGATGTTTGCTTGCAGGTACAGGTCGTCAGCCGGACATTTAGAAGTGTGAAGCTCCTGAGTGCACCCGTGTCTCTAAGTGCCGCTTGCCTGTTGATATCCAGCCTTGAAGACAGTGTTCAAAGTAAAGAAGTTTCATGCTTATAGTCAATATGAGTGCTGCAACGTTAAGAAAAGTGAAGGAACGTCGGCGATTCGCGGGCAGCTGCACGAGACCAAGCTGCTCAGGTAACTTTCGACAAGACTTCTTTGATACCAAAGATATCTCACATTATTCAAAGATACACTTAACAAAGAGATTCTTAAAAGACGAGAGGTAAAAACTTCTGATGCAAATAATTTACTGTTTGAATTCTTAGCCAAGCCCACTGACATTATAAAATTAAACAAACTTATAGGGACTGTTCTAACATATAACAATGACCAGCATAAAAACATCTACTAAAGACTTCGAGTCACAATGAGGCTTAATATCTGGCTTCTGGCTGTAAGAGAAAAATTATAAAAGTGTCTAAAAGTCCCGGCTGCGTTTGGTAACAAATATCTGATGTGAAGTGGCAGCGATTCAAAAAAAGCGCGAAGAATAACAAATTTAACGTCAAAAGTCATCGACTTGTTGGTCAAATCTAAAGCAAGTAACATAGTTACTATAGATAACTCTTTAGACAGTGGACTCTTGCAGCTTAATGGAGGTATAGCTGGAGCCATCGGAAATGTATTTGTACTTGACGATAACACCAAGCTGATGAAGATTACAGATAACTGGGAATTACTAGGAGATCACGCTCAAATGCTATATAAAAAAATTATTGAAATCGAAACTGTAAATTTTCACGAAATTCGATTTGTTTCAATGTAAACATTTCAACTTTTATTCGACTGGAGTGAGTATGAAGAGACTCGAGAGAATTCTTCTGCTATTCTATAGCAAACACGCCGACGAGAACCGCGTGAAGATAATATTAAAAGACAAAATAGAAGAGCCAGTTTGATCACCCGAACTACTTTCAAGCGAAAACCGAGACCGATGATTAAATATCACAATAAGATACAAAAATGGTGTATACAGACAGTACTGGCACCGTATCTTCCAAAAGCGATATATTTGAGAACGCAGTAAAAGACACATTGTTTAGCTCAACTAACATAAAATGTAAGAGCAAAACACATTTGCCGCATTACATTTTTACATTGATTACACATTTACTGAAAACGTGGTGAACTCCTTGAAATTGCAGGATCACTCGAGTACAGTCGTCATTACAGAGAACAGCGAACTGCCTGTTGTTATAAACAGCATTTCAAGAATAAGAACCATGTTGTGTTAGATCTAGAATATATTGTAAATCTACCAACGAACGTAACGTATTATGCATCGCGTTGAAGAACACAAATGGACAAAAAGAAAAACATTATATAAAATATACTTGCTTTTGACTTTGCCAACAAGTCGATGACTTTTGAGTTTCGAGTTTAAAATTTTCTCTTTTTCGTTTTGGTACCTTATATTACCATGAAAATACGCATTATTAAGGATAACCTCAAAACTACTCGTCCGATCTTGATCATATTTAAATGGGACCATATGAATATCACCAGCTTTTAAAAAAATAAAGTGTCTTCAAAATCATTCATAATTGGCGGTAATCGAGTAACATGAAATGAATTCTCAATTCGATTGAACAAAACGTTCAATCGAATTGAGAACCTCCTCCTTTTTGAAGTCGTAGTAGTCAGTAACGACACTATTCAAGTAACTAATTGTCTTGTTTCTCTGTGTTGATGTTGACAGACAGGTTCATAAGACCAACGAACCTATTCTCTCACCAAAAACTCATTACGATATAGAATATGACGTTATACTTGAAACAGCAGAACCCGGGATGGGCAAGTCAACTCTACTCACTCACTTATCGCTTAAAACCAAAAAATATCGCCCAGAAGAATGGATTGTAAGGGTAAACTTATTAGAATACTCGAGAGAACTCAGCACCCGGGATGGGCAAATCAACTCTACTCACTCACTTATCACCATAAAATAACAACCCAGAAGAATGGATTGTAAGAATTAACTTATTGGAATACTCGAGAGAACTCAGAAAGTGGAAGGAAGATGAAACAGCCGTACAGTTATACTCCGCATGAAACTTGGCCAAGAAAATAATGTGGCAGTTTCGTTGGAAAAACAAAATTGCTCTGTGTATCTCAAGATGAAGTAGTTTCTTCATTTTTTTAATGATGGCAAGATAATATTCCTAATTCCTATGATGGTTTCGACGAAATCTAGAAAAATATAGAAGTTGTCAATAACCATCCAAAAAAGCATAAAATAACCTGTATTGCAACCAAGCAGGTCGTATACTGAAGTTTATACTATTTTACAACGAACTTTAAATAAAATATCATTACCGACTTTAAAAAATGTATATAACTCCGTCATATATATACGGATTCGCAAAAATCCTTTTCCTTTGAAAGGGTACCCTCGAGGTGGTCCCGTAGTCACCAAGTCAGAAGCTGATGATGGGATCCCATGAAAATCGAGAGAACTCCTCAAGAAAAGGCAGACATATAGCGATTTAGGTACTTTCATGAACATGGCAAGCATCACTCAGAAAGTATCATTTGGTGAAGAGGAACTGATGAAGAAGACCACAGATGGCCACTGGAACTGGAGTTATGTCACGGGTAAGATATCTCGAATAGTTGACAGACTATGCTGAAGCAAATATTTATAAATAAATGGTACTGATGAAAATGATACCATCGAACTAATCTGATGATGATGCCGGACGGTAGGCAATGGAACTTCGAAATAAAACAATGTATCTCGTGGTTGGGCGTATTGGAATTTGGAATCGTCATGGCTATAAACGATTTTCATGGTAATTTGAGGTAGGTACCAAAAACAAAGAGAAAAATAAAAAACATTGTAAATATTAGTAAAAAATTAGTATAAATCATGCGATCAGTCATTCAGACTATAAGCAGATGAAATTTATGCTTTTTGTCATTTAGGCCGCTGCTCCCATCGGAACCATGACCTTTCTTTATCTTTGTCTGGTTATTAGACCCTATGCTAGTCAAAAATGTCTCGCCGCTTTTTAAGTTGACGTATGGTTTCAGGCATAGTGAGCTGCCACGCGAGCTGGTTTGGGTGCCTTGACAAGTCTTAATTTATACGTGTCTATTTCTTTCCTTATCATGGCCATGTTCAAAATTTCATGCACTTCCCTTGTTTTAATAAACCAGGGTGCATTAGATATTTGTTTTAAAATGTAGTTTTATACTCCTGTATTATCATTATGTTGGAGGTGCTGGCAGACCCCCATAGCTGTATGCCATATATCCACATAGGCTTCAAAATTGTTGTATATAGCAGCAGCTTGTTATCTAGACAGTTTTGAGTTACGTCCCAACAGCCAATAGAGATCCTTGTATTTTTAATTCATTTTTATTTCAACATGCTTTCTCCATGTAAGTCTACGGTCCAAGTGTCAGGTACCTGACTGTATGTTGGTGCGGTAATTGAATGCCATTTAAACCGACTGGAGGACAATCTTCTTTTCTGAGGGTGAAGATTATGTGCACTGACTTGGACACATTAACGGCAATTCTCCATCTGGCTAGCCAATTCTCGATGTCATTCAGGCAGTTTTGTAGGACCTGAGAGGCTTTGATCGGATATTTGTTCGAGGCAAGTAAGACTGTTTCATCAGCGAAGGTTGCTACGGTAACTTCTGGGCTTTGTGGTAGATCATATGTGTACAACGTGTACAGGGTAGGTCCCAGCACAGACCCCTGTGGAACTCCAGCTGTATTTGAGTTGTTAGTTTAAAAGTTGGAGGAGCAGTCGTTCTCTCTCACTTGAAGTCTTTGTGTCAGACCCTGTCGAAGGCTTTTTGAATATCCAGAAATACTGTATAATGATGAACAACATTCAATTTTTCCAACGATGCTCTGATTTCTCTGTAGAATCTATGTAGTTACTCGGTAATCGTGTATTCCCTTCGAAAAACCAAATTGGGTTTCCGGGATTGATCTCTTTTTCTTTCTTTTGTCATACACTACGTAGTCTCCTTTTTTTGAGTATCATCTGATGTATGGAATCAGAGTACGTTTTACTTTGAGGGCGACGATCATCGACTTCCGTCGTGGACATCCAGCAATTTTCTTGGATGACTGACGTTAAATTGTGTCTGTTTCGGCTTTTAGACCTACTTTCATTTCCAGTCTCTCATGGACCAACTCCCGGAAAGAGTTCCAATCAGTGCGCTAGTTGTAGAGTTTTGTGTTATGTTCCATGTTCAAAACAGCAGTGCCAAGTGTCAGAAATACCGGAACGTGATTGATATTAGAGTCCAAGCAAGTTTATATACGATGAGGAAGTCTGGACAGGCCCTTGACGATGAAGAAGTCTAAGACGTCGGCAATACGTTTTGGGTCAGTCGGCCAATTGATCGGTTCTTTAGTTAAGATCGCTGTCTGCTCTCTTCCTCTCGTGCTGATAAGTTTAGAGGCCCAGTGCACATGTTTGGTATTCCAGTTACCTCCGACTATAAATCGTAATCCCAGTGCCCCAGCTCATCATAATGCTCTTCTTTTATAGTATGCTTTGGAGGGAAGTATATTGCGGACTCATTAAATGTGCCATTTCGATCGTCTACAGCGACCGTTGCTGCTTGTATATGAGCTTTTTTAATTGTGGTTGTTCATGATGTTTAATATTTAACTTCATGATGACAGCGGCTCCCTCATGTGCCGTGCTGCCTGGTTGGTTTGTGGTGTAAATCTACTGAAATATACTGTTATCAGTTAGGTGAGATTCAGACACCAGTAAGATGTCTATGTTGTGTGAATTTAAAAGGACTTCTAATTCTTCTACGTTGGGAGAGATCCCGTCTGGGTTCCACGTTGCTATCTTTAGGGCAGCCATTATTAGCCGTTATGAGGAAAAATGTAAGTGCTCATTTGTTGTAGAATGATATCAAACTTTTCTGCTTGTTTGAGAAGCATTTCCTCTTCGTAATGACCTATTTGTTGAGGTTGTGTTGTGCTTGACTTTCCAACTGATTTGCATTGTTGGTTGCAGGTTGTGTTGTCTTTACCCTATTCCTTAAGTGCGCGTGGTAATTTGATTTCCTAGACATTATTTCCTTATATATTTCGCATCCCATAAATTAGCCGGATGTGCACCAAAGCACATTTTGCTGGAGTATTTCGGTCTGTCTTAAAAAAGTCTGCTGTTCTGTGTCGTTGAGCAAATTTCACGCAGCGGTACGGTCGCATTCAGTAGTTTTTAGAATGGACATATTGTTGGCATTTTTGGTATTGAATGATTGAGTTCCAAATTATTTTATGATTGATTGGAGGTTGATATATCCGAGGTTCTTTACCGCTTTGTTGTAGATTTGCAAAGAATGTGGAGGTAGGTTTCTTTTCGGGTCCATACCTACTTTGCAATTATTATCTCTTCGATAACTAAGTTGTCGGTCTCTTTTAGAGTTTCTTTATATTGACAGGTGTTGAGTGATGGAGGCTTTTAATTACAACCCAAAGGTATTTAATCTATTCTATTAAATGTGTGTCCAATAAGTCATTTATCTCGCATAACTTTTAGTATGGATTTATAGGCCTCCACGTTTTAGTACAGTTAATGCGAAGTTGATTTTTAAATCAGTTTTGTCGTCAACACTTTCCATGAGCTCGGTAAGCTTGGTGAGGTCTTCAATTTCATACAGCATTATGGGAGGCGGCTACGTGACCTTTACCGGAGCTTCTCTTTCGTTAATTTCTTCTGGACCAACAGGAAGAGTGCTGAATCGGTTTGTGACCATAATTCTCTCTGGAGACGGCGAGGAATCTTTTTTTCTCTTTTTGGCGTGGAGCAATGGTACTCTCTGCCAGGTAGGAGGATTACCATTTTCAGATATAGTATCCTAATTGTTCAGAATAGAAGCCTGACTTTGAAGGTTAGCATCTGTCATAGGCCTTAGTAATATGCTTCTGGGTCTAGCCAGGAATAGAACAGGATGGAAAACTTGTTGTGCTAGCTTCTTATTACTTTCTTTAGGAGGCCTGGGTACCTCTTAAAGGTTTCGGTACCCAATTTCTCGCTTGCAGGCCCGGGTACCTGCAAGCGCCGGGTGCTAGCCGGATGGCAAGGCAAAACATTATCACAATTTGTACTCATTTCATCGCGATGGTTGAAAGGATAGTGTAACGCTTTCCCAAGGCACTACAAATCACAATTTCGGTATGACGCCCTAGCCTTTGATAAACCAACATCTTTCCACAAGGCAGCAGTTACTTTAATTTCGGAGTGAGTATCACCTAGACCAATTGCCGTTACAGAGGCTAACGAGGTAGGTCTCCCCGGGTCCGAGCTTTGATTCAAGTGGCGGCTCCTACTCGCCACTGTCGTTCCTCCATCATTGGGTTTTGTGCCTTTTTATAGAGAAATTCTCGCCATGAGTATTTCCCAGCACCCCTCAAGACGAACCGCCCAGCTGTCCGCGACTGCTAAAGCAGCTAACAACCATATCTGGTGGCCGTTTCGCTATCCGCAACCTGCGACGCGGTGGGTGGCATAGGGCAATGCCCCTGGGAATTTTCCTCAGAACCCACAGAATTAAGCTTTTAAAACATTTAATTTTACGAACAATACTTAGAAGCAAAACTGTAAAAAATATACGGTTTGAAGATAAAAACAAAATAGACATTTATAATCCTGATATTATGATTGCTTACGACAAAGAAATTGCAGATTGTAAAGAAAAGCATAAAAAATTGGCAACTTTTGATATTTTCTAACAAGCTTGCGAAAAATCAAGCAGACGATAAATTGTATAGAAAAGGGAGGAGAGAAAACTGGGCTGATATGTAGTGCAGCAAACAATATCCCGATTTGCATTGCAAAACTTTGCAGTGGAATATGTTTGTGATTTATTAAAAAATGCAAATAAAAGCAACAAACAAATTCTCTGGATTAAATTGATGTTTTATGTGATTTTTTAGATTACTTGGATTATGTTCAAAGTATTTTTGATCGTAAAATTAAAATTGACAAAATGGTGAGTGATGAATACTATTGAAAACAAAAAAGAAGTATTATGTAGATATTTACTATTAGATGCACACTCACAATAGCTGGACCATCAATTTAAAGTCACTCAGCGAGCCATGGAATGGAAACTGTTATCGGAGTCAATCTAAGGGATCGAATACGAAATGAGGTGATGCGGCAGCGAACCAAAGAACCACAGAATTAGCAAGCGTATGTGGCAATGACCCATAGAACCGATGACCGTTGGCAAACACGTCTTGAGTGAAGACCGCAAACTGCTCCTCAGGCTAGGTGGAGCGACGATCTTCGCAGGGTGGTGGTAGCAGCTGGATGAGGGTTGCCGAAAACCGAAGCATATGGCGTGCTATGGCGAGGCTATGTCCAGCAGTGGACTGCAATAGGCTGATGGTGATGATGATGATGATGACTTGAATAACGTGCTTGAATAATGTACTGAATATTTCAGAGTATTAATTGTTTTCAATGACCACTGACATGTATCTTAAGGACAGTCAACACGTCAAGGCAGTCTCTCAAGAAACCATGCCTGTATTCAATTTTTTAGCTAGTGGACTTACATACTTTTTACGTTTAGGAATGGTAAGGTATATTTTCTAACCACAGCAGTTTGCCTCTAATTTTGGCAAAATTGTGGTGAACCATTTTTCATATTTGTAGGGATCCATTTCTGAGTGATAGTCACCAACTTCTTCGCTTCAATTCACATCCATTCAAAAAGCCAGTATCTGATCCTGTGGACAAATAATAAAATATGAGTACTGTGCAATTGTATAGAGTAGGTAGGTGCTAGATGTAAAAGAAGAATATAATAGAAATACATTTATTTGACACACCAGCCACAGAGGAAAAGAATGTAATGAAGTACAGAAACAAATATGCCAGAATATTCCCATATTGAAACAGTTCCCAACTTAGCATCTGCTGGTCGTTAGAAACCCAACGCTGGTTTGCAGTTGGCATCCTGAAGAAGAAACTTCAGACCAGAATAGATGGTACAAGATGTAAATTATTATATCAAAAATGTTGATAAAAGTGTGTCTTTTATTTAAAACTAGCTTCTGCACGTGACTTCACCCGCTTTCAAAGTTAAAAAAAAAATGCTCCATTCGCCACCAAACTACAGGATTATCCGCTGGGTCAATCTAAAGATTGCCTGAAAATTTCATTAAATTGGTCCAGCCGTTTCGGAGTCTATAAGGAACATACATACATACTTTCTCTTTTATATACATAGAATATCATAAAATATTAATTAAAACTTACCAATATGCAGTAACAGCCGATTTTTTAATCCTGTGGATAAGCCTTCACAATGTTCTTTAACAGAACTTGGTTTGGTCCTGCCATATTTTGATATTAGTGTGTCCTATAACAAGATTAGAATATTGTGTTAGATATTAACCAAAAACAGGTGCACTTAATTAATGAGTATTGTTTTATTTCTACAAAATACCCTACAGTATTTTAATTTATGATATTGGATATGTTTTAATTTATGACATTTTATACAATTTCTATAATTTATGACATTTTATACCAGTTTTTTAATTTATGACATTGAATGTTATAGATTTTTTTAATTTATGACTATAACTTTTAATTTATGACATTATATACGTTGTACATTTTTATTAATGACATATACATTCAAATTGTAATTTTAATTATTATTGTAATTATAATTTTGCTTGCCTAAATTGGTGGAACACGGTTGACTGCACTTTCACCTGACATCTGGAAGTGTATTTTTATGTACTGTGTTGAGCAATAAATGAATTTGAATTTGACTCCATTTAGGTGTGAATAAATATTTTATCTAGCCAAGCCAGGTTTCTTATGTATAATATAATTTCCTCCTTTCAGTCCAAAATGATGGCTGAAGTGAGGGCTGAGGTGAAGGTTGGGCGTTTTTGGGGGACTGTCTTATGTAATTTTGACGTTCGGAAAGTGCTGATTCTCAGCCTAGATTGAATTTTTTTTTTTTTTTTGGAATTTGGAGGGTGCACAATGTTTTAAGAATATTTTTACACGTCAGAGGAATATACCATCTCTGTCAATTATTAGGTTTTTCTGGTTATGATTAACATATTTCATTAGAAGACTTATCTTCATTATTTTATTCTGTGCCACTCTTTTGACATTGGAAAACAAATCATACTCATTAACAGCATTCAAAATTTGTCAATTTTTAAACGTATGGACTTGCGACTTATAGGTAACGTAAACATTTATTCTTAGAATCAAAACGTGACATTGGCCACAATTAGGATGCGGGATTTTCAAAAAAGATTTTTTGTAACGGGGGACATTTTCAATACTCAATAAGTAGTTTTTAGTGGCTGATACATTTTTAAAACCCTTTCCAAGGCAGGCATAAGAGCAAGCCATCTCGTTTTGCTATAGCCGAGCATTTGTTGATACTACGTAGAGCTTCAACTCAAACCATATAAATAAAAAAATGAATAAGTATATCTTCACAATAATGCTTTCGTAATCTAAGGGTAGTTAGTCTGTCTACAGCGGATTTTATTGCATTGTGAACTACATGGGCTTCACATTCATTTTTCAGAGATGATTGTAATTTCGTTAACACATGCGGCGGCCGTCCGTCCGGTTCGAATACTCAAATTTCGCGCGGTTTCAGAAAACGGGACAAGTCAATTTTGCGTCCCGAGATTTCGGGGACACCGGGACTCGTAAGTCGTAATTATAAAAAGGTACTCACACGTCTTGTCTGGTCACGTTACTTATATGTCCCAAATACATATTACAATTCGTCTATTTATTGTCTAGCTGTAATACCTATTAATTTAGTTTTTACTTTGCCTTCTTTCTTCACGGAGCTTTGAAGACAGAACTTCATGATAACCTCACGATCGCCGGCGTTTAATCTAAAAATACAATTTTCTTGGATAACAATCTTTAGGTCATGACTATTCGATGTTTGTAGATATTTACAAGCGTCTGTTTGTCACAATGGAATATATTAAATATTATTAAACGAAATTACGTAATTAACTAGGGCATAAGGGCACGCTTTTTTTTTTTTAAATTATTGTTCTTAACCATAGATACAAGTCTTTCAGTCGGATACATAGATAGGGTTTAACATTGTTTAATATCACTGACCTCTAACATACACTTGTATAATAGAGGTCAGTGTTTAATATGCATTAGAATTAGCGATGGGCGTTGAATGAACGAACTAGTTAATTCGACCGTCGACGTACAATGAACGATTCGACGGTTCACCGTTAATCAACGAACTAGTTGAATTCGTAGACGGCTAAACTGAGACTCGACTATGTTCATGTCGACTTGTAACGCGACGACCGACGCGAGAACTTAGTTGGGTAGTACAAGTTAATATGGACGAACATCGAGCAAATTAATTTGAACTCTAAATCTATGTACAAAGAGTTGATATTTCTATGAGCCGAAAGCCATTTTGGAATAAAAATGCATTGTGTTAAGAAGAAAAGGACGCCAATAATTATAGTTTCACGTGTGCAGAAGAGTAAAGCGATTGACCGATCGAACGATGCGAGGTAAACTGGTTTGTACTTGTTTACGTTAAATCGGAAAGTTGAAAGTTGATGTCGAACCGTAGACTCCGCGCGTCGCGTCGTCGCAAAGTTTACAAAGAACGTCTACTTAACATAGTTTACGTAATGGACTAGTCGACAAATTCAACTAGTTGATCGACTCGTCGATCAACGGAAATGGACGGTCTAGTTTCGTTAACGAAAAATACGTCGACGACCCATCTCTAATTAGAATGCATATTAAACAGCCCTAGGCAAGCTGCATTCTAATATGTCAGTGTAAAGCTTGTAAATATTTTTTTTTATGGCTTCGCACGGTTTGTGCATTTAGCCAGTGTCACGATTAGTGCCTTTAGTTTTTTAAAGTAATACAGTTCCTTTGCAAAAATACTTTGTTTTGCATTAGAAAGCAGATGTAGGTAACACATTCCAATGTTTTCTTGAAATATTTGGCAACAAATACCGCACTGCTAGATTAATACTGTATCTTTGATCATTTGGTGTTTAGTAATTAATTTTTCATACGTAAAATTCAATTCCCTACGCGTCAATAAAACCGTCGTTAAAATAATCCAAGAAAAGAAACAATGAGATACCACTACAAGGCTACAAGTCACTATTCATGACTGACTGACAGTTGTTACGAACGACCCCCAACAATGCATCATTCGAATGCAGTGGACGGGTCGCTTTGCGTTTCAGACCGCATTATTTTAGATTGCAACGTTATTGCTGAATCATGTATGTATGTAAAAAATAAACTATTATTTCGAGTTATCATATTATTGTTGATAAACAATTATTCGATTTCAAGTAATATTTGTACTTAGGACATTCTTGTTGGTTTAATAAGTAACATTAGACTTAAGGTTACACTAGTCGATAATTCTTCCATACAAACGTAGTCTAAGGATTAATCCACTGTTTCACGATGTACGTTCAAAATAAATAATGATATCAATTTGTCTCATCATTATCTAGCCCTGTATGGAAACTAAAAAGTAAAAAAGAAAAATATTTGAAAGTTATGAGCGTCGAAAGTTCCATATTTCAATACTAATTTTAACGCATTTGGGTGGCAATAAATACCTTATGAAGAAAGAAAATTGCAAAACGGCCACCATACAGGGATAGATTAGTAGTTCAATAATACAAATAATTTTATTTTGAAAATATACATTTAGTAGTTTTTTCATGTTAAGTGGACTCCCAAAGGTCTGTTTATAAAATTTCGCGCGCTCGTTTTCGTCCTAAATCATCATCCATTTCACTAAAAACTTGCAAGAGCTAATTCGTACGCGAACTAGCTTCTTACTGCTCATCACAGCATCTAAATCTTTCGTACGAGTTTTTAACCCCGCGCACAAAATAGTTCGTGCCGTCGACTAGTGTAACCTTAATACAGTTATGTTGAAGTATTTTTGATAACTAGTTTTAGTGGCAATTTATTAAAATTTAAATAAAATATTGTTGTTAATAACAGTATTAAAAATCGCCCCTTCAAACAGTCATGTTAAAGTCAAAATAAAAATGATCCTCTATGATTTAATAAATAATTTTGAGTTACTACATTCTAGGTGATTAAAATAAATTAAGGTTCTTTTACTTCAAAATACATAGACTTTGTTTATCTGTAGCATGTAGCATGGCTGACTGCTTGTAGGTAAGGGTGCCCGAAAATATGTCCATCAATCAGCAGGACAAGGAAATCAACAAACACTTTTAAGAACCCTCAATCCTTTTGAAGCCTTAACCTTCCTTGTTGAATCTAGTGACTACAAAAAACGAATTGTCCTAAAATGATGACAACGAAGCTGCGAAAGAGTAACCGGATGACAATGTCAAAAATACAGTGAGTATGTGTGAATCAACAACTGCATCCAACCAAAGACTATAAATACCAGATCAGAGCGATTTTGATGATTGAAACTGCAATCCTCATTTAATTTCTAGGTCAACGGGTAATGTGCCCAGTTTAGTTCAGGGTGCAGCCACGAGACAGTTCAGTTCTTCTACCAGCAGATCTTCATCAAATAGCTCAGATGATGAAGCAGAAAATAATTTAAATCCCATTGCTTCTGCTAGTGGATGAGCAGGTCAAATAACTACTGAGGCAAATGCTTCAGAAGTGCAAGAAAACGCAAGAGGCAAGAAGAGGGTGAGATGTAGGTAATTGGAATAAGCAAAATTGCTAAAACACTTCGAAACACAGGTAAGGACTACACATTGAGTAGTAAAAAACAAGTTCCTGTGAGGAAGATGGGTTCTCCTCTATTCTTGTACCTACTTAGAATAATTGTTGGTTTTGTTTAATTATTATTATATAAGTGTTTATGTTGGTATAACCAAGTATTTATTACTTCTTTTGGTAAATACATTTTTTGTCTTTATTATAGGCTTTATTTATGACCTAACCTTAGTCTAAAATAATTGTTAAAATTGTGTAAAATTATCTGAACTCCAAAAAGTTACCTAAAAAAATAAAAAAACTTTTTTGCAAAAAAATACTACCGACTCCCAAATTAAAAACTACAAACTGAAAAATAACTTTATTTTTGGAAGTCGGTGTCTTTAATAAGTACCAATTTTTTGTGTTATGGACACCAACTTCCAAAAATAAAGTTATTTTTCACTTTGTAGTTTTTTATTTGGAAGTCGGTAGTATTTTTTTGCAAAAAGTTTTTTTATTTTTCACTTTTTAGTTGTACCTACCTAATAGGCAAGTTGTTTAGTAACCTATAATGCCAGAATAGATTACCCAAATAACATGAAACTTAACATAACATAACCGGTGAAATGAGAGACCTGCGTACCCCTTAAGAGTGTACTGGTGTAATGTTATGTTATGAAATGGTATAAACAATGAACAGACATGCGATTGCAGCAATCCCGAAAGTTTTCTTGACATTTATTGAAGAGTTCTGTTGTATATCTCAGAAGTTATTTATCAGATCTTCACCAAATTAAAATGGGACCAATTTCGAAACATCCTCTTTCAAACAAAAAAAGAATTTTCAAAATCGGTCCACAATTGACGGAGATATTGGTGAACATACACAAAACATACATAATGTCGAACATAGAACCACCTCCTTTTTGGTAAGTTGGTTAAAAATATAGAAATAAAGTCAAATAAAATTGTAATAAGCCAAAATATTTCACTAATAACTACACAACTAAAAATAATTAAAAAAAAAAGCTTAGATAATACAGTATACACAAAAAAAATTGAAATAACATAATAACCTGCAATTTTTGAAACGGTTCTTATATGCAGAATTTCATTAATAAGCTCTATACAGTGTTTACTTTTTTGGAATCTATAACAGGCAGTAAGTAATCAGTTTTCTGTCGATTCTGAAATAACCCTTCATTTTGAGTTGATACACTATTAATATAGCAGTGCGATATATCGAGTCAGTCTTTTAGGCAAGCTTTGCTGAGGAATCGTTACTAAAATAACACTCTCGAGCTCCACTTTACCAAGATAGCACCTGTTTCTTTGATTCCGAATTTTCTCTAGTTGCATAAACACATGAGACACAAAACTACACCAATTTTACATCAATGTTTGTTAAATTTGCAAATAATTAAAACAGCCACTGACTGAACCACAGATAACTATATACTAGTCAGAGACACTGAACTATACTCGAAAAAATCACGCCAAAAATCACAGATCTAGCTAGCTAGCTACCACAGACTACTTATGAGCTAGCTACCAATGAGGTAGGATAACTACTAGCTACCAAAGATCTAAAATCTGGGTTACCAACACCTAAAAAAAAATACCCCTGAGATCAAGATGTAAGACACCTAAATAACCCTAAATGCAATATTCATAAGCCCCAATAAATACTCTAAATTGGGTACATAATCAAGGGTATTGTTTAAATGAGTATCTCGTTTTTACTAAGGTAAATGTTGGAATGAGGTTTGATTTATCACGCTCACTTATTTATGTTTTTGGCTGAACAGAATATTTCTTAATTTACAATCAATGATTGAATATGATTGTCGAGTTTTTCCCTTCAAAGTTTTATGTTATTGCTGAGGGCATACTGCTAGAGAAACAATTACCTATTTTAGGTTTACAATATTTATTTGTACATGAGTCAATATTGTGATATTTGTAAATAGTGGGTAGTTTTAGGTAACTTAATAATAATGAGCTGGGGGGTAGATTCAGTCTGCGAATATACGTTTAACAGCTAAGTTGTGTCCTCATTGTTCTTTCCGGTAATCCAGACAACCCCTACGTATTCCCTAATACTCTTCAGTGGCGACGAATTCGATTCGATACCTACGCGTGAATAACTATTAAAGAGATATTAATTACAAAAATGTCAATCGGAAAAATTGCGGAGTTCAAAGTCCATAATGACGATTGGAAACTGTACGTGGAGCGTTTAGAGCAATACTTCTTGGTAAATAAAATAACGAGTGAGTTACAAGTGCCTACGTTAATTACCGTTATGGGAGCGGAAAGCTATGAGTTGCTGGTAAATTTGTGTACGCCGGTTAAACCAAAAAATAAAACGTTTTCACAAATAACGGACATTATGGAGAAACACCTACAGCCCAAGCCGAGTGAATTAGCCGAACGCTATAAATTTAGGCACAGAAAGCAAAAAGAAGGAGAATCAGTATCGGATTACTCAGCGGTGTTAAAAAAAATGTCCAAGAACTGTGAATTTGGGGCATGGTTGGAAGACTGACGACCGATGCGAGCAGTGTAGGCATCGGCGCAGTGATTTCGCACGTGACATCTGGCGGCGAGCGACCGGTGGCGTATGCGTCACGTTCGCTCACCACAGCGGAGCGCGCATACTCACAGATAGATAGGGAGGCGCTCGCTATTGTTTACGGAGTTCGTAAATTTCACCAGTATAAGTACTTGTACGGTCGCAAGTTTTTGCTTCGGACGGATCATAAACCATTGACGTATATACTAGGTGATAAAGTAGGCATACCGGTGATGGCCGCTTCGAGATTACAGCGTTGGGCAGTTTTGTTATCCGGGTATACTTACGATATAGAATATGTTTCGTCGAGTAAGAACTGTGCGGATGCGTTGTCACGTTTACCGCACAAGCAACGCAATGCAAAAAAGTGCAACGAAAACACGTACGTTAATTTCGTTGAATTTTTTTTACCAATTACGAGTACAGAGGTAAAAAAAATGTCGGCGCGTGATAAGAATCTCAGTAGGGTTATAGCATATATTCAATCAGGATGGCCTACGAATTGCCCTGATGATGAAATTCAACCATATTTTGTGAGACGCAATGAACTATACACAGAAGGCGGGTGTGTTATGTGGGGCTCTATGTTCTATGTTCTATGTTAGGGGGGGTTTGGTTTCCGCACTTAGTCCTGGATGGACCTTTGTGCGTGAGCCATGGCGGCCGTTGGGTGGCCATTCCAGCCCACCTCCCTCCAGAAGTCAATTAGAGCTCCTGGTTTTCTCAAAACATCCGTGTATGATCTGGGTGACCCGAGGGTTCGTGTGTTATGTGGGGCTATCGCATGGTTATTCCTTCATCACTACAGCATACCGTGTTAAAACAGTTACATTGCAGTCACATGGGTCAAAACGAAAAGCCTAGCTCGAAGCTACGTGTGGTGGCCTAATATAGACGCAGCAGTGGAAACGATTTGCAGGCAGTGTGAAACTTGTGCGGCGGAGGCAGGCTCCGCGGGCTCCGATACAGCCGTGGCAGTATCACACTCGTCCCTGGACCCGGCTTCATATTGATTTCTTGGGCCCTTACAAAGGTTCAACATTTCTAGTCCTTATTGATTCCACTTCAAAATGGTTAGAAATTTTTGAAATGACTCGCACTAATGCGCCCTCTGGTATAAAAATCATAAGATCAACCTTTGCACGATTTGGTCTACCAGAAGAGTTGGTATCTGATCAAGGACCACCGTTCACTAGTTTAGAGTTCAAAAACTTCTTAACTAATAATGGTATTAAGCATTTTTTTCACCAGCGTATCACCCTTCTTCAAACGGGGCGGCAGAAAACGCGGTGAAATTATGTAAGCGCGCTATTAAAAAAGCACATAGAGAACAGGTAGATATCGATGCGGCCTTGCAAACTTTTCTACTTGCTTACAGAAATACGGCGCATAGTACTACCGGCGAAACACCCGCAATGTTATTACAAAGGCGGAATTTACGTTCGAGGCTAGATTTATTGCGTACTGAGCATCTTGTTGAGGAGAAGGTTCGCGAGGCCCAGCAGCGACAGGTGGATAACGCTGGTGGGGTTCTGCGTAGGTTCAGAGAGGGAGACACAGTATGGGCTCGCGAGTACGGTACTAGGGATAAGTGGGTGAAAGGCACAGTAGAAGGTTTAGACAGTTTACGTAGGTATTCTGTGGTAAGGGATGACGGTCAATTACTGAAAAAACATTTTGATCAAATTCGCCAAAGATCTCGGCTGTCTGATGTTACCTGTCCAGAGAGTAATGCAGAAACGCTCGGTGGTAGTGAGGATGTCGTTACACCACTAATTAGCGAAGGGGTGGATCAGAGGGGTAACGTGGCAACCGATAGTTTAACTGAGACTTCTCAGGGCAATGCTGCCTTTGAGCAACCAAATCCTCAGTTGCCGTCACAGCCTAGATCACCAGTGAATCACAGACCAAAGCGAATAAGTAGACCTGTAAAAAGGTTAATTGATGAATGTTAGTAATAAGTATAGGTTAGTTAAGTTGTTATATTTATTCGTAGAGTTAGATTTAGATTTATGTTTATTTTCCTGTGTTATCATTATTATTTAAGAGTAGTATTGTTTAGTGGTGGAGGTGTGATATTTGTAAATAGTGGGTAGTTTTAGGTAACTTAATAATAATGAGCTGGGGGGTAGATTCAGTCTGCGAATATACGTTTAACAGCTAAGTTGTGTCCTCATTGTTCTTTCCGGTAATCCAGACAACCCCTACGTATTCCCTAATACTCTTCAAATATCTACAGAATTACCACAGACGACTGAGAATTACCTTGACACACCTTTCATCTACTTATAATATTTTCTTCACACCACAGACAAATAAAAGTAGGTTACATACCTACATAACACTCCACCTCGATTAATAGCGTTTTTTAATGAAAATCAAACATTATTAATCGCTTAAAAAAATTAAATTCAAAACATTCTACATTTCCCAATAACAAAAAAAAAAAACTTATGGTGACACTAATTACTCGAAAATAATAATTATATAATGGTCACCCTTCCACATGAGAATACAATTTTATTTATTTTAGCATAGGCACGGACCTCTATTATACAAGTACGCTGGACTTCATATTATCGATGACAAAATGAAGACAATTGATTTTCGTCATTTTGGCGCTCTGGAACTAATATTAGAGATGGGACACAGGCTTCGGTAAAAAAAATACGAGAG
The DNA here is from genome assembly GCA_948252205.1 of Orthosia incerta. Lineage (NCBI taxonomy): Eukaryota > Metazoa > Arthropoda > Insecta > Lepidoptera > Noctuidae > Orthosia > Orthosia incerta. The sequence goes on from OX411769.1 coordinate 904,434, forward strand.
AATAATTTAATAAGTAAGAGAAAAAAAAATACCTAGTTATTTTTAATGTAATTCATTTTTAAGTAATAGAAAGATTGCTTTAAAGGTTAACTGAAAAATATTTTCAGTCGTATTGCAAGCTATAAACTAGTGGATAGCGTGCTACTAAAGTTATAGCGTATTACTGTCAGATTAGTGAGATTTAATTATGGGGATAAGCTAACAACTTATCCTTAAAACTAGTATATTTGAGCGAGTATCTCCTTGCTCAAGTACACAAGTTAGTTAATAGTTCGGATTCACTCGGTTGGCGCCCATCGGATTCGTAAAGGGAACATCATTCATACAAGTATTTGCGTACGTATTTCTCGCTCTCATCGCTGAGATCCTGTCTCTGTACAGTTAAGGTGCAAATAAGAGTGACATAGCATTCCAGCGAGGTGAAGTCTTAGTTTCAACTCTGTTTCAGATGCAGATATAAATTGTTTGACTTCAAAACATCATCATCAATATAAATATAATAAATCTGTAGAAAAGTAAATTTTGTACAACGAAAATATTTCCAAAAAAAATAGCCAGGGTGTTAAAGGATAACCAACCGAACCTATTTCCAGCATTTTTGGAATTTTTGTCTGTTTGTCTGTTTATTTGTGCACGCATCACGTGAAATGTACGAAACCAATGTAGATAACTTTTACACATTAAAATTGTGCGTAACTTGAAGAATTACTTAATTTTTGTTTCATCGCAATTGGTTTACTCTATCAAAAGTTACATGCATTTAAAGTATTCAAGAAGTAAAATTATCACAACACACGCAATTCAGATACTCGGACAGTTGAACTCGATATTCGATAGATGGCGTTGTGCATTTGAAGTCTAATGACTATAGAAAAAAAATTGGTAGGTAGGTAAGTAGGGTAGGTAGGTGACGGGAGCGAAGCCGCGGGCAAAGCTAGTTTGTTAATAAAATTATAATTATCGTGATATTAATCCAGAATTAATTCCAGGCACCGGAACGAGGTGATTGATACAAGAAGAGAGGGCCTGTGCTCAGCAGCGGGCGAAGTCGGACTGTGGAATTGTGGATGATGATTGCAAAATTTATACATTGCTTTTGAACATATTATTACTGATTATTAGGCATTCATATATCATTCATGACCAATACCATTATGAGATATTTAGTTACAACATACTACGCGGAGTCAATACAGTAGATATAATTGTACGCCTTGCCAAGTCTACTATTTTGATATTAGTGTAATTTAAAAATACCACTAATACTGATACCTATATTAGTTACAATATTATAATATTTCCAGGCGAATATATTAGTATTACCTAATCTTGAGAAATATCGGTATTAACCTATCTCTAAATGTGTCAATTTTGGTTCCTGAGACCCTCGAGCGGGGCGCTATGAATCGGCAAAAATATCAACTGTCATTTCATCTAATATTTAGTCCAGCGTACTTGTATGTTAGAGGTCAGTGATTGTATGTTAGAGGTCAGTGAGCATAGGAGTAAAGATGTTGAAATTTATCAAATTATCATTTTTGTACGCCTATACCCTTCTTAAAATGAATTTCTTGGTATTTTTATGGCATTCCCCTATTTTTTCCCTATAATTATATCTATGTAGTGTACATAGTGGTGGCTCAATCAAATATCTCCATTCACTTTAAATATCCAAGTCGTTTTGGAGATCGTCGATCCAAAAGCAGCGAAATAATAACGTGTTGTTATTTTTTTTTAAAGAAAGACTATTAGTTTGGTTAGATGAAAAAAACATGTTTTAAAAGTAATGTACATGAATCAATAATATTTTTTTGTTTAAAACCTTTTAATCTAATCATTATAGCAGGGGTATGCTTTTTAAAGTAATGTAGATTGTAGATTTACGGCAGCGGTGGAAGGCTTTTAAATGCTCTGTGGCCCTGTGAAGTGGTGAAGTGTGAGGTCTGTGGGTTATTGTAAGACATTGTTTACGTACGTCTGTGCACTGGGCTGTCAACTGTCATTCTTGGTTTTTGGATAATTGTGCATTTTTATGAACATAAACAAAATATTCGTTTAAAAACCAACTAAAATGTAAAAAAATATATGACGAATAAATATAAAGTATTAGTTATTCACGTTAATATTTAGTTTTTTGTGTAACAACTCAAGATTGTGTAGACTTTAGTGTCATAACCTATAAGTGCGTAATAATTTAGTTATTTTACCATGGCTCTTCTATTATCAAGGCGGGAGGTTGAGGACCTGAGGTCTTCTCTCGACCGCGCGATTTACAGGACTATAGGCAAGTCGGATAGTTCTTTACTGTCCACAGTTTCTAGTTGCCTCACAAATGGGTAAGTAAAATGGCATCAGAGCGATGTTTACGACAGTAACCAAACGTATTTATTGTTATTCTTATACGAATCTCTGAACTTTTTAGCATTTATGCTAATTAAATTCTTGATTCTTTTCTATGCATAGAATTTTGCTAATCAGAATGAATAAGACTGTTTATGACATTTTATAACACTAGTAAGGATGTTATGTCTAAGTATATAATGGGCTATATATTTTTCATGCAAGGAATATCCCTATTATTTACCTGTATTCATGTATGTAACTATGACAAAACTAATTTACCTGCAGCCATACACTCAATGTAAAGTTCATTTGACAACCAGTGGCAACAGTAATTGTCTAAAAGGTCTAACAAAGCTGCATCCTAAAAGGCTGCTGAAAAGGTTGGCTGTAATGGACCTTGCAAAATAAGACATGATAACACTAGAAAAAAAACCAGCCAAGTGCGAGTCGGACTCGCGCACGAAGGTTTCCGTAACATTATCGCAAAAAAACGGCCAAAAAAACACGTTTGATATACGGGAGCCCCAATAAAATATTTATTTTATTCTGTTTTTAGTATTTTGTTATAGCAGCGACAGAAATACATCATCTGTGAAAATTTCAACTGTCTAGCAATCACAGTTCATGAAATACCGCCTGGTGACAGATAGACAGACAGACCTCGGAGTCTTAGTAATAGGGTCCCGTTTTTACTCTTTGGGTACGGAACCCTAAAAAAGAGGGAAATCTCACTGGTGAAACTGCTATGTAGTATACTTTTAGGAAAAAGTGCTTCACCATTGATGACATCATTGCTTACCATCGTGTGAGATAGTGGTCAAGCATGAGCATATCAATTATAAAAATAAACAATTCTGAACGTTCAAGGATTGATTGCAGAAGAAAACAGAGAATAAATGTTTTTTTTTAATATTCGGTTACCTACATTTATTGTGCCTAATAAACATTATCTTCCTTTTTTCTCTCACAGAGAGGAGACCCAAGTCTCGGCAGTGAGAATATTATGCCCTAATTGTTATACAGTGTTAATTCTAACTATCTTTTATTTTACAATTAAAATTGATTGTTTATTAAAATTAGGTAGTTGGCAATCCTTCAGGATGTGACTACCCATAACAACTGTCAAAAATCTTTATTCAACAGTTGTGACTAAATACTTACTTAATGTGCTTTTCAAAGCACAAAGGGATGTTGAAATGTAATGGATGGTGGACCCATCCTTGGATGACCAAGCACTATTATAATTTTTAACCCCTGACAGAAAAAGAAGGATGGTTGTGTCTGTATGTCTGTCGCATCATAGCTTCCAAAATGTTGAATGGATTGGTTTTTTTTTTGTTTGAATGCTGACTTCGTCAAGAGTATTCTTAGGTTTTTAATGAAAGTCAGTTCAGGCATTCAAAAGTTATGCGCATTTTACACGAATCAGGGTTTTCTCGCAAGATGATATCACGTGACACGTGTCGTTATTAGGTGTTTCGATCGTGTCTAACGTTTAGATTTGAAAACTTTCCAGCTATGAACGCAGAAAAATTATTGACAAGATATCAGCTCACATTGACTCGAAGAAGGCAAGTAAACTGGCTGACAAGGTGATAGCATTGGCTCAGGAGTTGCTCTCCAGCTCCAAGTCTCAGAAGAGGAAGCACGAGCCCAGCGAGAGAGATAAGGAGACAAAGCGTTCCCGGCACGATGAGGTTTGTACACAACAGTCCGCCTTCTTGTTTTCTGAGCTAGGAAGAAAGCGATGTAGAGCTTTCTTCCTAATTTTCTTTGATTGTTATAATATTTGTAAGTTTGAATGAAGCAATAAATAAAATAAGTAATATAAATAAATAAATTTAAGTAGGATTTACTCTAGTTTTTAACCGATTTTCAAAATTCTTTTTTTATTTGAAAGAGTATGTGCCGAAATTGGTCCCATTTTAATTTGGTGAAGATCTGATTAACTTCTGATGAAGAAAGATATACAACAGAACTCTTCAATAAATAACGGCAAATCTCTCGGGACTGCTGCAATCGCATGTCTGTTTATTGTTTATACCATTTTATAACATAACATCACGCCAGTACGCTCTTAAGGGGTAAGCAGATCTCTCATTTGATCGGTTTTGTTCAAGTTTCATAATATTCAGGTAATCTATTCTGGCGTTATAGGAAAATTACTAAACAACTTGCCTATTAGGTAGGTACAACTAAAAGGTGATAAATAAAAAAACATTTTACAAAAAAATACTACCAACTAAATTGGTGTCCATAATGCAAAAAAATGGTACCTACGAAAGTCACCAACTTCCAAAAATAAAGTTATTTTTCACTTTCTAGTTTTCTTATTTGGAAGTCGGTAGTATTTTTTTGTAAAAAAGTATTTTTTATTTTTCATGTTTTTTGCGTTCTGGGCACGTTTCCCATTGACATCGATGTAGACGAATTTTTTGATGCACAATGAGCAGTTTTCCCTCTGCCCTTTGTATTTGTATATAGGCTTGTTTTTTTTTTGTTTTTTCAATCATAATATATTTTAATTTCAGGTTAAGGAGGAAAAAGAGGTAAAAGAGGAAAAAAAAGAAGAGAAAAAAAATGGAGTGGAGTTGCCAACAACCATATCCGAGGGAGAGACGGTCGGCTCGAAAATGGCCGTACTCAGCGCAGACAGGATCAAGGTACGTAAATGATACTTAACTTATTATTTTGTTAAAATTAACACTTCTTCGTCTGCCGCGACCTACAAGTTGTAGGGAGTGGGTTCGAATCCAGGCAGGAGGTTTAAATCGTTTAAATTATATCATCACCACTGCTCTCAAAACGGTGAAAGAAAACATCGTGAGGAAACCGGCATGTCAGAGAACCAAAAATTCGAAGACATGTGACATCCACCAACCCGCACTGGGCACTCTCACCGAGAGCAGGCCTGTGTCCCAGCAGTGGGAAGAAAAAAAAAAAAAATATGGCGAAAATGTTTTGGAAATATTTTCATTGTGCATACAGCTAAGGTGAGAAAAATTTCTGCCGGAATCTGTGTTTCCTGGTAGCTACAAGTCAACCTGGGAGTCTTTCAAGTCTCTAGTGAATAGGTTACTTCTAGGTAAGCGTGCTTTACCGTCGACCACATTATCTCTTACCATCAGGTGAGATTTCGTACGTATCGCTCAACCACTGCGCCAACCGTGTCGTCCAACATCGACCTGTGACTATAACATATCTTTAACCCTTCCAGCTGATGATGGCGAACGCTCAAAAGGAGATAGAGGAGAGGAAGCGAGCCCTGCTAGCCATGAAGGGTGAGTCCAAGAGCGGGGTGAGTGCGGCAGCCGCGGCCGCGCAACAGCTGAAGCTCCAGGTCCAACAGACCAGCTCCATCGCCCCGCCCAGTGTCATCAAACCGGTGCTGTTCTCTAAACCAGGTAAGTTTTTTATTTACTGGGTAATGCTCGCTCCACCTTGGAGCAGCTAGGAGTTAGTACTTCCCCCAATCTATACTTAATTATTATTATTTCTATACTAATCTATACTAATATTATAAAGAGGTAAAATTTGTAAGTTTGTATGTAGGGGGTAATCTCTGGAACTAATGATCCAATTCTAAAATTTTTTTCACTGGTAGAAAGCTACATTATTCCTGAGTGCTATAGGGTATAACATCACGCTACGACCAATAGGAGCGGAGCATAAATGAAAAACGTTGCAAAAACGGGAAAGAATATTAGTTTTTGAGGGCTTCCGTTGCGTACGCTGCGTAAACGGTTTCAGTTATGCAATCATGTATGTAGGGTAGGTGTAGGTTAGGTGTAGGGTAGGTGTATGGTAGGAGTAGGGTAGGTGTAGGGTAGGTGTAGGGTAGGTGTAGCGTAGGTGTAGCGTAGTTGTAGCGTAGGTGTAGCGTAGTTGTAGCGTAGGTGTAGCGTAGGTGTAGCGTAGGTGTAGCGTAGGTGTAGCGTAGGTGTAGTTTAGGTGTAGCGTAGGTGTAGAGTAGGGTAGGTAGGATAGGGTAGGTACGTAGCCAGTTGACGGGAGCGAAGCCGCGTGGGACAGCTAGTAATATTATAAAGAGGTAAAGTTTGTGATGTTGTAAGAGGTAATCTCTGGATCTACTGAACCGATATTGAAAATTCTTTCACCAGTAGAAAGCTACATTATTCCTGAGTGTCACAGGCTATAATATATTTTCAAAATAATAGAGATCCTTATGAAAATTGCAATAATGTAACTCAAGGTAGCAAAATGTTGCCTATAAAATTCATTCTTTGGCGTGCGCTCAGAAAACTATTGATGATACATAAAAATTATTAGATAGGTAGGTAGGGTTGGGTAGGTAGGGTAGGTAAGGTAGGTAGGGTAGGCAGGGTTGGCAGGGTAGGGCTGGTAGTAGGTAGCCAGTTGACGGGAGCGAAGCCGCGGGGGTGAGCTAGTATCTTCATAAATTACAGCCTAAATATGTATTAATTTGCGACTTATGTGAATAAATCAACATAACCGTAGACCACATCATCGCTTACCATCAGGTGAGATAGTGGTCAAGCGCGAGCCTATCTAAAATAAAAATAAAAAAATAACCCGCAGCAATTACTTTTTTCAAAAATATTCAATGTACAGTTTTTGGAATGTTTGGACTTCACTACGATTTTTTATTTAGAAAATGAGTTTTAATATTTTTGCGCGAAACCCTAATATTTTTCTAAAATAATAGTAGCCTTAGCTACTTCTTATAATACCAGCTATCTGCCAGTGAAAGTCCCGTGAAAATCGATCCAGCCATTTCTGCGATTAGCCGGAACAAATAGACAGACAGACAAAAGTAAAAACTAAGTTTTTTTTTTCTTTTAAATACCGTATGTACTTTCAAATGCATTCACTAAAACGTTATTATTTTGACATTACAAACAGACACTTCAATTTTATTCATTTGTATAGCACAGATAATGTAAAGTGAGTTATAATCGATTTGAAATTATACTCCACAGCTAGTAACGCCATGTCCCAGGAAGAATTGGAGAAGCAGCGTAAGATAGCTGAGCTGCAAGCCAGGATACAGAGGAAGTTAGCTGGTAAGTCTCTTTATTTATCTTCATCTCATACACGGATTTAATTGTTCTTCAGCGGCCAGGTGCTCAGCACATATATCTGGCATGCTTTTGGATTTTATAAGTGTATATTTTGACATTAGAATGAATGAATTAGAAGTAGAATTTTGTTGCAGTTTAACTTCCTATTTCAAGAGATTTTATTATTTATTTCAATATAAGTTATAAAGTTTATTTTAAGTTAGTGTTCTGACTTTTCATTTTCTATACCGGGATTACAAGAAGTCATTACCGATATCCCGAGAATAAAAAATCTTAAAAATAAATATACAACCGACTTTCAAACTAAAACACTACAAAGTGAAAAATAACTTCAATTTTGAAAGTCCGTGTTTTTGGTTTCATTTCTTTAACTGACTTCAAAAAAAGAATGAGGTCCTCAATTTGTTGGAATCTCTTTTTTTTTTTCATCAAACCCATACGTGTAGGGTATCTATGGATAGGTCTTCAAAAATGATATTGAGGTTTCTCATATAATTCTTTTCTAAACTGAATAGTTTGCGCGAGAGACACTTCCAAAGTGGTAAAATGTGTCCCCCCCCTGTAACTTCTAAAATAAGAGAATGATAAAACTAAAAAAAATATATGATATACATTATCATGTAAACTGCCACCGAAAATTGGTTTGAACGAGATCTAGTAAGTAGTTTTTTTTAATACGTCATAAATCGTAAAGCGCAATTTACCAAGTACAGAACCCTTCGTGCGCGAGTCCGACTCGCACATGGCCGGTTTTTTTAAAAGTGTATGCCTCAAAGTTGGTCCCATTTAAATTTGAAAAATTTAATACACACCTAAAGGTAGAAAAAAAGGATTTATTGATAATTATCCCACTGATTTTTTTATTGTGAACCGATTCTGTTGAAATTAAGTAAACAGAAAAAACAAAAATAGCCTTTTTAACAAAACAAGAACAAATAATGAACTGAAAACCAAAAAAAGAACTTTTAGTATGAACTAATGGTTTTTTTGTTTTGTTTTCAGTTTATTATAAATATCACTTTGTGTAACATAGTTGGCAAGTTCGTTTTTCCGTCATTTATAGAAGAGTTCTGTTGTATAACTCCAAAGTTCTTCTTCAGATCTCACCAAATTTATATGGGATCACCTCGGAAAGGAGGGACCACCTCGGAAAGGAGGTACCTTTCCGAGGTGGTCCCATATAAATTCAAAAACAAAAGATTTTTCAAAATACACATAGATTTGACGGTGAAATCGGTATAAACAATTCTTTTTTTTTTTTTTAAAACAGTAGTACATTGACCTTCTATTTGGGCAGTCGGTTAAAAAGAACCGGGATCGACACTACCTGTCTAAAATCCCGGGAGTAACCCGGGATTACAAGACGTCAATACCGATATCCCGGTATTAGAAAATATATCCGGGATCGAATTCGTTAGTCAAGATTCGTTAGTCGTTTGAAGGTAATTAATTCAAATTCGATGTAACCCTAATATTTCAGTCGTAATACAATTTCACCGTAATTTTTGATCTCAGTAGTATGTGTATGTGTGATACCAAAGGTGGAGCCTTGAGCAGTACGGCGGGCAGCGGGCCTGCGCCCCTGATCCTGGACCGCGAGGGGCGCACGGTGGACACCACTGGCAAGAGAGTGCAGCTCACACATGTCGCTCCTACTCTTAAGGTAACTACGACAAAGTCTACTAGCCGCGTAAACATCAGCTCCGTATTATTTATGTTTTAAAAATAGCCTTTAGAAGTTATTAAGTAATTTAAACAGTTCAACAGTTAAAGTGAACTTCAATAACTAAGTGACAGTGTTATCCAGTGCTAATATATGGATATTAAAAAGCTTTAAGCATTTCAAGTGAACAAGTGCTGACACTTGACAAAGATTTCAACTTTGTCATTGCTGTGATTACTTCATCAAAACAACAAAATAACTAACATTTCATCTCCAAATATAGTGTTTTCTCTAACTATTAACAGTGTAAAGTACCGAAAAGTGATAAAAAAGTGTATCAAAATTTTACAAATTGATAACTGTCAATGGAAAAAATATTCGAATTTTAACGACATACCCGATTTTAAATTTATAAATATAACCAACCGAAGTATAATTTCGTCAACTAAAAGAGTTATCAGCTGGTCTAGTTGGCCAAGAGACTGGTAGGCAACCCATGCGCATAGCGACCGGGAGTTCAAACCCCAGTGACGACAAATTCTTTTCTAAAGTTTTTTAAGGAAATAATTTGAAGATACAATGAATTTCTTCGAAAACATAACGTTTAGAAAAACACGCACACTATCTGAAACAGCGATGTCGTCTGATAATAGTATGAACCATTCAAACCTAGATGGCACCACTAGTAGCTTACCAAACACATCGGTAGATGAAAACTTTACTCAGGTCCAAGAATATAAACAACAAATTGAACAACTGACTTTGCAACTGAACTCTGCACATGAAGAAATCAATAATTTATCTATCGAAAATAGTGAACTTAAAAAAACTTTAAATGATATAATGTCCAAACATGAAATTCTAAAAAAAGCATCAAGAGAGTTAACTATGGAAACTGACAGTCCTTGCAAAAGTCTTAAAATCTCGACCCCACGTAACAAGTCTAAAAAGAAAACAAAGTCAGTCTTAAAAGAAATTCACCCACCAAAAGAAGTAAACAAAGAAAAAATCACATCTTCGCCTCATAGTGATGTAGGGATGCCTGGCACAACTGAAAGCAGCCAATCCTTAAAGATAAATAAATTATGCATTGTCAGTGCTAACAAAACGAATAAAATCTTACCTATTGCTGAAGAAACCTTTAACAACTCACAGATATGTCACTATCTATTTCCAAACAGCGGGATTTTGCAGCTATTTAGTGATTTACATACTAAATTAGTGGATTTTACAAAAAATGACTTCTGTGTCATAATGATCGGAGAAGAGGATTTTCAAAAATCTATGAACTATTTAAACTTAATTTTAGAGATAAGATCATCTTTACAAAAAATTCAACACACAAATATAATTATTTGCTTACCAACATTTAAATTCTTTACATCTTCTGTAATGTTTAATTCCCGTATTGAGATGTTTAGTAATCTACTTTATTTGGACATTCATACGTACAACTATGCTACGCTACTGGACTCTAATCTTAATTTATCCTATGATGCCACTATGTTCTCAACATATACTGGAAGACTTAATAATCATGGTATGAGAAATATAATGAGTAATATACTAATGCTAACTACCATTATCCGAGAAGAATCTTGTATGTATATCGAATCAGAATTTAACCTTAATAATGACCCCATTGTAAACACAAACTCGGATTTTTTTCGTGTCTGATCACATTTATATCATGCACCAAAATATTGCTGGTCTTTTAAATAAATCAGATATATTAACAGTTCACATTCAAGAACTACTGTCCAAACAAATGAACATTGATGTCTTATGTATAACGGAGCATTTTATAATGTCTGGACAAGAGAAACTGTTACGCATTCCAAATTATAAATTAGCAGCATGTTACTCTAGAAATAACATAAAGCGCGGAGGAGCGTGCATATTGATAAAACAAGGGCTTGAATACAAGGAACTACCAGACATAATGAGATACTCTGTAACAGGTATAATTGAGTGTTGTGCCATAAAACTTGTTAAACAAAATGTCATCGTTCTATGTATATATAGACCTCCTAAAATGTGTAACCTAAGCAAATTTTATGAAAATTTAGACAGTATTTTAAAAATTATATGTACTAAAAATGGCTCTAAAATAGTATTGTGTGGTGATTTCAACATAAATACAATGTTGAGAAACAGATTTACATTGGAATTCGAATGCTTTCTCCTGAGCTATAACCTTAAATTAGAAATAAATGTTCCCACCAGGCTTAACAGTAACACTTGTCTAGATAATTTTGCTCACAATTACAGACAAAAATGTAAATGGGAAGTAATAGACTTAGCATTGTCTGATCACACAGCGCAAATTCTAAAAATCAAAGTTAATAAATCACTTCAGATACAATCTTGGCGTAAAAGTACACGAGATATTTCGGGTGAAAATCTACTCAAATTTAAAAACCATCTGCTATCATTAACTTTTTCAGAAGTATATAATAGCGAAGACCCAAACTTAGCATATGATATGTTCTTGGATTTGTTTCTTTTACTATACAATCTGTGCTTCCCCATAAAGTACACAACTGTTAAATTTGGAAAATCAATTAAATGGATATCACGGGGTATTCGTATATGCAGTAAAAGACAGCGCTTTCTACTGTGGCAGCAACGAATAAAACCTACAGAGGAAAATAAACAAAAATTTCGTAATTATTCCAGAAAATTTAAAAAAATCGTCAAATTAACTCAAAAAGCTCAAAACAACCACTTACTTTTAAACTCGAATAATAAATCAAAGACAGCCTGGCATATAATAAACAACAATAATAATATTAATGAACCAATCTCTAAGATAATTAATCATGATGTCATAATAACTAACCCTAAAGATATAGCTGAATCATTTAATGATTTTTTCGTCGATCAAGTCTCGGATTCACCGAAACCTGCTTCTCATCGTGTAAAGGAAATAGATCATAATCCAAATTCGTTTTTTATGTCCCCAGTTGTACCGCAAGACGTATCAAGGGTAATAAGATCATTGAAAAATAAAAAGAGCTTTGGTTACGACGGCATTTGCACTAAAGTCATAAAATTCGTTTCTAATGTGATTTCTGGTCCTTTAAGTCATATTATTAATGCAAGTATATCTTCCGGGGTATTTCCTAAGAGTCTCAAAACAGTAATTGTGAAACCTCTTCATAAAAAAAACGATAAAGAAAATATGTCAAATTACAGACCCATTGCTCTTATTCCTGTGTTCTCTAAAGTAATAGAAAAAATTATATATGAACAAATTTACAATTTTTTGGCAAAATTTAACCTACTTTGTGACGAACAAAAAGGTTTCCGTAAAGATAAAAACATCAATATGGCTATATTCGATTTATTAAAAACTGTAATGGTGAACGTAGATAATAAAACACCAGTTTGCGCCATTTTCACGGATATGACAAAGGCCTTTGACTACGTAGATCATGAGACACTTATAAACAAACTTCAAGCTTACGGAATTCGAGGAAATGCATTAAATTTAATTAAATCCTATCTTACTGGTCGTATGCAATATACTGAAATTTCTGATATTTGTTTAAATACAAAACGTGAAATAAAATTCAGATCATCTTATAGAAACATCAAATATGGCGTTCCTCAAGGAAGCGTTCTCGGGCCGCCTTTATTCTTAATTTATATCAACGACCTTCCACTTCAAATAGACCATCCAATCATATTGTTTGCCGACGACAGTACAGCACTAGTTAAATGCACAAGTAAAGAAAACTATGAAAATGATATTAACAACACTCTTAAATCTATAGTAAACTGGCTTAATTACAATAATTTAAAAATAAATATACTAAAAACTAATATCATGCATTTTTACCAACGAATTAATCCCAAAGACTTAAACGTCAATTATGATGGTCATGAGATTGAAAATGTTAAGGTAGCTAAATTTTTGGGAATATTAATTGACAATCAATTAACATGGAAACCTCAAGCTGAATATATTTGTAAAAAGTTAAGTACTTACGCCTATATGTTATACAATCTATCTAAAAAAGTCAATACCAATACAGTCCTTGTTGCTTACCATGGCCTAGTTATTTCTACGTTGAGGTTTGGCATCATATTCTGGGGTAATAGTAGTGAAAGAGAAAACATTTTCAAAGCCCAAAAACGATGCGTTAGGTCAATTTTTAACTTACAGGTTACGGACAGCTGTGTTCCTATTTTCAAATTACATAAATTACTAACCTTCCCATGTTTGTACATTCTAGAAATAGCCATTTTTGTGAAAAGCAACCCGCATCTGTTTCCATCGTTATGTGAGATACGAAAGAGGACAAATTGTATGAGATCTCAGTATAAAAATTTATTGCACACAGGGAGCTATAACACCACACTGTTAAAGAAAAGCATTATGTGTATGGCGCCAAAGATATACAATAAGTTACCTGAAGTCATAAAAGAACAACCATTTAGAATATTCAAAAAACGACTAACTGACTTATTGTTACAAAAATGTTACTATTCTATATCCGATTTTTTGAATGATGATTTGTGATAGTATATAGGAACATATTTTCGTATTTTTTTCTGAGCTGATAACCTGCAATGTCTTATGTATGAACCGGTGTCTACCCATAAATGTTTGTATGCCGAAAGGCAGAATGTACAAGGACTCTTGAACTTTTGTTAACATCTTATTATAATACCTACATTCTATACAAATAAAAACTTCTTATTCTTATTATTCTTATTCCCAGTGTCCGATCAAGATGAAATTGGGCACACAAGTTTGGTTCTTGTGACATTGCAATTTTTTAATATAGAAACTTTATTTTATTTGCCTCGTTAGTTAGTTAGTTTATTTGCCCCCCGGACGCTATCCCGATTGGACGTGTTTTTTGTGCTCGCAAACATTTTATTTCGAAAAAGTAATCTAAAGTGCAGTAATCATTTTAAAAGTTACTTCAATGTGGGTGCAACAAAACATTTAGTGAACCGTGAAAAAACTGGATCTGTGTACATACTAAAAGCGGAGTTATAAACAAAAACATTTTTACATTTTTAAAAGTGATCGTTACAAATTTCTTTGTCTCTGTGTCGGAGTGTGGTGACCTTTGAACGGGTACTACATACAAGCTCCATTGCCTCAACATATTAGAAAGAGAACGCCTAATTCGCCTATTGAAAAACAGCTTCGATGGTCTAGAGGCGTAAGCCACCTCCCAGCGGAAGTGAAATCGAGGTCTCGAGTTCGATCCCCACAGTCAAAGTGGCACTTTTTGTGATCGCGAAGTATTGTGAACATTGAAATAATTATATATTATGATAAAGTATTTTGAGCAAAAATCAACAACCAAAAAGGACCGAGCACAAATAGCTCGGAGGTGAGCGCGGAGTGCCTGCGGAATTTGTGACACCAAAAAACGGTAATAGCTACTAATAGCCGTGTCTTCAACACACAGTATATTATAAATACCTGCATATAGTCCACTTTGTTTAGTTTCGACATTTAACTAAAGCTTTGTATTAATGGAAAAAATGGACAAATCTTTCTCTGATACAAATATCAGCGCAATGATGGATAAAACTCCACCTAATTTTGTCTCTACGCGTAACAAAAGATTAAGGGAAGAAGATTTGCCCGAGGAGTTTTCTAAATTTAGAAGAGAAATGAAAGATATGTTCTCTTCATTTATCGAAACTCAGAAAAAAGAATTTAAAATAATTAAGGATATCCAGACAACAAATAATAACATTGAAACCGCCATCACAAACTTATCTCAGCAAAACGACGAGTTCCGTAAGAAAATAGAATCCCTTGAGCTACAAGGAAAAAAGGATCGCGAGTACATAGCCATATTAGAGGAGAAAATTGAAGATCTTCATAGAAGCAATAAAAAAACCTGCATCGAAATAAAGAACGTCCTTAAAAAGCAGCAGGAAAATAACAATGACTTGGTAAATATGGTAACGAATCTGGGTAAAAACTTAAGCGTCGAGATTGAGTCATGCGACGTCAAAGACATTTATCGACTGCCTAGTAAGAAAGAGGGTATTAAGGACACCCCTATAATTGTGGAATTAAACTCGACCTTGTTGAAATCTAAACTACTAAAAAAGGCAAAGTCATTTAACATTAAAACCACCGGTAAACTTCAAGCAAAACATCTTGGAATAACAAGAAATGCGGAGGTACCTGTGTTTATATCCGAGCAATTGACCCCCAAAAACGCTCGACTATTTTTCTTGGCACGAGACCTGGCCAAAACAAAGAAATACAAATTTTGTTGGACTTCCTTTGGGCGTATTTTGGTCAGGAAAGATGAAAATGCTCGTGCGATTATTATAAGAAGCGAAACCCAGGTACATCACCTGATGCAAGAAGTATGACTAATTTTATTTGGACAAATCGTAAAACGAAAAGATTTGTTATTTTCACAAAATATCGTTTTTCTTAAACTTGCTTCTATACTGTTTAGATTCATTTCAATATTTTATTACTGTAAGCATGTTTGGCTTGATCTCACACATGCCATCACCACTTATCACACGAAAAATCCCACTCAAAATACACAAAACATACAACTAAGTCACTCAATACGCTCATACACACACTCACTTCATCTAGTGCCTAGTACATCAATTTATACATATATAACTAATTATCATCGTGCATATGTAAAGACAGACGTCACACGACTATTGTGGTTCCGTTTAAAACTTTTGAAACCAAATTTGTTTACTATAATCAGTAATGGATAACTTGAGAAACTTGCAGGAATTGGATTTTACTGAAATTGCAAATTCTGCTATACTTGATATTGCACAATTGAATGCTTTCCAACAGCATAATTATCATACCTTAACTGTCCTGACTCAAAATATAAGGAGTATATACAGTAACTTTGATGACCTTCAAATAACATTGTCTCAAATTGGAGTTGAAGTGGATGTTTTACTTTTAACTGAATGCAGATTAAACGCTAATAAACAAATACCTGAACTAAATAATTACACTTCGTTTAATACATCTAGACATTTAAACCAAAATGACGGCGTTGTTGCCTATGTTAAAAACTGCCACTTACCCCAGTCAATAGAAATTGGTTTGACGCATGCCTCAGCTTTGCAAATCACAATACCTAACTTCACCATCATTGGTATTTATCGGTCTCCATCCAATACATCCGCAGACAATTTCATTGCCTCGCTTGATCAGCACCTTCAATCAATCGATTCGCACGGTGATATTATCATTACAGGAGATATCAACATTAACCTAGTAGGGAAGCCAGTAGAAACATCACAATTACGGACAAACAGATTAAATTATTTAAACATGGCAGCTCTGCATGGCTTCCTACCGGGACATTATCTGCCTACCAGGGATGACAGCTGCCTAGACCACATGCTTCTTAAACTAAATAAATCTAAAAGTTCTGCTTTCGTGGCTGTTCTGAACACGTCTATCACGGATCATGCAATGGTATTTCTAAGCATAACCCATAACTACAAGACCAAGGCTTATGTCAAAACTAAAACCGTGACTAACTTTGAAAATGCTTATAAACACCTTTTAAACACGGAAACTTCTTTTCTTAATGCATACAGAGACCCCAATATTTTAGCTGACGCAATGATTGATGTGATTAGATCATCTCTCCTCGAAAATACCAAGGTTATCTCGGTTTCTAGCTCTAAACGCACGCTAAAGCCCTGGATATCCACAGGAGTCCTAAGGTGTATTAGACTTAGAAATAAACTACAATTACAGTCGAGGAGAGACCCTTTTAATGTCATTTTAAGCGTCACTTATAGGCGTTATCGTACATTTTGTTCTAATCTAATTAGGAAAACCAAGCGACAATATCATAAGGACCAAATTTTATCTTCCGTGAAAAATCCCAAGCTACTCTGGCGAAGTATTAATGACATAACTCATTATAAAAAACCCAAAACAACTAGCTCACATCTACTTCAAATTACACCACATCCTCTTGACTCGCTAAATCGCGTAAACCACTTCTTCGTAACTATTGGGAAAGCATTGGCGGACGAAATCGTGACCCAAACTGGGCAAGGATATGGACCTGCTATTGTCACCTCACCTATAAAATCTCAAGCCAACTCATTTGTGCTGCTGGACACAGACCCAGCAGAAGTAGACAGTACACTCATGGCACTTGACTCAACAAGTGCTTCGGGGTGGGATGGCATATCCGTGAGGTCCCTTAAGCTGGCTCGAGACCTTGTGGTTCCTCTCATTTGCAGATTGACCAATCAGTGCTTTGAAACGGGTATTTTTTGTGATGCGCTGAAACGCTCCATTATCACACCTGTGCACAAGGGCGGGGACAAGAGCGATGTCAACAATTACCGACCGATCTCCGTCTTAACCTCAATTTCAAAAATAATTGATTTTTTTTTAAATAAAAGGCTTGTTAATTATTTGAATAAATATAATCTTCTTTCAAACTCACAGTACGGTTTTAGACAGGGTCGGTCAACTCAGGACGCAATTGTAGCGCTTACATCTGAAATTACAGAAAAGGTAGACAGGGGATATAAATGCATCACGGTGTTTCTGGACTTGAAAAAGGCATTTGACACCGTATCTGTTCCCATCCTTGTGCAGAGACTTGAGGCTTTGGGG
Source organism: Orthosia incerta (assembly GCA_948252205.1). Classification (NCBI taxonomy): domain Eukaryota; kingdom Metazoa; phylum Arthropoda; class Insecta; order Lepidoptera; family Noctuidae; genus Orthosia; species Orthosia incerta. Next base: position 922,129 of record OX411769.1, read on the forward strand.
ATTAGAGGTAGGGCACTTTCTCTTTTTGATAGTTATCTCCGGGGTAGGAAACAGCAGGTTAGGGTAGATAATTCGTATAGCAATGAGGAAGAGGTTATTTTCGGTGTTCCACAGGGCTCCGTGCTTGGCCCGCCGCTGTTTCTGGTGTACATTAACGAACTCTGTAACCTACAGAGCAGCGGAGGAAAAATTTTCTCATATGCTGACGACACGGCTATTGTGTATATTGGTGACATATGGGAGGAAGTTAAAAACAAAGCCGAACAGGGGTTAGTTATTATAGATGGGTGGCTAAAGGTAAATCTGCTGACCCTTAATATTGCCAAAACAAATTACATTTGTTTCTCTCCAAGTGCGAAGTCTAAGCCAGGAACTGGTTTCAGTATCCGCATCCATACCTGTGCAAACAGCTTCGAACGGAATTGTGATTGTAGCCCCCTTAGACAAGTGCAGTCTACAAGATACCTGGGAGTCATAGTCGACGAGTGTCTAACGTGGCACTTACAGGTCGAGGTTGTTATGTCGCGGGTTCGGAAATTTATTTGGATTTTTAAAAATCTACGACATGTGATGCCTAAAAAGACACTCAACGACGTTTATAAAGCGCTTACGCAGTCAGTAATCACTTATTGCTTACCGGTTTGGGGAGGGGCCACAAAGGTCAAATTTTTAGAGTTAGAAAGAACCCAAAGGTCACTTTTAAAGGTTATATATTTCAAGCCGTACAGATTTCCCACAACTGATTTATATAGAATTAGTGGTCTACTATCAGTGAGAAAACTATACCTACTGAACCTTATACTTTACCTACATAAACACATCCCAGTAAATCTGGAAAGACAGTCTAAAAGGCGGAAGGATATTGTGGCTTACTCCACAGGGGTGCGAACAGTTTTTGCGAGGCGTCAGTATATATGTCAATCAACCTACATATACAACAAAGTTAACGCAAAACTACATTTTCACCTTGAGGTCTCGCATAAATGCAAATTGATGATAACCGAGTGGCTTCAATCTCTTTCATACGACGAAACCGAGCAGATTCTGGCTAGAATTGCTTAAATGTTTATCTGATTTATTGTGACAAACATGGCACTATCTGTAAATATTTTACACACACTAACACACACGCACACACCTTCACACCCCTAAACATATATACACCGCGCGCACACCATCATACACACAAACATACACATACAGAAACACTCACTCACTACTGGTATAGGTTAGTTTTGTTTTAAATTATTATGATTATTACTATTTGAATTCAGATTTTAATTTTGATTATAGTTTTGATGTTAAATTTCATTCTAATTTGATCTTGACTTTAATTTTGATTTTGATGTATATTTTAATTTTAACTTTGATTTCGATTTAATTTTGATTTTATTCTTGATTTTAGTTCTTGATATGTTATTTCAAAACATGAGATATGTTAATTCTGGTTTTATTTAAATTTTATTTTAATATTATGTTAATTTTATTTTAATGTGAATTCAATTTAATTTTATTTTATTTTAATATTCTGTTAATTTTATTTAATTTAATTTTGATTTTATTTTATTTTACTTTTGATTTCTTTTATATAATTTTAATTTTTATAATATAATTTTGTTTTTAGTTTTTTAAATTAATTTAAATTATAATTTAGTACTAATTGTAAGTCTCAACATCTACCAATTCAGGGGCGGAGCGAGACAACCCCGACACAAGTGTTATTAACCACTTACTGGGGCTGTTTCTTTCACATTTGTTATGTAAATAATAAGAGACTCAATAAACACTCGAAAGTCGGTTAATTAAATTTAAAAAAAAAGTTAGTATTTATGGGTCAAATCTTGCAACTAAGTTTTAAAACAATGATCTCCAACTGTTTGAGCTGTAATTTTGGATACACGTTTGGTTTTGATTACAATGCACGTTTAGCTTAATGCCGTCATTATACATCCAATATGCTGGACTCCTAAAGATGGCGGACCAATTATTTTCATGCACCCCCATGAAATATTGAATAAAAACATATATTTTCCTCTTCCAGGCTAACATCCGCGCTAAGCGGCGCGAGGAGTTCCGCCTGCAGCTGGCAGGCGCCCCCGCCCCCGAGCCCGTGGCCGCCTGGCACGACTCGCGCGTGGCCGCCCGCCTGCCCGCCCGGGCGCGCCGCCCCCTGCGCTTCCACGAGCCGGGCAAGTTCGTGCAGATGGGCGACCGTCTGCGGATGAAGGTAACATACCGCCACATAGGCCGTGTGGCCGCCCGCCTGCCCGTACGAAGCCCGCTTTGGGGATGGCAATGATGATGATGATTCTGTTCTTAAACTCCTCGCATGTGTTTCCAGGCTCAGTTGGAGAAGCTGCAAAACGAGATATCTCAGATCGCTCGCAAGACGGGCATCTCGTCTGCCACCAAGCTCGCGTTACTGGCTGCCGACACACCTGACTCCGACAGAGTGCCGGACATCGAATGGTGAGCAATTGAGCATCGCTTTATTAGTTTCTTCCCGGGACTTTTCCCCCCGGGGGAATTCAATCCCGACCCTTAATACTAATTCCCGGAATTTCGGTACTTATGCTCTGTCGAGCCGGGATCCCGGTATTTTACAACGTATAACAGACTAAAAGCAAAACCTGAAAGGATGGTACTCATCATTATGAACAACTTTTAGTAGGTATGGGATTATTTTTATCGAGTTTTGTTATCAATAAATTTAATAAATCTGTAGAAAAGTCGTTTTTGTACATCAAAAATCTTTTCAAATAAAATTGCCGGAGTGTTAAAGGATTACCAACATAACCGTTTTTATCTGTTTGTCTGTTTAGTTGTGCACGCTTCACGTAAAATTTACGAAATCAATGTAGATAACTTTTATACATTAAAATTGTGCGTAACTTGAAGTATTGCTAAGTTTTTGTTTCATCGCAATCAGTTCATTCTATCAAAAGATACATGAATTTAAAGTGTACAAGAAGTAAAATATCACAACACACGCAATTCTCGGACAGTTGAACTACATATTCGATAGATGGCGTTGTGCATTTGACGCCATTTTCCGAATGGCAGTGTTAAGATTCTCCGCGGTAGAAAGGATCTAGAAAAAAAATTGGTAGGTAGATAGGTATATACCTACCTACTTTTTAGGTAGGGTAGATAGGTATGTAGGGATCTCGTGGTAAGGAGCTCGTGGCTAAATAATAATAGCCGCACGGGTCGATCATCAAGGTTAAGCAACGCTTGACGAGGTCGGTCCGTGGATGGGTGACCATTTCAACATACCGAGTTTCCTCCGTGCCTCGGAAAGCACGTTAAGCCGTTGGTCCCGGCTGTTATTTGAAGATCTTTGACAGTCGTTACGGGTAGTCAGAAGCTTGAGATCTGACACCAGTCTTGCCAAGGGGTACCGTGTTACCCAGTTACTGGGTTGTGGAGGTCAGATAGGCAGTCGCTCCATGTAAAACACTGGCACATAGCTGAATCCAGTAAGACTGGAAGCCGACCCCAATATAGTTGGGAAAAGGCTAGGCAGATGATGAGATAGGTATGTAGGGTAGGGAGAGCAGTTGAGTACAAACATAAATTGCTATAAATTCGGTATAGAAAATTGATTGGGATCCTGGGATCAAAACATCATCCTCAAACATCATGCAATTACTCTACGTGGCTTTTTCCAACTATCTTGGGCTCGTCTTTAAGTCTAACCGGATGCTGCTGAGTTCTAGTATATATATATTACATGGGGCAACTGCCTACCTCATTTCCACAACCCAGTTACCTCTTTGCAAGACTGGTGTGCCTGATTTTCTGGCTCTTGACTACCGTGATGCGAGCAAACATTTATAAAAGACAGCCAGCAACGTTAAGCTGTTGTAACGGTCTTCCACGATGAGTTTTGGTATGTAGTACAAAAACTTCAAAGATATTAATTGAAGCAAATGCTCTTTTATCAACAAAATCTTCGTTTCTCACAACGTGTGTCATCTCTTTCCAGGTGGGACAGCGTAATTCTGATGACGCCCGAAGAGCGGCAGGCCAAGCGACAGAGCGACACGAGCGACGCGAGCGACAGTCGCTCGCACAGCCAGCGCGTGGACGCGTGCCACGTGGGCGACGACGACATCGTGGACAACCTCAACGAAGCCGCCATCACTAACCTGGTGGAGCATCCGCAGCAGCTCAGGCCGCCAAGTGAGTATCCTTTATCTTCAGGGTTAAGCAACACTTGCCGAGGTCGCTCCGTGGATGGGTGAACATACAGAATTTACTGTGATCTTCCGCCTTCACTAAGATCCGCAGCAACTGAGACCTACAAGTGGATCCTTATGTTAAGAAGACATTTCGACCAAGATTTTTGCTTTAGAACGAAAATACACTTGCCTGTTTGGGCAAAAATACACCAACCTGTTGGGTTGAAGGAGAAAATACACGTGCATGTTAGGGCAAAAATACACATGCCAGTAAGGCTATAAATACACATGCCAGTAAGGCTATAAATACACATACCTATTAGGGCGAAAATACACCAACCTGTTGGGTTGAACGAGAAAATACACGTGCATGTTAGGGCAAAAATACACATGCCAGTAAGGCTATAAATACACATACCTATTAGGGCGTAAATACACATGCCAGTAAGGCTAAAAATACACATACCTGCTAGGGCGAAAATACACCAACCTGTTGGGTAGAAGGAGAAAATACACGTGCATGTTAGGGCAAAAATACACATGCCAGTAAGGCTATAAATACTCATACCTATTAGGGCGAAAATACACCAACCTGTTGGGTTGAAGGAGAAAATACACGTGCATGTTAGGACATAAATAAACATTGCTGAGGAGACAAGAATACACTTGCCTGTTAGGGATTAATACATGTTGCTGTCAGGGCGAAAATAAACATCCCTGATAGGGCGAAAATACACCGCACTGTTGGGGTGAAAGCGAAAATACACATGCCTGTTCGAGCAAAAATACACGTGCCTATAGCAAGTGTAAGTGCCTGTAGCTTGCGTAAAAGTGTGCAAGTAGCTTGTTTGGCATGCATTGTGACATCTTACCTGGTGGAACATCCCAGCAGCTCGGCCGCCTTACGTTAAGCAAACATGCCATCCTGTCCTGTAGGGTGTCACTGTAGGGTTTACAAACATCACCCGCAGACAGCCTACAGATAGCCTTATCTGTAGGCTGTTCAAATATTTGTTCCGTGCTGGAATCTAACCCGCGATATATACCTTTACTGTGATTTTTTATTTCGTTGACTAAACTGACATTTGGGGGGTTGTCACTTTATCAATACATATAATAATTCTATAGAAAAGTAATTTTTGTACATCGAAAAATTTTCCAAAAAAATAGCCAGGGTGTTAAAGAATAACCAACCCATTTCCAGCATTTTTGGAATTGTTGTCTGTTTATTTGTGCACGCATCACGTGAAATGTACGAAACCAATGTAGATAACTTTTATTTTTTCTGTTATTTGCATGGTTACTGAAATGCCGATTTTATATATTATTTTATTTGAATTGTAAGTGACAGTGCTGTTGGTGTACTTATTATAAATAAATAAATAAATAAAAATTCGCATAACTTGAAGAAATACTTAGTTTTTGTTTCATCGCAATCGGTTCACTCTATCAAAAGTTAGATGAATTTAAAGTGTTCAAGAAGTAAAATTATCACAATACACGCAATACAGATACTCGGACAGTTGAACACGATATTCGATAGATGGCGTTGATTGCTAGGTAGGTAAGTAGGGTAGGCAGGAAGGTAAGTACGGTAGAGTTGGCAGACAGATGACGGGAGCGAAGCCGCGGGCACAGCTGGTCGTTACATAATAATAGTGTCGTATCCTGACTATCCTTAGTGATCGAAAGTTAATCTAAAATGAAACAAATTCACGGCAAAAAAATATTGTTTAGAAACTAGCGGCCCTTATTTAGTTTCTACTCATTTATGTCAGACTTCATTTTATCGATCGCATTTATTTTATTGTTGTTTTCATATTTCACACAATAAAAGTTTATGTACTATGTGTATGAATACTGTTATATTTAAATGTAACAGTATAGTAGTAGTAGTAATATATTACGTTTATATTCATAAAACATTTATTTACACCAATTAGTAAAATTTAATTGAGGAGTCATGTCACATCGATTCGATGATTCACTTATGATTGAGCCTTACCTACAACACTATGGCCGAGTTTCTCACCTCTAAATTGTCAATGTGACAAATTGTCAAGCATGCGTTATCTGCTGTGATTGGTTGAATGAATTTCCAACAGCCAATCACAGCAGATAACGCGTGCTTGACAATTTGTCACATTAATTCTGCGATAATTTAGAGGTGAGAAACTCGGCCTATGCTCCGCACTTGCAACATTTAAGAAAACTAAGGTCATTGGCAGCGGTCAGTTTAGTATACGAAATTAAAAATCACAGTATAGACCTATTATTGGAATCAATTATAACAGCTCACAATGTTAGGACCCATTAATATTAATAACTAGCTGACCCGGCAAACTTTGTTTTGCCATAAAAACACCAAACATTCACCTACCCTACACCTACCCTACACCTACCCTACACCTACCCTACACCTACCCTACACCTACCCTACACCTACCCTACACCTACCCTACACCTACCCTACACCTACCCTACCCTTTTTCCCTATTTTTTTTGTTTTTAAACCTTCCCTGTATTCTGTGGAACAAAACAAAAAAAGAATTATCCAAATCGGCCCAACCATTCTCGAGTTTTAATCAGACTAACGAACAACAATTCATTTTTATTTATATAGATAATGTTTATCCGCGGTGCTAGGTAACAAGCCTTATCCCAGTTGTAAACGACGCTTTGTGCCTATTGGCCTTGTTTGTTCTGTCTCCTGCTTGGTATGGAGGGAAGTGGAAATTTGTATTATTTCCAACTCCTCCGTTATTCTTTTCTGATTAATTTCGGTGCGGGATCCAAGACAGTTAAATTCATTCTCCGGGACTTCGTCGAGCTTCATTGCCTCGGCGCTTTTCTGGTGGTCACCACTGTTGATTCTGGCTTTCAGGTGTTGCAGTGATTTGGGAATAGTGCGGTGGGATTGACTCAAAATCCGCGATACGCTGCGCAGCAGCTGATCACTCAACCGCTGCGCCAACCGTGTCATCAATTTTAGTAGATTTTTGGTTTAGAGCGAAAGTCGTAGGAATTTCTCCTGTATCGTGGGTGCATTTACAAAAATATGCACATACTAGTTTTTGTCAACGGCTTCGCCCGCGTGGTTATCGGGAGCTACCCACAGGAACATACTACCGGCATACTAGCCAATTTGCTGATCTATATCTTTGCCAAAGAACAATGGCGAAATCATAGCTGACTTAAATTTGAGCGGCTGAAAGTGAGTTATATCGAAAGAAATTCCATTAGTAGACTACGTTTTTTTTTTCAAAGTTTAACATTAACTAGTTCACCACGATAAAAAAAAGCACTATAAATTAAAGTTATTTGATTTTTTCTTTAACTCTCAATCGCTTAGTGTTGCCATTTTACATATTCTGCCAAGTGACAAGTAGTGACTGTAGTAAATGTATCATTATTGTATTTGTTATTATAATAAAACGGAGTAAATGAATTAACAATACAGTTTATGTCTTAGAGGCTGTCTCCACGAGCGAGATAATTTTCTTTGATTCTCTCGCTCTTGGAGATCGCCCCTAAGAGAGTGTATAGAAAAACGTTGCACGGACGATAATATCGCCGCGACTATCTCGCTCGTGGAGACATCCCCTAAGTGTAGGTGTCCTTGCAGGTAGATAAGAATACTGTAGTCACGGGGTCTCATTACTAATAATGAAATTTTGGTTCAAATAAATTTCACTAGATGGCGCGACATGTACACACAATTCAATAGAATATAATAATTGTGTGTAAAATTATCATTTTCTGGAAATGAACATAAACATTGTATGTTCTTGTTTAATCAACTCTCCTAAGTACAAAATTATGGAATATTGGGCTCTTAATTCACATTTCTAAGATTATTTTAACGGATCATTTAAAATTGATGCCAGTAGATGGCGCCTTTTTAAATTTCTGAGGCATTCCACCCGATTTTTTAAATTTGCATTGTAACACATTTTGGTGCAAAAAGACTGTAAAAACGTGCAAAAAAATACTATAAAACGAACCTTCACTGTATTTAAAGAAAAAAATATTCGCGTACCTAGTAAACCCTTTTACTTGCAAGTCGCTGCTAACACCATCTATTGCCGTGAAACGGGATCGAACGCGATTGATGTACTTACAAAAATAACAAGATTAATCAGATGAAAAACGCTAGTTACGTCGGCACGGTTTCTTGTATGGGATGAGGCATCTGTATGCTAGTATTATATTATCTGTGCTGTAGTGTAGTAGAAATAAATAAATTACTTTCTTTCAATTGATGATAGGCAAAAACGACAACTATAATGATTATGATGGGCAAAGTTATTTTTTAAACAATTAATTAAACAACAAGACTAGTATCCAAGTCTAATAAAACTACGACGACCCTTTGATACGTGTCAAAGTCGCTTAAATAAAGTACTCTTTCCAAATAGTACATTTTACATCTCATGCTTGAAATAAATAGGAAAGGGAAATACCCATGCGATATTGTCCATTTACTACCACGAAATTGAGTAATATTATCTATTAAACACATTACAAAAAGTTACCCAGACATAACCATACAAAAGTTCATGACTGATTATCTATTATTCTCGGCGTTCTTGAAAAAGATCTTGCTCAAACTAATTCAGGGTCATGACCCTGAATTAAACGAGATATTTTTCATTTAGAGTCACGAATTTAATCTCAGCTAAAACAATGTATGGGCACAGATAATATAATACTAGCATACAGATGCATCCCATACAAATAAACCGTGCCGACGTAACTAGCGTTTTTCATCTGATTATTTTTTGTAAATTGATCGCGATCAGTTCCGTTCCACGGCGATAGATAGATCACCAACTATATCCGTGGAACCGAAAGGAACGGAACCGAACGCGATCGATGTACAAAAAATAATCAGAATAATTAGTATAGAACGTCGGCACGGTTTCTTTGTATGGGATGAGACACAACTGGTATGGGCTTCTTCCATTATCCCGTCATCCAGATCCGTTCCGTTCAGCCTTTCTGGCGAGATGTAGTAACAAACATCAGTCCAACGACACTCCTGACTTCCTCCAGGATGGATGAAGGTATAGTTGAAAATAGCGATGGGCGTTGAATGAACGAACTAGTTAATTCGACCGTCGACGTACAATGAACGATTCGACGGTTCACCGTTAATCAACGAACTAGTTGAATTCGTAGACGGCTTCACTGAGACTCGACTATGTTCATGTCGACTTGTAACGCGACGACCGACGCGAGAACTTAGTTGGGTAGTACAAGTTAATACGTCCGAGAAAATAACAACAACGGACGAACATCGAGCAAATTAATTTGAACTCTAAATCTATACACAGAGAGTTGATATTTCTATGAGCCGAAAGCCATTTTGGAATAAAATGCATTGTTTTAAGAAGAAAAGGACGCCAATAATTATAGTTTCACCTGTGCAGAAGAGTAAAGCGATTGACCGATCGAACGATGCGAGGTAAACTGGTTTGTACTTGTTTACGTTAAATCGGAAAGAAAGTTGAAAGTTGATGTTGAACCTTAGACGCCGCGCGTCGCGTCGTCGCAAAGTTTATAAAGAACGTCTACTTAACATAGTTTACGTAATGGACTAGTCGACAAATTCAACTAGTTGATCGACTCGTCGATCAACGGAAATTGACGGTCTAGTTTCGTTAACGAAAAATACGTCGACGACCCATCTCTAGTTGAAAATACAGGCAATAAGCACTTTCGTGCTCGTTAACCCTTTCAAAAATTAGGATTAGTGATCGCAGTATGATCTTTGTTATCAACGCAACATTTATTCAGCTGAAATACTTATCAATCTCTTGTAACACAACGATAGCGCGATCTAACTCGATTCTAATGCCATCTATCGAGCGAGATGACAACTATGAAATATTTTCTAGTTCTTTTTTTAGTTTTTTTTTTGTTGAATTTCCATGCTCCTTGACCAGGTCATAAAATACAAAAAAAAAAAACTATGCTCCTTCGTTTGTTATTATTAGCTTGGTATGTAACTATGTATCAATGTAACTGAATCTTTGAACGTGATTTTTACCCCCTTCAAGACGTGGGATTGATTTGAAACTTTGCACACCTATCAAGGACCGATGACAATGCAAAAATTTAGTCAAAGTCAAATATATTTATTCAACTAGGCCAATAAGCGGCACTTTTGAAAGTCAAACAAAAATTTAAATTTACAAGTAATAAAAGTTGATTCTACCGTGCGCGTTTAAATAGTTTGTCCCATTAGCCTTACCAAGATCTTCAGGATTAGCGATTAGTTCAATTTACCATTAAAGCGTGTTTTTTAGTTTTTAGAACTACAATTTATTTTTGGTATGTTATTAGAATTTTCTTTTTGTTTAATAATTTTATGGTTTATCAGCTTTTTACAAGTTTAATATTACCTTGCTTTAGTATATGTGTACTATGGAGCTGGTCTCATGATGGAGCCGGAAGGTGGCCATAGAAAAGACATAAAGTAAAAAAGTAAAGTAAAGTAAAGTTTATTTTATTTGCATAGATTGTAGGTACATAACATGAGATATAAAAAAAAAAAAACAATTGTGATCCTTGTACAATCTACCAGATTAGGCATGCAAACATTAATGATTTAAGTAATCTAAGAACTAGTCTCAAAATACAAAAATTACGAATTACAGTTCAAAACATTAACTAAAATTATTAACTAAAATTTTTGTAAATTTATTAGTATATTATTTTATTTGTATGTATGTATTTTATGTAATATATAAGTAATATTATTTAAGACAGTTTTTTGTACACTGACAGCCCTATGTCTATCTCCTCTCGTCCAGTCCATCCAAAGGTTGTCTGTAAGAGATTGCCCTGTGCGATAAGACCGCCCATTGTACACTTATCTTTATAAATATTTTTTGTCCTGTAATTATTTAAGTGGTGTACAATAAAGTATATAATAAATAAATAAATAAATAAATAAAATTACATAAGTTGGTATGTCATTCAATTGCATAAGAATATTTTGATTATATTAAATTAGAAATTAACATTAGAATAAATTTTAGTCATTATCATTCAGAAAATCGTTAATCGAGTAGTAACACTTTTCAATCAATAATGCTGTTAACTTATTTTTAAAATTGCGTATTGTGTTATCTTTTATTATGTCAGGTATTTTGTTATATATTCTAGGTCCCATACTAATAACATTTTTTTTAAATAAAGCAGTATTGCAACTGTCAACTAATAATAGATTTTACATTTAGTACCTTACATATTACATTACATATTACATTTAGTACCTTTTAATTTATTGTAAAGGCTTGTTTTAAAATTAAATTACTGTACTAAATTATGTTATCGATAGATGTCTTTTTATAACCGCCGACGAAAAGAGGGAGGGGAAGAGAGGGGTGTTATAAATTTGACGTGGGAGCAGTGGTGGCCTAGTGGTAACAGCCGCGACTTACAAATTGTAAGTCGTAGGTTCGAACCAGGCAAGCGCTTTACTTTGTGTAAATTATTTCATCACCACTGCTCTCAAAACGGTGAAGGAAAATATCGTGAGGAAACCGGCATATCTTAGAACCGAAAATTCGAAGACATGTGACATCCACTAACATGCACTGGGCCCGCGTGGTGGATTACGACCCGTTCCCTCTCACAGAGAGAAGGCCTGCACGTACAACGGACCTAATAAAGGGGTCCACCTATCCAATCCTAAATTTGACGTGTGTTGCTGTGTATCTGTGTGTCTGTCTGTGGCATCATAGAGCCTAAACGGATGAACCGATTTTGATTTAGTTTTTTTTTTATCGAGAGTGTTCTTAGCTATGTTTGGTTAAAATCAGTTAGCCATTCAAAAGTTATGGGCTGCTTTCTGTTTGAAACGGAGTGTTTTCGCAAGATGTCGTGTCATAATTACGTGTTCGATAGATTGTTGATTGAAGCGTGTCTACTACTAGATAAATTATGTAGTTTAAAAAGTTTTTATTAAAAAAAAAAAAAATGCCGGGCGTAACTGTGGAACACGATAACCACTATCAAGGCAAATCTGACACCAGATTTTATGTCTCATATCGTAACGACTGTCAAAGATCTTCAAATAACAGCCGAGACCAACAGCTTAACGTGCTTTACGAGACACGGAGGAGTACCTGTACGTAAAAACGATCACCCATCCACAGACCGACATCGGCATGTGTTGCTTAACCTTGAAGATCGACCCGCTGTTATTTCTTAGTCACGAACTCCTTTTAATTATGAGGAAGTAGATGGATAATTCAAATAAAATACAATTATAACAATTATTCATTTATTAACAATGAACGTATTTAATTAATTAATTAATATCTTACGTTTATATCCTTAAACGATGATAAAACTAATTAATATTAAAACTTATTTCTAGACAAACAGGAAACTTCCGCTTTATATCCTGTTATTGTTTTAACAAAACAATGTATGTACTATTTGGAGGCAGATCATTTTTATAAATAACACCATGTACCAACATGTTGTACCCTATAACCTATGTATGTGTTACAAAGAGCAATGGTGGCCCAGTGGTAACGGTCGCGACTTACAAGGTCGTGGGTTCGATCCCAGGTAGGCACTTTACTTTGTGTAAATTATTTCATCACCACTGCAATCAAAACGGTGAAGGGGAAAAAGTCTGCATTTATTCATCTCCACAAATTACATCCTTAAGGTTACAATAGTCGAAAATTCTTCCATACAACTGAAAACAGTGAATAAAAAGCACTTTTTCTCACTGTTTTGGTGTTTGAATTTAGAACACACCAATATAAATTCGACGTCCATCTCAATGCTATACGAACTCCTTGTGCAAAGAATATTCGACTTTCAAACTCCTTTATGTATTTGATTTTCAGTTTGTTAATGTTTAGGATTTTAATAATGATTTTGATTTTAGTCTGGGATGTTTAGTGAATACTTATTTGGATTGTAGTTCTAATATTAATTGCATTGGTGTTAATTAATTATAATTATGTAACGTAATGAAGGTGGTCACTGGCCCCTGAAACACAGTTGCTGTTATCTAGCTCTGCTTTAATTTAGAAAAAATGTGAAACCCTGAGTTTTCACATTTTAAAAAATTTCGAAGGTAATAAAACTTTTATTTAGTATTTTTCCTTGTGATTTTCGCTTAAATCTTTCTTTTTCTCGTGGTCATGGTATAAAATATAGTATGCAACTCTTGAATAAAACGGTTTTATATCGAGGGCCATGAATCACTCGCGTCGCTCAGGATTCTACCACTTGAATCACTCGCTATGCTCGTGATTCAATCATCATGAATCACTCCCTACGGTCGTGATTCAGTTGTTAGAAACCTTCACTTGCTCGTGGTTCATCTATGGCCCTCGCTTTAAAACCGTCCTTTATTCACTAGTTGCATAATATACTATTTACAGTTAGATTTAGATTACAATTTAAGTGCAGTACAAAATAATTTACCAGTTCAATTAGAAAATTAGGATTTCACCTTGGTTAACACCCGTGAGATCCTATTAAAACACCAGGTCCTTACCTGAGAAACTTAAGGTTATAAACCATAATAATATTAATAAATTCATTTATTTGCAAACAAGTGTCACAGTTACATAAAAGCTCTGCCTCCTGAACTAGTACCACTAATATTATACTAGTACTACTAATATTTATCGTCTTTTGTTCTCAATATTACAACTACCACTTTTGTCTCTGCACCACTCAAAGGTTGACTGGTAGAAAATGCCTTAGGTATTAAGTCCGCCTCTACGATAGTGTGCCCAAAGCTGGGGCAGGCCGCTAGCCATCTATATAATCATCAGCATTTTCATTCACACAAAATTGACCAAATCTTCTCATGAATTGTGGGCAAGGAATATTGCATATTACACAAGTAGAAATTATTTTCTTCTCGGTTGGCTTCACAGTTGTGTTTGTGTTGTTGACCGTAGCATAAGATCCGTTATTGGAGTTAGGAGATCCGTTGTTGAAGTTAAGAGATCCGTTGTTGTTGTTTGGGCGTCCGTTATTGGAATTAGGAGATCCGTTATTGTAGTTAGGCGCATACGAAGATAAATTGGCCTTTACAAAAGGCTTTGGGTTGTTGTTAAAATTGTTGTTATAAACGCCATTTGTTGAGTTGGTTGCGTAAGGCAAATTGTGTATTCCTGAGTTGTTGGTTGTTGTATAAGGCATGTTGTTGTATATATTTGTCACTGGTTTCTGAGTGTAGCTAGGAGGATACGGCGCTAAGACGTTGTTCCACAGAGCATTGGTGTTGACGTCAGTGGTATTCGGTCTGGGGGAATAACTTGGAGCATATGGCATAGTTGAACCCACTGCCCCAGATTTATTCGCTGCATAACCAGCAAATCCTGCAAAGTTTTGTTCCGCCGGATTTTGGTAGTTATAAAAATATGGTGTGTTGCTGTTTTCGTTTCTATATCCGGTTGTAGTGGTTCTGGGTATTTCTGTTTTCGGTGCATATCCGGGTGGGTAGCCGTACGGATATGAACTTATTATTATTGGCCTATTATTAGTATTACTTGCTCCATTGCGGTTATTCTTCGTTGTATTGAACAGGAAATTCCAATTCGGATTGAATATGTCGTATCTGTTCTGTAAAGTTTGGCCTCCAGCATTATTATTTTCGTTAATATTATTATTGTTTATTGCAATATCATTGTTGGTGATTCTCGTCTTTTTGTAGTATGCTAATCTTTTGTTCCTTTTTAAATTATTCTCTTCATAATTACGTAAATGTATAGGATGTTCTTTGACAACTTCTGGTATGCTTCTTCGGACTCTGATATCAAAATTTGGATCATCTATTTCTATTCCGTAGTTGTGATGTTGTGAGAATATATTTAGAAGCCCAACTACCAAAAACACCGGTAGCATTTTTGTTTCACAATTGTGCTTCTTGCTGGAGTGGCGACTGCGAACTAGAAGACGTTGTTTGGCCTCTCTCTAAATGGAGCATGCACCTGGTGAAGGTTGCGGGCATCTGCTGGATGCGAGACGGTGGACGTCTTTCAGTTGAAATGACGCTGATATGATCGTTGTTTAACTTTAAAACGTGCCTGGGACAGTATGATATTACACTGAGTTTATCTCTAAATAGTATAATACAAAGTCTCTGTCTGTTTATCCGCTTATTTCTTCTAAACCACGTAACAGATTTTGATCAATGTTTTTACTAATAGAAAGAACTATCGAGTAAGGTTTGTGTATATAGTTTTCATGCGAAACTGATACGGTTCGGTAGTTATTTTTAGTTTTAGTTAACTGTAATAGTTGTTACTTAGAAAAACACCATGAAAATCATAGTATGCATGTCCAGTTGAACACTGTAGGTACTTTACTTAATAATACTGTAAATTTCTTCAAGTTATTGTACGCTTTTATCTCGATCCAATACAGTCTTCGGGCTAAGTTTGACGCGAAGAAATTACGTCAATTCATGGGATACGGTTATCAAAGAGGGTGATACACACTTCACACACTTTTTCTTTCTTTATTTCTATATTTAACACTTTGTTAAACGTTTAGTTAATCTCAAAAGATTACATGACACTCATATTGATCTTAGCTGTGACAATTTTGGAGGTTATAAAATTCTCCCTGAAGAGTATTTTTACGTCATATACTACTATTTTAGTTAAAATCCGAAACTGTGTAAAGGTACCGTACGCTAAGAACACAATTCACATATGTGCTGCTAACATATAATATGTCAACTGTATATAATAACAATAGTTCTCATTTAAGGCGCTGGTTAACGCAAATTGAGATTCTCTGATCTGTTCTTTTTTTGACTTATCGTGATAGTATGTGTGGGTCAAATGTTGCTTCTGATATCACGTCGTAAGACATAGAAAACAAATATAAAGAAAACTTGAGAGGTGTCAAGGGACACCCGGATGGAACGAAGTTCCTTTAGTATATACACCGTGAAATTTAAGTGGTTGTTTTCCCGCGGCAAAACGACTTGCCTTAAGGAGTACTTTCGAAGCAAAGAGTTAAAATAAAAAAATAACGATGTTTTTGTTTTAAAATAATTAAAAAAAAAAACATAAACTCGAAAAAGTGAGTAACAATAGTAACTTGTAGGTACTAGGTACTACGGTGAATAATACGGTGGTGACGCGAGTAGTACCTAGTACCTACAAGTTACTATTGTTACTCACTTTTTCGAGTTGATGAATATTTTTTAAGGCAGTTCGTTCCAAAAAAAACATGTATTTGACGACTAGCACAACGCTCGCGAATTCGTCGCGTGGATTTCGTACTTATAATTCTCGCAGTAGCACAGATAATATAATTCTAGCATACAGATGCCTAATCCCATACAAGCAAACGTGCCGACGTAACTAGCGGTTTCTTCTGATTAATCTGATTATTTTTACAAGTACTTTGATCGCGTTCGGTTCCCTTCCACGGCTATAGATGGTGTTAGCAGCGACTTGCAAGTAAAAGAGTTTTCTCGGTTCGTGACAATTTTTTCTTTAAATAATAACGTAGTTTTTTTGCTCGTTTTTAAAGTTTCATTGTACCAAAATGTGTTCGAATACAAATTTAAAAAATCGAGTGGCATGCCTCAGAAATTTAAAACCGCGCCATCTATTGGAATCAATTTTAAATGATCCGTTCAAGTAATCTTTGAAATGTGAATTAAGAGCCAATATTCCATAATTTTGTGCTTAGAAGAGTTGATTAAACATGAACATACATCAAATCTAGAAAATGTTAATTTTACACAATTCAATAACAAATCGATGCATATCGCGCCATCTAGTGACATTTATTTGAACCAAATTTTCTTTGTTAGCGCTGGGACCCCGTGGCAGTAGAAAATCTCATACAAAAAACAGCAGCGCGCTGTGCCTTGTGCATCGGAAAGCCTCTGTTCAGCCCGTCCAAGAAGATTGGAGAATACTGTACTTAGATATTTTTGGGGTTCCGTACCCAAAGGGTAAAAACGGGACCCTATTACTAAGACTCCGCGATCTGTCTGTCTGTCTGCCCGTCTGTCACCAGGCTGTATCTCATGAACCGTGATAGAAGAAAGAGAGGGAGAGTTGAAATTTTCACAGATGATGTACTTCTGTTGCAGCTATAACAACAAATACTAAAAAGTCGGTTAAAACAGAATAAAATTAATATTTAAGTGGGGCTCCCATACAACAAACGTGATTTTTATGACGTTTTTTGCGATAATGGTACGGAACCCTTCGTGCGCGAGTTCGACTCGCACTTGGCTAGTTTTTTTTATTTACTATAGGCTCGCGTTTGACCACTAGCTATTACTAGCTATTCACGTTACTATGTGCCTTAAATGCTAAGTCCACGAATACCTATATATAGTTGGATGATTCTGGGCTTATCAATAACTTTAAAATGACGTAAGCTAAATTAATTAATTCCCAGTAATTATTAAGATACAAATAACTTTGTTTGTCATTCCGTTTATAAGTAATATCGTGTTTTTCAAAGACAATGTCGAATCATGTTTTTTAATTAAAAATAACAGGAGTAATGTTAATTCTTGAAAACGTCTATTTATTCCGTCAGTTAAGAGGAAACGGGGGCAGAGAGCGCCGACTGAATTTCCTTAGTAAAAAGTCATAATTCGAGGTTTGGCTCTCGTCTCTTTCCTCCTCCAATATTGGACCAATTTAAAAGATATTCCGTAAACTGAAAATTAAAGATATATACTATGTCCCTATGTTTTCCAAATGGCATTTCTTTCATATAAAACTCACTTTATAAATTTTAGTCATCAAAGGTACTTAGCTGAATCCGGTAAGACTGGAAGCCGACCCCAATATAGTTGGGAAAAGGCTAGGCAGATGATGATGATGATGATGATCAAAGATTTCGCGATTGTTCTTTGATGTGGAGATAGTCTGCGACCCAGGGAAAGACAGGATAGTTTTTAACCCGGTAGTTTTTTTCTTTGGTTGATAAAGCACTTTTTACGCGGGTGACGCCGCGGACAGAAGTTAGTTAACTATAAGTCTAGGTTTCCTCACGATGTCTTCCTTCACCGTTATGTTCTAGATAAAATTAGAAAGTATTCATATAGAATTTGAAATGGTCACACTGGTACTTGACCGGATTTGGATCCAAGACTTCAAGCACGAGAATCGAGGTCTTAGTCACTGAGCCACCACGACATTTATACTGTAACTAGCTGACCCCCGCGGCTTCGCTCCCGTCAACTGGCTACCTTCCTACCTACCCTATTTTTTTTATTTCCCATAACTACCCTACCCACCTACCCTATCTACCCTACCTACTCTACTCTACCTACCCTACCCTACCAACCCTACCCTACCAACCCTACCCTACCAACCCTACCCTACCTACCCTTACTACTATACGAATGTAACCTGTAAACTTTTGTTTCTACCGGCGGCGGCGATCTAATTAAAATTTAGAACATAAAAGCTGCTATTGTGAGTCAATCTTAAAAGATAGACATATGCTGTCGCGGACTTTTTTTTAGAACTTTTAAAGAATAACAATTCCATCATACATTATATTTGCGTAATTTAAACCGTTTACGCAGCGCACGCAACAAAAGCTCTCAAAAAGGAATATTTTTGCCCGTTTTTGCAACATTTTTCATTTATGCTCGGCTCCTATTGGTTGTAGCGTGATGTTATATAGCCTATAACCTTCCTCGATAAATGAACTATCCAACACAAAAAGAATTTTTCAATTCCAACCAGTAGTTCCTGAGATTAGCGCGTTCAAACAAACAAACAATCTCTTCAGCTTTATAATATTAGTAAGTATAGATTAGATTAAAAAAAACCCAAGTGTAGGTAAATATACAGCATCTTAAGTCACTTATCTAGGCAAGCGAAGTCGTGAAATAACACTATCTCATTTATCGAGGCTAGAGTTTATCAGGATTGGAGTTCATTGCAATATAATAATAACAAGTAAAGTTCAACAGAATTTTGGTATTATTGTGCGTTGCTTGGAACGCAATATGTTTATTTTTGAAACATAACATCACGTCTGAATTCGGAGGTGCGCCTAGGGTTGCCAGGCGGCCAAATTAGACAATGCCAAGACTCTGCGGCTTTTGTTAGGCTTTTTAAATTTGATATTTTGTATTATTGCAATGCAGAGCAGAGGTTCCCTTTTCTTATTATACTTGTGGATATTCCGGTGGACATCCCACCCACACATCACATCACATCATCAGCCTATTAATTTTCCCACTGCTGAGACACAGGCCTTCTCTCTTTGAGAGGGAATGGGCCGTAATCCACCACGCGGGACCAGTGCGGGTTGGTGGATGTCACATGTCTTCGAATTTTTGGTTCTAGGACATGCCTGTTTCCTCACGATGTTTTCCTTCACCGTTTTGAGAGCAGTGGTGATGAAATAATTTACACAAAGTAAAGCGCCTGCCTGGGCTCGAACTCGAACCCACAACCTACAACTTGTAAGTCGCGGCCGATACCACTGGGCCACCACTGCTCTGACATCCCACCCATACGACCATTATCTCGCCTAATGGTAAGCGATGATGTGGTCGTCCGTGTAGCACGCTTGTCTAGAAGTAACCTATTCACTCTTGACTTAAATACTCCCAGGTTGTAGCTATCAGGAAACACAGACTCCGGCAGGGGGAATTCCACTCTTGAGTACAACACTCACAATTAAATTATGCGTATGGGTGGGATGTCCAACATTTTCCGATGGCGCATTGCCGTACGTCTTGTAGTTCGATAATGGAAAGGGCTAAGGCGGAATCAAATTGTGCAGATCTATCGCACACTCTCCGAAATGTTACCGATAAAAAAACTAACAGGCTGGCAACTCGGAATATTTTCATTGTGCGATAAGCTTAGGAGAATTCCTTGCCGGAGTCTGTTGCCTGATAGCTAGAACTGAGGGGTATTTATGTCAAGAGTGTTTACTGTTACTTCTAGGATTGTGTGCTCCATCAAGAGCCACATCATAGCTTATAATAAAAAAGTTTTTAACAAAAAAATCAAACGCAACTTCCAAAACAAAAAACTACAAAGCAACAAAAAACTTTTTTGCAAAAAAATACTACCGACTTCCAAATAAGAAAACTACAAAGTGAAAAATAACTTTATTTTTGGAAGTCGGTGTCTTTCGTAGGTACCATTTTTTTGCGTTACGGACACCGACTTCCAAAAATAAAGTTATTTTTCACTTTGTAGTTTTCTTATTTGGAAGTCGGTAGTATTTTTATGCAAAAAAGTTTTTTGTTTTTCACTTTTTAGTTGTACCTACCTAATAGGCAAGTTGTTTAGTAAGTTTCCTATAACGCCATAATAGATTACCCGAATATCATGAAACTTGAACAAAACCGATCAAATGAGAGATCTGCTTACCCCTTAAGAGCGTACTGGCGTTATGTTATGAAATGGTATAAACAATAAACAGACATGCGATTGCAGCAGTCCCGAGAGATTTTCCGTTATTTATTGAAGAGTTCTGTTGTATATCTTCGAAGTTCTTCATCAGATCTTCACCAAATTAAAATGGGACCAATTTTGGAACATATTCTTTCAAACAGAAAAAGAATTTTCAAAATCGGTCCACAATTGACGGAGATATCGGTGAACATACATAAAAAAAAACATACAAGAAGTCGAACATAGAACCTCCTCCTTTTTCGAAAGTTGGTTAAAAAATAACTTTCTTTTCCGTAGTGGGTGTCTTTTGTAACCATTGTTTTCCATTTTTCGACACCGACTTCGGAAAAGAAAGTTATTTTTTGCTTTGTAGAGTTTTGTTTTGGAAGTTGGTTTGATTTTTTGTTAAAATGTTTTTCTCTTTTTAGTTTTGGTTGGTATCTCCAATTAATATGATAATCATTTACAGCCAAAGTACATATCATGATGATTCCCATAAGCCCAAACACGACTAGGATACATTGTTGTATATCAGAGTTACAGTGCCTACCTTCCGGCTTCATCATCAGATCAGTTCGATGGTGCCATTAATATATTAATATAAGTATTTGCTTCATCATAGTCGGTTAACTATACGAGATATCTAATGCCCGTGACTTACTTAGCATAGGAGTTCCAGTGACCATCTGTGGTCGTCTTCATCAGTTCCATTTCACCAAATGATACTTTCTGAGTGCAAATGATTGCACTGTTGATGAAAATACCAAAATCGCTATATGTATGCCTATAATATTTGAGGAGTTCCCTCGATTTCTCTAGGATCCCATCATCAGATCCTGACCTGATGACTATGGGACCAACTATAAAGTATACCCTTCAAAACAAAAGAAGAATTTTTGAAATTGGTCCAGGCGTCTTTGAGTAATCGGGGAACATAAATAAAAAAAAAAAAATTAGAACCTCCTCCTTTTTTTGAAGTCAAAAAAACATTTAATTATCATTAAAGAAACACATTCGTGTGGTAAACCTTAGTCTATACATAATTTTTTTAACTACAAACTCTGTTTCATACATGATAAAGTTCAAATTACATTGAATCACTGACTTTTTAAGGTCTTTGACACGAATAGTAATTTAAAAATCAACTTAAAACCTTACGACTACTATTTAGTGCGCGGGGTTAAAATGCCTGCTATCTCATCCGACAACTCGTGCGAAAGAGATTGATGCTGTGATGAGCAGTAAGAAGATAGTTCGCGTACGAATACACACTTTTGCATATTTGTAGCGAAATGGATGATGATTAAAGACGAAAACGAGCGCGCGAAATTTCATAAACAGGCCTTTGGAAATATGAATATCATGAAAAAACTACAAAATGTATCTGTTCAAAATAAAATTATTTGCATTGATGAACTACTAATCTATCCCTTTACGGTGTCTATTTTGCAATTTTTCTTCTTCTTACGGTATTTATTTGCGCCCAAAGATGCGTGTTGAAATAGAATAAATAAATACTTCCGACGCTCATAACTGCCAAATATATGTTATTTTTACTTTTTTGTTTCCATAAAGGGCTAGATAATGATGAGACAAATTGATATATTTTTTTATTTTGAACGTTCACCGTCAAACATTAGAGTAAGCGCCATACTGCGTTTGTATGAAAGAATGATCGACTAGGGCAACTTTAACAATAGTATTAGAAGTACTTAAATTAAGTTAGTAAAGACGAGAAATAAATAAAACAATAATAACATATATATACATATTATGTTTCGTTAGTAATCATAATCTTCATCTTTGACACACATGCCCATCGCAGTCCGTTTCATTCCTTCTGGACAGTCATTACAAATGATAACGCAGGCATCCATAGTTCTTTCTTCCTTAGTAATAGTTGAATTCGCCCTGGGGAGATTGCATACCCGAGTACAACTCGGCGAACTTGTAGTATTATTAACGCCATTTATGTTTGCTGGTGGATGAAATGGGAATGTGTTGTTCGGTGCTGGGTAAACGGTTCCCGGTTTTGGGTAAACGTTGTTTGGTGCTGGGTAAACGGTACCCGGTGCTGGGTAAACGGTACCCGGTGCTGGGTAAACGGTACCCGGTGCTGGATATACGTTGTTCGGTGCCGGGTAGACATTGTTTGGTCCTGGGTAAACGGTATTCGGTGCTGGGTTGACGGTGCCCGGTGCTGGATAAACGTTATTTGGTGCTGGGTATACGGTGCCAGGTGCTGGGTAAACGTTGTTTGGTGCTGGGAAACTAGAGTTCGATGCTGGGTATACGGTGCCAGGTGCTGGGTACGCGTTGGCCGGTGCTGGGTAAATATTGTTTGGTACTGGGTAAACGGTGTTAGGTGCTGGGGAAACGTTGTTTGGTCCTGGGTATACGGTGGGTGCTGGGTAAACGGAGTTTTGTGCTGGGTAACTGGAGTTTGATGCTGATAAACCAGGGTTAGGTGCGGTATAATTGCTCTTCGGTGCTGGATAACCCGGATAACCGGGGTAAGGCATGTACGCGGGCGTGACAGGGTTAACTCGGTATCCAGAAGAATTTGCCGTATTAGTATTTACAGGAATTACGTTAATATTGTTATAATTATTAGGATATGCTGCCGGTCTTGATACACTACTATTGTAAGTCCCCGGGTTTACATATCCAGTCGTATTTGAGGGTACCGCATACCCGGTTTGACCTGGATAATTCACTTGCACCCGATTATACTGGTTCCGTGTCCCATTATGAATCATCCTGGTGACATTGAGTACGTGTCCTCTATTGTGATGCGGAGGTCTGCTCAAAGTCGTGTTGCTTCTCGTTGTGTTAAAATTCAGCCATGTTGGCCTATTCACGAGGTTATGGGATGCGTTATGCCCCGCCACAAACCTCTTTTCTCTCTGATGGTTTAAGTAAACCTCCTTGTCTATATTTTGTAGCGTTTCTTCGAAATTCTGTGCTCTATATGAAACTCCGTGGTCACTATGTCCTGTTGTTATACCAAGGCCAAGTAGAAAGTATAATATTATTTTCATTTTGTGAGAAATTCTTCACGTAATTTGTCTTAATATTTTCTTTGCACTGTTTGAGGTTATTTCTTAATTTTTCTTTTATTATTGATATGCTCGCATTCGACCACTGCCTCTCCTGATGGTAAGCAGTGATGTGGTCGACGCCTCGACGGTGAAGCTCGATTTTTGAACTGTTTTACACTTTATTTACACTTGTATAGTTTTTATTATAACATTATTAACTGAAGCACTTGTTAAGAGACGAGTAATAAGTATCTGTGCAATATTTCAACACAAGCTTATCTCAATACATATACAATATAATAATGTAGTGATATGTATTCTCGGTAGTTATCTTCAATGTAAATCGGGAATAGGTAGGTCTGTTTGTTTGTTAAACATCTTACTATAATAATATTATAAGTTACTTTGGATGGATGTTTGTTACTCAATCACGCCGGAACGGCTGATCGGATCTGAGTGAAATATGGCACAGAGATAGATCATAAGCTTTCTTTTCTTTTTATCCCGTTATAATGTTCTTTCGGGATAATAAAACCCTTGCACGCATGCGAAACCGCGTGCAGAAGCCAGTAATTTTATAAAGTTGAAAGTTTGGGTATGGATGTCTTTCACACAAAATTACTGAACGGATTTTGATGAAACATTACAGTAACATAACTATGCTATAGAAGTACTAATTCCACGTGGGCGTAGCGGCTAGCGGTAGCTAGTAAAAAAATAAAAGTAACGCGAAATCGAATGAAAACCAAGACTGATTGTGACAGAAATTGTTGTTAAAAAGGTTATCGGTATTTCCAGCGAAGCTATATTTCTTAGGCATATTCATAATAATGGACCAATTAGTCATTACCGTTCCATGACCAACATAACATCACGCCAGTTTTCCTTGAAGGATTAACCAGAGGTATAAACATAACCACGGGCACCCAATGCGAAGAAAGAAAATTTAGTTCAAATAAATTGCACTAGATGGCGTGATAAGCTTCGATTTGTTATTGAGTTTGGTGAAACATTAAGGTTTTGTAGAGACGATCATAAAAAATGTACACGATAAATCTAAGAATTGATGGACATGGAAATTAGCATTCGTTTGTATTCGGAAATGCGATGATTGCCGACGGACATTAAGAAAATAGTTGAACTATATATGCTCTTGTTTAATTAACTCTCTTAAGCACAAAATTAAGGAATATTGGGCTTTTATATTCATATTCCAAAGATTATTTATATGGATCATTAAAAATTGATTCCAATAGATGGCGCGTTTTTAAATTTCTGAGGCATGCCACTCGATTTTTTGAATTTGTTTTGTTACACATTTTGGTACAGTGAAAATGTAAAAACGTGCAAAAAAATACTATAAAACAAAACGTCGCTGTATTAAAAAAATAAGTATTCACGAACCGAGTAATCCTTACATGCAATTCGCTGCTGATAATACCATCTATATCCGTGGAACGGAACCAAAAGCGATCTTAAAAAAATAATCAGATGAAAAACGCTAGTTACGTCGTACCACACTGTACTGTCCCCCGTCAAGCTATCACTGACTCACTTTTCTTTCATATCACTCCTCATACAGTCCATCTATGTTTTCTTTAGGCTTCGCCCTATCCATCCATCCACATTTATATTCATAACTGTTTTAGTAACGTGTGTTTCATCCCTCCTCATCACATGACCAAGCTGTTTATATTAGTCTTATAATAAAACTTCTTGTTTGTCCGCAGCCGAGCCTCTGAAGCCGACGTACATGCCAGTGTTCTTGACGAAGAAGGAGCGAAAGAAACTGAGACGTCAGAGTCGCAGGGAGGCGTGGAAGGAGGAGCAGGAGAAGGTCAGGCTCGGGCTCGAAGCGCCGCCGGAGCCCAAGCTCAGGTAACACCATCATCATTTCAGCCGATAGACGTCCACTGCTGAACATATAGACCTTCCCCAAACCTCGCCACATTGATCGGTCCCTTGCGTCTCGCACTCAGCGGATCCACGCATTTTTTTATGTTTTATAGACTCGCGCTTGACCACTATCTCACCTGTTGGTAAGCGATGATGTGGTCGACGGTGAAGCACGCTCGCCTTGAAATAACCTATTCACTCTTGACTTAAAGACTCCTAGATTGTAGCTGTCGGGAAACACAGACTCCGGCAGGGAATTCCACTCCTTAGCTGTACGCATAATAAAAGTATTTGCAAAACGTTTAGTGCGTATGGGTGGGATGTCCACCATGTACCGATGGCGCATCGCCGTACGTCTGGTAGTCCGATGATGAAACGGGCTGGGCGGAATTAGATCATGCAATTCCATCGCACACTCCCCGAAATGTAATCGATAAAAAACCGACAAGCTGGCAACTCGGCGACGATGTTCAAGGCTCTGGAGGTTTGACTTGACCAGTGCCTTAATCACGATGAGCCTCTTGGCCCGCTTTTCGACCAACTCCAGTGCGTCAAACTGGTATTTGGCAGATCCGTCCCGTCTCCATGCAAAATCATCTTAACAAGGTCATCGGTCCACCTAGTGGGAGGCCTTCCAACGCAGCGTCTTCCGGTTCTCTAGAACTTTTCGGCCTCATGTCCCAAATTCTCTTTCTCTTGCTGCATTTCTGATTCGATCACGCAAGGAAACTCCGAGCATAGCCCTCTCCATTGCCCTTAGGGTGACTTTAAGCTTTCTGATGAGGCCCATTGTAAGCCACCAGGTAACATCCCGTTACCATATTTGTCGCATCAGGGATAGTCTAGATGCGAAACATCGGGAAGTCTAGATTTATTCCCTTTGATTAAGCACCGTGTGTGGTGTTATTTATTATATTTATATTTAAAATTGTGAAAATGATATCACAAACCAGGGCTTTTACTCGTAAGACCACGGGCACCCAACGCGAAGAAAGATAATTTGGTTCAAATAATTTGCTCTAGATGGTGTGCTGATAAGCTTCGATTTGTTATTGAGTTTTGTGAAATATTAAGATTTTCTAGAGACGTTCATGAAAATGTATGTTCTTGTTTAATTAACTCTCCTTAGCACAAAATTAAGGAATATTGGGCTCTTCATTCACATTTCAAAGATTATTTGAATGGATCATTTAAAATGTATTCCAACAGATGGCGCGGTTTTAAATTTCTGATTCACTTGATATTTGAAATTTGTTTTGGTACAATGAAACTGTAAAAACGTGCAAAAAATACTATAAAACAAATCGTCGCTGTATTTAAAAAAAAAGTATTCACGAACCGAGTAAACCCTTTTACTTGCAATTCGTTGGTAATACCATCTATATCCGTGGAACGAAACCGATCGCGATCGATGTTCTTAGAAAAAATAATCAGTTTAGTCAGACGAAAAACGCGAGTAACGTCGGCACGGTTTCTTTGTATGAGATGAGGCATCTGTATGCTAGTATTATATTATCTGTGGTAAGAAATAATTTTGTCACGACCTCCACTTGTTCCCAGGATATCAAACCTCATGCGAGCGTTAGGCACAGAGGCAGTCCAGGACCCCACGGCCATCGAAGCCAAGGTCCGCGAACAGATCGCCAAGAGGCAGAAGACGCACCTGGAAGCCAACAAGGCGCGCGCGCTCACCAAGGACCAGAAGAGGGAGAAGGTAGGTGTCGCCGTAAGGGAACGTACCCATACTACGTGATCCATTTTTCACAATTTCATAGTATACTAGCTTCTGCCAGCGGCTTCACCCGCGTGGTAGTCGAAATAAATCCCGTCCCGAGGTAACATAATCTATGTATCTATACAAAAATGAATCCCTATTTCCCTTGGTCACGGCATCACGCGTAAACGGCTGGACCGATTTCGCTTATTCTTTTTTTTGTTATGTTTGTTGTTGTTAAGAGAAGGTACTTATGAAAGAAAAATAAGAATTAAAAACAAAATGGTACCTTACTTACATAGGTAGGGTAAGGTACGTAGGGTAGGTATGTAGGTAGGGTAGGGTAGGTAGAGTAAGGTAGGTAGGGTAGGGTAGGTAGGTGGGGTAGGGTAGGTTAGGTAGGTGGGGTAGGGTAGGTAGATAGGGTAGGGTAGTTCTAGTTAGGGTAGATTAATGTTTGTTCTTTTTATGGCAAAGCAAAGTTTGCCGGGTCAGCTAGTCTATTTATAAAAAGTATCCTATATGCTACTCCTAACTCTAATCTATCCCTGATCCATCCAGATTCAGATATGTCCAGCCGTTTGAGCGGGAAGAAGTAACAAACATACAAATACACAAACTTTTACCTCTATAATATTAGTGTGATGCCAACACCCCCTCTCTCCTCCCCTCTAGTTTTAAAATGTAGTAATGTAGTTTTAAATCATTTTTTGCAAACAAATATAAATTAAAACAATTTCGCTCATATTTGTCTTTATTAATACGGGGCTTGCCGCGTGACGCTAAGAGTGCGCGCATAACTATAATTCTCTTCTTCATAGTCGTTACGCTTTTGACAGAGCGGTCGTGGTCGTCATGAAGTATCGGTAGTATATGCGGCAGATGTAATGCGTCTCACAATGTCTCGCCACCTTTCCCGATCAGAAGTCATCCGGGTACATTCGTGCACGGGACCGCCCCCAGCAGACTAGATCTGGTCGGTCCATCGCATGGGTGACCTACCACGCGGTCTAATGCCTTCCACTTTTCCTTGGACGACACAAGTGTAATAGTTATGTATGCTACAAGTGCGGAAAGTAGGTGATTTCCGATGAGTGGATAAATCGACACGAGTCGGAAATCATCTTACGTACGTGTATCATACAACATTTTACTATGCATTGTGCGAGGCAATAAAAAAAAATATCTGAACCAAGCAAGACATTAATAAAATGGCGCTTATTCAAGGGCGCTCAGCATATCCACAGATTAACTAATAGTTCCTCGGACATATCTACTGCGCATGTGCAAATAGCTGTCACGTCGTAACGCAAAAAAAACACAAGCAACATTTTCATTCTGCCAAACATATTTAATGAATATATAAAATTAATTTATTGATCAAAATCTAAATCTAGAGTAATTAAAAACGCCTTTAATGAAGTATTAGTTTTATTTTACCTTTTATATGAATGATTAATCTGTACTTAACTAATTTTTAAAACTTTTCTCAAATAATAAAAATACTATGCGGCGGGCTGACGTTGGAGTTAAAAATTGAAAAAGTACAGGAAAGTAAAAAGCACTAGTAAAAAAAGTGACACTTTCCGCACAGTTTAGCTGTTTGGAAAACGCTCTTTTAGAGGACATGCATTGTAAAATATGTTATCAAGAATACTATTTTTTTCTTGTATGGCGTGGCGTGGCCTATTTATGTACAGTCGAGAGGCTAGAGGATAACCTAAGCCTCCTCCACCCCTGTGACTAAGCGTGGTGTTTTGACCCTCCCTGAACGGGTCACGTAGTATGGGTACGTTCCCTAACATACACACATACATAAACTAGAGCCCGTATTCGTATAGAATACAAAAAAATTGCAGTTATGTTAACCATCGGTGTTTATTGATTTCAGGTGGACAGAAAAATCAGGGAAGATACAACTATAGGAGTTCATGTAGCAGTGTACAGGTAAAACCAATTCTCTTGAAGCTTTGATAAATACCAGCTTGATGCACTAGAGTTGATCGAAAAACGGGCCAAGAGGCTCATTGGCAATGAGACACTGGTCGAGTCAAAGCTCCAGAGCCTTGAACAGCCTTTCGGTTACATTTCGGGGCGTGTCCGCCTAGCCCGTTCCAACAAGTTGTTACACCCTTCAAGTTCCAATATGGCGGACCAACTATTTTTTATTGTTGTTGTGTGATTTGAGTATCATATGAATGTGTTTTCGGAACATACAAAGTTTTGTATCTAGGGTTCCGTACCCAAAGGGTAAAAACGAGACCCTATTACTAAGACTCCACTGTCCGTCTGTCTTTGTTTCACCAGGCTGTATCTCATGAACCGTGATAACTAGACAGTTTAAATTTTCACAGTTGATGTATAACAACAAATACTAAAAACAGAATAAAATAAATATTTAAGTGGGGCTCCCACACAACAAACGTGATTTTTTTGCTGTTTTTTGTGATAATTGTACAGAATCCTTCATGCGCGAGTCCGACTCGCACTTGGCCGGTTTTTTAAAAGTGTTGTTTTTGTTGTTATTTAGTTTCACCTGTCCCAGTGTATGTAATCAAATCTTGCAAGCTAAAGGAGATAACCTCTCCGACAACACGTGCGAAAGAGATAGATGTTGTGATGAGCAGTAAGAAGCTAGTTCGCGTACGAATTAGTACTTTTGCAAATTTGTAGCGAAATGGATGATGATTTAGGACGAAAACAAGCGCGCGAAATTTTATAAACAGACCTTTGGGAATATGCATATCATGAAAAAACGGCTAAATGTATCTGTTCAAAATAAAATTATTTGCATTGTTAACAACTACTAATCTATCCCTGTATGGTGACTGTTTTTCAATTTTCCTTGGTCTTATGGTATTTATTTGCGCCTCAAGATGCGTTAAAATTAGTGTTGAAATATGGAACTATTGACGCTCATAATTTTAAAATATTTTTTTTTTTACTTTTTTGTTTCCATACAGGACTAGATAATGATGAGACAAATTGATATCATTTTTTTTTATTTTGAAAGTACATCGTCAAACAGTAGAGTAATAGCTAGACTACGTTTGTATGGAAGAATGATCGACTAGGGCAACCTTAATTGCTTAATTACCTATATCTATAAGTCCATTTGGAATAACATTATAAATTTTTACAACCCCTTTTTACAGTCCGTTCAACCGATTTTGAGTTCTATCTCGTCAATATAAGGATGGCATAAAAAGCATAAACCTGTTACCAAAACTAACTGTTTACTACAGCTACCGTATGTCGTATCACCAACGCAATAGAAGTGAAAATCGGTTGAACGGGCTGTCAAATGGGCTTATAACGTCTAATTTTATCGCAAATGGAGTTATATTAATGTACAACGCGGTACCAATTTGTAAGATCTCCTTTGACCAACTTCCCAGTGTCCAATTGAGCTAGAATTTGTCACACAAAATTGTTGACAGTGCAAATTTTAATATAAAAGCTTGTTTAAAAATCTGTTTCAATATAAGACCTTGTTTTAATTAATAAATTATCTTAACAGAGTAAAAGACCTGTTCGAGTGCGCTTCAGCGAAGTTCAAAGTGGAGGCGAATGCCCAGCAGCTGCACATGACCGGTAGTGTGGTGCTACACAGAGGATGCTGCATCGTCGTCGTCGAGGGGGGACCCAAGCAGCACGCCAAGTACAAGAGGTATACCATCGATATCATTTCAGCCGAAAGACGTCCACTGCTGGACATAGATCTCCTCCAAGCGTCGCCACATTGACTGGTCTCTTACATAAATAATAGTAAATAGTACCATTAAAACATTCCAACCGATAATGTTCGACTTTCACGCGGGTGAAGCCGCTGGCAGAGGCTAGTAGTTTTATATACCGTAAAATGGGGTGAATATAAATCGCGGGGTGAATGGAAAGAAATCTGGGAGTTTATTATTTTGGTCTCTAATTTGTCTTCAGTCGATTACCGTACATTTACGAGTAGTTCTACGATTTATTAAACGGCAAAATTTTTCCTTTATACTGGCTATCCCCAAATTTACGTCAAGTTTATAGATTTAAAGGAAAAAGTGGTTAAAGTAACGTCTGCGTGTGCTAGTGATTTTAGGCTGTCTAAAACTTTTATCAAACATACCATTCTTCAGTTCTATCGCCTTCAAATTTTATATAATTGTATAGTAAATTCAGTCATCCCTTAGTGACACAAAGAAAGTATAAATATTCAATAATTTTGTTCGTATTTCTAGTAAAATCAGGACACTTGCAATTTTTACCTGTATTCGAGGTGAATAGATACGTGTGGGGGGTTAATGGAACGCCATTAGGGTAAATAGACACGAAGAAAGGGGTGATTAGATACGAGTGAGGGGTTAATAAAAACGAGAAAGGGGTCTGTAGAAACATAATTTTCAGGGTTTTCAATCGAGAACTAATTTAAAAAATGTAAGGTGTTTTAGACGATTTTCAAATAAATTGTTAAATTTTTATATTTTCTGTCCTCATTGGCTTTGGTTTGTATTTTTTCTATTCACCCCTCTCTCGTATCTTTTGACCCCAGTTTCAAGGTTAATAGAAATCGCCTTATTTTTTCAATTTTACAAATAATTCACATGTTTTCACGAATTTTAAGCATTGGTATTTGGTAAAATACAACGTGACTCGCAATTTCACATTGCTTTAATAACAGCTTGCCTACAAAATATCTGAGAAAATCAATGTGAAAGTTGAAAGTTGTGCCTATTCCCCCAATTTTACCAGTATTTACAAATATTTTGTTTGTTCTAGACTAATGCTGCACCGCATCAAATGGGAAGAAGACATGGTCAAAGACACGGACGGGAACGAGGTGGCCAACACTTGCAGCCTCGTGTGGGAGGGCACCGTCAAGCAGAGAGCCTTCGGGGAGATCAAGTTCAAGGTAGCGTAGCATCATCTTCATCCTTTTAATGTTCGCAAGGGAAGTTAAGGGAAGCAAAGAAAAATCTATGGCTCCTCAGACACCCCCCTCCAGCTGACTATATTGAGCCTGCAGAAAAGCTCCACCAACTGCCTTGGCCCACCTGAAAATCTCTAAACCGACTACGAAGCCAGGTGGGTCGCTGCAGGCACAACCTAGTTAGATGGGGGTACTCCAATGACCCACAGTGCAATTGCGGAGCCACGTCCCAAACAATGCCTCATCTTTTGTCTTGCTCTCTGTGCAAAAACACCTGCACCTTAAAAGACCTTTGTGAGGCAAATGACAACGCTGTTGGCGTGGCTGAATTATGGTCAAAGTATATTTAATTTTGGAATCATCAATATGACGAAGAAGAAAAAGAATTTTCGCACTGCTGGGACACAGTTCTCATCTCTGTGTGATAGGGCCTTAATCCACCACGAAGTCCCAGTGCGGGTTGGTGGATGTCACAGGTCTTCGATTTTTTGGTTCTAGGACATGCCGGTTATTTATAATTGCAAATTAAATCTTAGCTTCAAATCTGCCCTGACCTCGTGAGTTCACCCATTTGCCCATGTAGCTTTATATATATTACTAGCTGACCCGGCAAACTTTGTTATGCCATAAAAACACCAAACATTCATCTACTCGTCTCTACCTACCCTAACATAACAAAAAAAAAAAAAAAACTTCATATAAACCATCTACTAAATAGTCCGAACAAAGCCTAAACATTTGGTTTGGGTAGGTGAGCCCGTTCTTGAGTTATAAAATTGCAACGAAAAGTGGCTTTGATTTTTATATATATATATATATTATTTTGTATTTCATCCTCAGGTGATGCCAACTGAAAAGCAAGCTCGCGAACATTTCCAGAAGCACCGCGTGGAGCACTACTGGGACCTCGCCTACAGCGGCGCCGTCCTTGCGCCCTCCGAAGATCCCTAGAGCCCTAGGGCTCCGCAACCTAGCTAATAAATACGTGTACCATTATACACAGTATTATTTATTTAAAACTCCCTCCCTATCAATGTGTGAGCATTTTTCCAACAATCTTAAATAGATTAGAATACCAATATTTCACAAAGATTATTTAAAGATCGTAATGCTCGCCACCACTATAAAAGGGCGTGATTAATATGTTAGGGTCTAAGATCGAAAACGCGTTGTGGATTCTTACAAACGGCCACAACGCGTTGCGGCAGTGACAAAATGCCAGAACGCGTTGAGTTGAGTTGAGATGCAACTACAACGCGAATTCGCGACGGACGAAAGGACGGGTCTTGGATTTCGGTTTTGCCCTGATATTCTTTATTAGCGACCCCAGAAATCTTGTAAAAGCGCTATCTTTGATTTTGGTTTAGACTCTTTATTTGCTATTAGCGACCCAAAAAACCCTCAAAGGGGAATGCCCATTTTGTAAGGGAACTTGGGCCCTTTTGAAAAAATGGTTGTATCTTGATGAATTTGGTTGTATATTGTAGACAAAACACGTTATATTCATAATTAGAAAACATTTTTGATTTATTTTGCGGGGTTCACGAGAAATAAGGATGTTTCTGTTCTTGAAATGAACCCTTATTACAATGCAATAAGGTCCCTTATTACAATGAAACCTGATCTGTTGTTGTCTGTACATAAAAAGTAAAGGACACGGATGGAAAATAACACAAAATATAAACCCTATTTTTGGATAATATTGCAATCGCGGACACGATACCTCATAAGGGACCTGTGTATGGGCAATCTCCATTACACCGATGACAAAATGTTGGAAAAATTTGGTCGGCGCCATCTGTGATTTTGATTTCGACACCATATTCATTATTACCGACCCCGAAAGCAATGAAAACGACCCCCTTAACGAAAAGTTTTCAAATTTATGTCGGCGCCATCTTGGATATTGGTTTTGACCCCATCTGTCAGTCCGAAACCAATAAAATAAATTTCTTCACTGCCGTATCGCGATATGGCCAGTTTTAAAAGTGCCACAACCTGAAATTCGCGTTGTGGCCGTTTGTAAGAAGCTACAACGCGTTCTGAACTATCAGTGCTCAATGAGCGTTTTCGATAAATACACAACTCAGTAAATTGGTAACTCGGTACCCCTTGGCAAGACTGGTGTCAGATCTCAGGCTTCTGACTAGAGTGCGCGCAAGATAAGTCTGCGCGCGACGGGTGGCGTGCTTAATGTTGCCAGCATAACTCATCTTTTTTCCTTCATTTAATCAATAATCATTTTTCATTACTCGAAAATTAAAGTAATTTAGGTTAAGCATAATTAATTAATAGCTTTTTCTAGTTGCATAAAATATGATGAAAAAGGTTGAAATTATTGTAAATCTTTTATTGAGTACTTAGTAGTACCTACTATTAAATTTAGTTTAACAATGGCCCTGTAGTGACTAATACCGTCCATTTCTATTACAATTCTTTTTTTATTTCTTCTACAATAATTTTTGAAGAAGCGGCACCGGTAGTCCGAATATTTAGGGAAATTTTAGTATAATGGTATCCCTAAAAGTTACTGTCAAATAAGCAACGTGGGCTCTATCTTTGTAAAACGGTACCGTAGTCCTGTTATTGTCTTGTTCACTTCAAGAAAACATCTCTGCCAGCACTTTAAATTACTTTTGGCATAATGATGGCGATTATTTACTTCGGAAACGAATAAATACACGGAATACAACACACTCTCTTGACACCTGACATAAATGACAAACGATTAGTTCCGATTTTGACCGCGCGCAGACTTATCTTGCGCGCACTCTACCCACTGACTTACAAACCTATGGACTTGCCATACCTACGAAATTAGCGTGCTTACCTACATAAATCGGGCAATTAAGTAAGATGGCTGCCCATTAGCCAATGAGGTAGGCCATTTGCAACTGTTTGACAGCACAACTACACAGATAAACGTACATATACGGCACACAACAACCAATTTTACTCGGCAATTAACATGGCGACCGGTCACGCATAGACATGATTTTGACGTCACTCAAAAGTGTTACCAAGTTTAGTCCTTGACAAACATTTAGATGTCTCTCTTTTCATATGCAGCTCTTGGTTAGTTAAAAAGAGACAAAACGCTTTTTGACATGCGTGTGTCGATATTATAGATATTTGTATAACTATTCTTCATATAGTAGAATATGCCGTCTCCATAGTTATCCTACCTCATTGACTCTACCCGTAACGACTGTCAAAGATCTTGAAATGACAGCCAGGGCCAACGGCTTAACGTGCTTGCCGAGGCACGGAGGAAACTCGGTACGGAATGGCCGGTCATCTCGGCGCAGATAATATAATACTAGCATACAGATGCCTCATCCCATACAAAGAAACAGTGCCGATGTAACTAGCGTTAATCGTCTGATTAAACTGATTATTTTTTTAAGAACATTGGTCGCGTTCTATTTCACGGATATAGATGGCGTTAGCAGCGACTTGCAAGTAAAAGGGTTTACTCGGTTAGTGTAAACTTTTTTTTTTATATCATTTTTTGCACGTTTTGACAGTTTCATTGCACGAAAATGTGTGACAAAAGAAATTAAAAAATCGAGTGGATGCCTCAGAAATTTAAAACCGCTATCTATTGGAATCAATTTTAAATGATCCATTCAAATAATCTTTGAAATATGAATTAACAGCCCAATATTCCTTATTTTTGTGCTTGGGAGAGTTAATTAAACAAGAACATACATTTTTATGATCGTCTCTAGAAAATCTTAATATTTAACAAAACTCAATAACAAATCGAGGCTTATCATGCCATCTAGTGCAATTTATATGAACCAAGCTTTCTTTCTTCGCGTTGGGTTCCCGTGACCTCGGTAAGCATTGCATAACCTTGACGATCGTCCAGTGCGGTTGAGCGAAAATAAGTAATTGAAAATAAAATTCAATAACGTTTTAAATATCAGTTTTTATTCGAATTATAATTTAAGTTAATACATATATGCTTGTCTTAAATAAAAACTTGAGAGGTGTCAAGGGACACCCGGATGGAACGAAGTTCCTTTAGTATATATTTATATGTGTATATATATACATATATTTATTTTTGTAAACACATATATAT
The DNA here is from genome assembly GCA_948252205.1 of Orthosia incerta. NCBI lineage: Eukaryota > Metazoa > Arthropoda > Insecta > Lepidoptera > Noctuidae > Orthosia > Orthosia incerta. The sequence continues at coordinate 958,375 of OX411769.1, forward strand.
ATATGGCGTATAGGTTAGAACACGCACGAAACACGCGCACGCCGCACGGCTTGCAACTATAGCAAAAAGTGTCGTTACAACTTTTCGTCTTAATTTTTCCGTCTAGCCCCCTTTCGCAACGCGCGATAAGGAACTTCGTTCCAATAAATACAACATTCAAAATAATAGAGATCAGATTCTTAGGCCCATTCGCACTACAAGTGATTAAATGAATTGAGCGCCAAAAGTATTTAAAATTAGTTTTCATCTTCACGTCTTAAGAATGTATGTAGGAATTAATTCCTACATACATACTTAAACTCAGCCTTTTTCCCCATGGGGGTAGGCAGAAACTACAGAACGCCACCTGCTACGATCCTTACATACTCCTTTTGCTTCACTCACGTTCATACATCTAGTCATACACGCACGTCGGTTATGAGTACTGCGCACCTGGCCGCCCTGAATAACATCACCAATAAGATCTATGTATGTCTTTCTGGGGCGTTTCTTCAAAACCCTTCTGGGAAAACATTTGTGTATCCTATTTGTTAGTGTGCTATGGTGTCCAAAGAATATTAAGTGAATAAGTTATATGTAACTTGTAAATAATTCGTATTCTTCGCAGAAAACCCTTATATCATGGCAGTGCACAAAAATAACTAGTCCGCCATCTTGGGCTGTCCGCCATATTGTGTTTAGAATGACGTCACTTAGCTAACCATGCATTGTCATCCAAACTAAACTTGTATAAAAATTTCATCTTAATGGGTTGAGGATAACTGCTTTAAAATTCAGTTGCCAGATTTGACCCGAACACACATACATTGCAAGTTAAAAAAAGCTTGTAATAAAATTACTGATGTTATTCAAATTTATGTTGTTTGTGCCTGTAATTTCACCGGCACTCTTCGAACTGGAACACAGCAATGTATAGTTTTTCAGTCGCTCTTATCACAGCTGCTAGAAAAATAAAAAATAAATAAAAAGAAAAAACAATGGAAAGAGTATATTTCTAGATGTTTTTGTCCATGTTGAGAGGATGAATCAAAGACGATTAACAATAGTTATTTATGCTACAAGTGCGGAAGGTAGGTGATTTCCGATGAGTGGATAAATCGACACGAGTATCATACAACATTTTACTATGCATTCTTATTCTTATTCTTTATTGTACACAAAAACATAAAGACACAGATACAATAGGTAAGCTTATGTACAAAGGCGAGCTTAACCCATAACTGGGTTCTCTTACAGCAAACCTCAGTTGCATTAAGAAATTTGCATATGAGGATAATACATCCAAGCGCACAACAAAATTTAAAAAACACTTAATATTTAAAATTCTTACATACTAAATAAACTTAAACAAATACGTGTACAACACACAATGTATAAACTAATACATACATTACTATATAATACAACCAAAATCTTAAGTTCATAGATAAATATTTTCGCATCATGTTGACAGGAAATGATACCTTATTCTTCTCCTGAAAACCTCTAACGAAGGGCTATCCCGTATAGAGTGAGGAAGAGTATTCCAAAGGCGGACAGCACGAACAGTAAATGATCCACCGTAGCGACTTGATGAATGGGGAGGAGTTGATAAACGACAAGGTTTCCTCTCGGTACAAGGTACTCAAAGCGCTCCCGAAGATACGAAGGAGAGACAGGATTATGAAGAACTGAAAAGAGTAAAGAAAGAGTGTGCGTATCTCGGCGCTGCCGAATAGGCAGCCACTTCAACCGTTCTCGAAATTCCGACACATGGTCGTACTTTCGGAGACCAAAAATGAAGCGGATGCACAAATTCTGCAAACGTTCGAGCTTATCAAGGAGTTCCTCAGTCGCATCAAGGAAGCAGACATCAGCATAGTCAAGAAGAGGAAGAAGGAGAGACTGAGCAAGAGTAACTTTAGTCGAGAAAGGCAGGAACTTCTGGAGACGTTTCAGAGACCGAAACGAGCAAAACACCCTCCTGCTTACTTCCGCAATGTGAACCTGCCAAGATAGATTGCAGTCTAGGAAAACACCTAAGTTTTTAACTTTCTTGGAGTAGGCTATTGGGACGGCATCGTACAAAATAGGAGGGAGAGACTGGTTACTCAACAAATTGACGAAATATTTGTGCATTGTGCGAGGAAATAAAAAAAATATATCTGAACCAAGCAAGAAATTAATAAAATGGCGCTTATTCAAGGGCGCTCAGCAAACCCACAGATTAACTAATAGTTCATAGTTCCTCGGGCATATCTACTGCGCATGTGCAAATAGCTGTCACGTCGTAACGCAAAAAGGCACGAGCAAAATATTCATTCTGCCAAACATATTTAATGAATATTTAAAATTAATTAATTGATCAAAATCTAAATCTAGAGTACTTAAAAACGCCTTAAATGAAGTATTAGTTTTTAACCGACTTTCGAAAAAGGAGGAGGTTCTATGTTCGACTTCTTGTATGTTTTTTTTTTTTTTTTTTTTTTTTTTTTATGTATGTTCACCGATATTTCCGTCAATTGTGGACCGATTTTGAAAATTCTTTTTTTGTTTGATAGAGTATGTTCCGAAATTGGTCCCATTTTAATTTGGTGAAGATCTGATGAAGAACTTCGAAGATATACAACAGAACTCTTCAATAAATAACGGCAAATCTCTCGGGACTGCTGCAATCGCATGTCTGTTTATTGTTTATACCATTTCATAACATAACATCACGCCAATACGCTCTTAAGGGGTAAGCAGATCTCTCATTTGATCGATTTTGTTCAAGTTTCATGATATTCGGGTAATCTATTTTGGCGTTATAGGAAACTTACTAAACAACTTGCCTATTAGTTAGGTACAACTAAAAAGTGAAAAATAAAAAAACTTTTTTACAAAAAAATACTACCGACTTCCAAATAAGAAAACTACAAAGTGAAAAATAACTTTATTTTTGGAAGTCGGTGTCCATAACGCAAAAAAATGGTACCTACGAAAGACACCGACTTCCAAAAATAAAGTTATTTTTCACTTTGTAGTTTTCTTATTTGGAAGTCGGTAGTATTTTTTTGTAAAAAAGTTTTTTTATGTTTTACCTTTTATATGAATGATAATCTGTACTTAACTAATTTTTAAAACTTTTCTCAAATAATAAAAACTCTATGCGGCGGGCTGACGTTGGAGTTAAAAATTAAAAAAGTACAGGAAAGTAAAAAGCACTAGTAAAAATAAGTGACACTTTCCGCACAGTTTGGCTGCTTGGAAAACGCTCTTTTCGAGGACATGCATTGCAAAGGTATTTACAAGGCAGACACGAGTGGAAACCGGGAGGGGACGCTGTACAAGGACGGAGGATATTACTGGTGGTTTACTCCAGTGGCCAGGTGCGCAGTACTCATGACCGGTGTGCGTGTATGACTAGATGTATGAACGTGAGTGAAGCAGAAGCAGTATATAAGCATCATCAAGTAGTGTCTGCCTACCCGCCATGGGCAAAACGCTTGTCCATGTTTTTTTTCTTTTATAGGCTCGCGCTTGGCCATCATCCCACCTGATGGTAAGCGATGATGTGGTCACTCTTGACCTTAAAGACTCACAGGTTGTAGCTATCAGGAAACACAGACTCCGGCAGGGAATTTCACTCCTTAGCTGTACGCACAAAGTATTTCCAAAATGCTTTGCCGTGAATATGAATCAACCATTTTAAGATTATCACACAAGAGTTATTGAACAATAGATGGTAGACTTTGTGAGCAGTGATATGAAAGAAAAGGGAGTCAGTGATAGCGTGACGGGGGATAGGTCGGTATGGGAGAAGGAAACGTGTTGCGCCGACCACGAGTAACATGGGACACGGGCAGCAAGATGATGAGATAGTTACCTTCTCCTAGTCTTAATACATTTAATGGGCAGTTGCTGGCTTTTCGGTACTCCGTGTATGTTCTGCAGATGTTTCCTGACTGATGCTGGTCGTTTATACCTGTAATAATAAAAAATATTACTTTGAAACAGGTGTTTTTCGTATACTACATTAAATCCCTTTCATTTGATACCCATATCATGGGGGTGCAATAAAAATAATTGGTCCGCCATATTTGGGACTCCACCATATTGGATTTAAAATGATGTCACTTAGCTCACCGCGCAATGTCATTCAAACTAAACTTGTATGGAAAATTTCAGTTCAATCGATTGAAGAAGAAAGAAAGAAAATATGTATGTGTTTTTAAAGATATTTTTAATAATATGGATGGTAGGTTCTGTCGTGGTGGCCCAGCGGCTAAGACCTTGAGGTCGTGGGTTAAAATTCGGACAAGTACCAAAGTGACTTTTACGATTCACATCTACGTTCTAAGTGTATCTTTGTCTACGCTGATATTGGTGGCAGAAAACATCGTGAGGAATCCTGAACTTACCATCAATCAATATCAATACATATAATAAATCTGTAGAAAAATATTTTTTGTACATCGAAAAAAATTCCAAAAAAAATAGCCAGGGTGTTAAAGGATAACCAACAGAACCCATTTCTAGCATTTTTGGCATTTTTGTCTGTTTGTCTGTTTATCTGTTTGTCTGTTTGTCTGTTTGTCTGTTTATTTGTGCACGCATCACGTGAAATGTACGAAACCAATGTAGATAACTTTTATACATAAAAATTGTGCGTATCTTGAAGAATTACTTAGTTTTTGTTTCATCGCAATCGGTTCACTCTATCAAAAGTTAGATGAATTTAAAGTGTTCAAGAAGTAAAATTATCACAGCTTACGCAATTCGGTTACTGGGACAGTTGAACTCGCTATTCGATAGATGGCGTTGTGCATTTAAAGTCATTATCTGAAGAATCGCGGTGTTAAGATTTTACGCGAAAGAATGACCCTAGAAAAAAAAAATTGGTATGGTAGTACGTATATTATGGAACCGACTGCCCAAAAAAGAGGAGGTTCTATGTTCGACATTATGTATGTTATTATTTTTATTTTTGTGTATGTTCAGTGTTCACCGATATCTCCGTCAGTTGTGGACCGATTTCAAAATATCTTTTTTTGTTTGAATGAGTATGTTCCGAAATTGGTCCCATTTTAATTTGGTGTAGGACTGACGAAGCAATTCGAAGATATACAACAGAACTCTTCAATAAAAAACGGCAAATCTCTCGGGATTGCTGCAATCGCATGTCTGTTTGTTGTTTATACCATTTCATAACATAACATCACGCCAGTACGCTCTTAAGGGGTACGCAGATCTCTCATTTCACCGGTTATGTTCAAGTTTCATGATATTAGGGTAATATATTCTGGCGTTATACGAGTAGGTAACTTACTAAACAACTTGCCTATTAGGTAGGTACAACTAAAAAGTGAAAAATAAAAAAACTTTTTACAAAAAAATACTACCGACTTCCAAATAAAACTACAAAGTGAAAAATAACTTTATTTTTGGAAGTCGGTGTCCATAACGCAATAAATTGGTACCTACGAAAGACACCGACTTCCAAAAATAAAGTTATTTTTCACTTTGTAGTTTTATTTGGAAGTCGGTAATATTTTTTTGTAAAAAGTTTTTTTGATTGTGTGGAGTAGGCAGGCAGGCTGGTAAGTATGGTAGGGTTGGCAGGCAGATGACGGGAGCGAAGCCGCGGGCACAGCTAGTACATATAATAAATCTGTAGAAAAGTAATTTTTGTACATCGAAAATATTAAAAAAAAAAATAGCCAGGGTGTTAAAGGATAACCAACAGAACCCATTTCCAGCAGTTTTTGATTTTTTGTCTGTTTATCTGTTTATTTGTGCACGCATCACGTGAACTGTGCGTTACTTAGTTTTTGTTTCATCGCAATCGGTTCACTCTATCAAAAGTTAGATGAATTTAAATTGTTCAAGAAGTAAAATTATCACAACACACGCAATTCAGTTACTCGGACAGTCGAACTCGATATTCGATAGATGGCGTTGTGCATTCGCAGTCATTTTCTGAATGGCGGTGTTAAGATTCTCCCTAGAAAAAAATTGGTAGGTAGGTAAGTAGGGTAGGCAGGAAGGTAAGTAGGATAGGGTTGGCAGACAGATGTTTAAAATCGCCAACCCGCATTGGGCGCACGTGGTGATCAATGCTCGTGCCTTCTCTATGAGACGAGGCACGAGCCTTGCAGTGGGACTGTTACATGCAAATATTATTATGTTGCATATATTTAATCTGGTCTCTTACATCCGCAAGTTAACCAGGGTTACCGACATAGCCCGAAGAATTGCCAAACTTAAGTGGCAATTTGGCAGGGTACATTGCTCGCAGAACGGATGGCCGATAAGTCCTGGAGTGGCGACAAGTACCGGAAAACGATGCGTTGGAAGGTCTTCCTAGAGGAACTAGTCGTCGAGACGCACGGGACCGGTCAATGTGGCGACTCTTGGGGGAGGCCTATGTCCAGCAGTGGACTTCGTGGCTGAAATGATGATAATGTTAGACGAGGATTACTTACGTTTCAGGACACAAGTAACACAGGTAGATGTATATCATATAATGTACTCTGTTCTGATGGCCCGTCAACTCCGAGCGACTGCGAAACATGGCCGGGCAGCGCTCGCACTGAAACCAATGTTTTAACTCAGTTGAGATACTTAATTTTCATTGTGCGTACAGCTAAGGAGTGGCATTCCCTGCCGGAGTCTGTGTTGCCCGATACCTACAACCTGTGAGTCTTAAGTCAAGAGTGAATTGGTTTCTACTAGACAAGCGTGCTTCACATCATCGCTTACCATCAGGAGAGATAGTGGTCAAACGCGAGCCTAGCTAGCAATAATAAAAAAAAAGATTCTAAGGAAAGGACAAATCGCTTAATTCAATTAGGCCATTAACCGGCACTTCACAATGACAACACGAAAATGATTGAACATGAAACTCCACATTTATTTCTTTTTTTTAAATAAGAGTCAAGAGCAAACCAATCTTACTAATATTTTAAATATGAAAGTTTGGATGGATGAATGTTTGTTACTCTAACACGCCAGAACGGCTGAACGGTTCTGGTAAAAAAAATACTGCCCAGAATTTGATCCTTATTAGCGAAACTATCAAATGGTGTGCATATACACAAAATTCTCTCAAAACTATAATATTGTAATAAATATCATTGTAACCATATTCATCGAGCCTTATTGAAAAAGCCCTGCCTGCCTCCTGTCTTCATTGCCAAAACATTGTCCGGCTCGAAGGACCAATGTTTTGGCAATGAAGACAGGAGGCAAGCAGAGCATGTGTTTTTTTTTCAAAGTCACCTGGGTAGGAATATTGATTTAAAAAAAATCCAATGATGTAGTTTTAGTTTTCATCAAAATCGGCATTGTTTCTCCTTTGAGTATGCTATTCTGCATAGTTTCGGTTGTATTATTAATTATTCTGTGGTTTCGGACATGGCCATCCACGTCCACTTTAAACACTAACCCTGTATAATTTTATCTATGTTAATAAAAAAAAAACTGCAATGTTACTTAACTGTCTTCTTAAGGTTACACTAGTCGAAAATTCTTCCATACAAACGTAGTCTAGGGATTATTCCACTGTTTGACAATGTACGTTCAAAATAAAAAGTGATATCAATTTGTCTCACTATTATCTAGCCCTGTATGAAAACAAAAAAGTAAATATTTGAAAGTTATAAGCGTCGAAAGTTCCACATTTCGACACTAATTTTAACGCATTTTTGGGCGCGAATAAATACCATAAGAAGAAGGAAAATTGCAAAACGGCCTCCATACAGGGGTAGATTAGTAGTTTATTTTAATAGTAGGTACTTCAATAAAATCTAAAATTCAAATTTGCTCACAATAAATTCATGTAAATTTTGTCTTACAATTAAGTTCATGGGGATAGTCGATTGAACAAATCATTGTACACCCGTCGGATTGATTTTGTTTTGAGAGTGCAACAGCTCGAGAAATTCCTGAAGAGAGAGGTCCTCCTGGCAGCCTGTGTCCAGGTCGTGCTCTAGTTCCGCCATGGAGTTAGCCTCGGGCTCAGAACGATATTCTCATCATCAAACGACGTGTTTGAGCCGCGATTTAAGGCTCTGGATGATCTCCTCCAATTCCAAACACTTGTTTCTGATGGACGTGCCCAGATCAGATTGAGGATCTATATCGTCTATTGTAGCATTCTCAGAGAATGAATTTGCAGGCGTCCGCGTCCTCGGAGGTTGTATCATACTGAAAAGATTCTTTGGTAAACCATTTCCATTTCTCGCAGCATCGGGAGATCGCGACTCGGTAAATACCGCGAGTATGTCGATAATGTCCTCAGCATTTTGCCGCGGATCCACTACTTCTTCAGATAGATCAGCGCCGCTTTCGCTGTTTATCATTTTATTATTCGAGTCAAGTTTCATGATTCCGTCGCTATGCTTGCTCCAAAATATCGATTCGATACCAAAATAAATAATAAAAATGTTTAACAATGCAAATAATTTTATTTTGAACAGATAGATTTAGTAGCTTTTTCATGATATCTAGACTGCCAAAGGTCTGTTTATACAATTTCGCGCGCTCGGTTTCGTCCTAAATCATTATCCATTTCGCTACAAATTTGCAAAAGTGTGTATTCGTACGCGAACTAGCTTCCTACTGCTCATCACAGCATCTATCTCTTCCGCACGTGTTGTCGGTTGATATAAAATGCATTTTAACCCCGCGCACAAAATAGTTCGTGCCGTCGACTAGTGTACCCTTAAGAGGAAATATGGGAATGTTGCCGCTATAACAACAAATACTAAAATCAGAATAAAATAAATATTTACAGCGGCAACAGAAGTACATCATCTGTGAAAATATTAACTGTCTAGCTATCACGGCTCATGAGATACAGCCTGGTGACAGACAGACAGACGGACCGCAGAGTCTTAGTAATAGGGTCCTGTTTGTACCCTTTGGGTACGGAACCGTAAAAATCATGCTGATCCAATCAACTAGGAATCATCGCTATTTATTCATTACCTGTAAGTTTCTGACCCCGAAATGCTTCCTCATATGCTGTACAATGTTGGCGCGCATTCGGAATGTATCACCGCAGACGTCACAGATGAAAGGTCGCTCCCCTGTATGCTCTGCTCGCTCGTGGTTCTATAAGCAAATTAGACAGGGTCACATTCAATTTATCATCAACCTTTTAATTCCCACCGCTGGGACACAGGCCTCCTCTCTGTGAGAGAGTAGGACCATAATCCATCACGCGGGCCCACTGCGGGTTGATGGATCTCACATGTCTTCGAACTTTTGGTTCTAGGACATGCCGGTTTCCTCACGATGTTTTCCTTCACCGTTTTGAGAGCAGTGGTGATGAAATAATTTACACAAAGTAAAGCGCCTGCCTGGGTTCTAACGCACGACCTACAACTTGTATGTCGCGGCCGATACCTACTGTTCTCATTTAATAACCCAGTACAAAATATATTTGGCGACACGGTTTAGTTGAAATAAAATATTTTGATACAGGAGAAATTCCTTGTGTGGGGTTTAAAAGTTTTTTTTTCTTTAAATTAATAAGCTTTAACGTATTTATCTCAGCCAACAAAACCTTCCATTTCATACCCATATTAAGGGTGTACATAAATAATAATTGATCCGCCATCTTTGGGAGTCTGCTATATTTTAAATAGTATGGATGGTAGTTTCTGTCGTGGTGACCCAGCGGCTAAGACCTTGAGGTCGTGGGTTTTAACCCACGACCTCAAGGTCTTAGCGCTTGGTACTTGTCCGAATTTTAATTCGGACAAGTACCAAAGTGACTTATACAATTCACATCTAAGTTCTAAGTTTATCTTTGTCAACGCTGATATTGGTGGCAGAAAACATCGTGAGGAAACCTGTACTTATCATCAATACATATAATAAATCTGTAGAAAAGTAATTTTTGTACCTCGAAAATATTAAAAAAAATAGCCAGGGTGTTAAAGAATAACCAATAGAACCCATTTCCAGCAGTTTTTGAATTTTTGTCTGTTTATTTGTGCACGCATCAGGTGAATTGTGCGTTACGTAATTTTTGTTTCATCGCAATCGGTTCACTCAATCAATAGTTAATGAATTTAAAGTGTTCAAGAAGTAAAATATCACAACACACGCAATTCTCGGACAGTTGAACTCGATATTCGATAGATGGCGTTGTGCATTTAAAGTCAAAGTTTTTTTTTCTTTAAATTAATAAGCTTTAACGTATTTATCTCAGCCAACAAAACCTTCCGTTTCATACCCATATTAAGGGTGTACATAAATAATAACTGGTCCGCCATCTTTGGGAGTCCGCCACATTTTATTTAGAATCATGTCATTAATCTAACCGTGCTTTTTCATCCAGACTAATTTTACAGAACTAAAATCGTCCACTAGGTGGACCAATGATTTGTCAGGGCTGCGTGAATCCGCTGGATGCCACTTCGGGGAGGCCTATGTCCAGCAGAGGACGTCCTTCGGCTGAAATGATGATGATGTACTTTACCTGTAACTGCAGAGGGTCTACCGCCCTGTAGGGACACTTGCCGCAAGCGAGGCGCTTCCTCCGACCGTGCACGCGTTGTTGGTGGTACCGCATGTGGCTAGGATTCACGAACTTTTTGCCGCATACCTGAAATATTATTACATTTATTCAACCATACCCCAAAAATGATACCCCATAATTGACCCGCCATTTTTGGGAGTCCACCATATTGGATTTACAATAATGTCAGTTAGCTAACCGTGCATTGTCATCCAAACCAAACGTGTATGTGTTATGGACCAAGTGATTAAGGTTGCACTAGTCGACGGCACGAACTATTTTGTGCGCGGGGTTGCATTTTATATCAACCGACAACACGTGCGGAAGAGATAGATGCTGTGATGAGCAGTAGGAAGCTAGTTCGCGTAGCGTGCGAAATTTTATAAACAGACCTTTGGCAGTCTAGATATCATGAAAAAACGACTAAATCTATCTGTTCAAAATAAATTATTTGCATTGTTGAACTACTAATCTATCCCTGTATGGAGGCCGTTTTGCAATTTTCCGTCTTCTTATGGTATTTATTCGCGCCCAAAAATGCGTTAAAAATTTGTATCGAAATGTGAAACTTTCGACGCTCATAACTTTGAAATATTTTCTTTTTTTACTTTTTTGCTTCCATACAGGGCTAGATAATGATGATACAAATTGATATCACTTTTTATTTTGAACGTACATCGTCAAACAGTGGAATAATCCCTAGACTACGTTTGTATGGAAGAATTTTCGACTAGTGTACTGTGTAACCTTAATATGTGCACTATGTATAATGCGGGCATTATGAATCTAGTCAAGTCTAATCGGGCAATGTAATGAATACTGATTTAAACAGATAGTATTTATCACATTGTCTGGCCATTATGAATATTACTACGTAACGGTTGGAGACTTAAAGGCCTAAGTAGCGAGATCATATTTTTTTTTACAAAAACAGCCAGCGGTCTCTGCGTCTGCGCAATTATTGCTGATAAGTGATAATGCTGATCGAGGTTTCTTACGTAATAAGCCTACGGTTTAACCGCGACAATGTGATACTTGCTATTGTTTACTATCTTGCGTTAACAGCAATCATTTTATATTTAAGGCGCAGATACCCTTGAGAAGCTGATTTTAAAATGAGAATCACGTCTAAACGGCTACTCGTATTTTTTTGGAAAAAATATATGTTACATTAGACCATTTTCTTAATAATTTCATTTAAGAAAATTTTGAGTTTTATTAGTATTACATAGTGTAATTAATTTGTAAAGTTATGTCTAAAACGGACAAAAACACGACAATCGCACCAAAACCTCAAAGCGCATTTTTTTTTTAAAATCGATTACTATCAAACAACAAACACAATATCGAACATACTACAAATCGACACAATCTCAAAGACAATTTAATTAGATAATTAATTTGTCTTTGAGATGGTGTCGATTTATAGTATTTTTCAGCACGCTTTTACTGTTTTTTTTTTGCACCAAAATGTGTTACAATACAAATTTTAACAATCGAGTGGAATGCCTCAGAGATTTAAAAATGCGCCATCTATTGGCATTAATTTTAAATGATCCGTTCAAATAATCTTTGAAATGTGAATAAAGAGCCCAATATTCCATAATTTTGTAAATAGGAGAGTTGATTAAACAAGAACATACCACCATACATGTCGCGCCATCTAGTGAGATTTATTTGAACTAAATTTTCTTTCTTAGCAATGAGACCCTGTGGTTGTGACTATATGCCACCAATAAAAATGCGACCGTAAAGCAATCACGCCCCAACGGATCTTGATGATATAAACACAGATATACCTACTAAGGCCTCAATAAGGCAATGGAACACTTTATAAATTGGTAGTACATTCTCGTGAGAGCATTTTCGGCTTTCGCGCGGACAAAGCCGCTGGCTAAAGCTAGCGGAACATAAATGCGCAACGTGAAGTAATCAATGTGTCTATACCCCATTTGAAATAAAATTAGACACATTTCCAAATCTATTTACAGTCCGTTCAACCGATTTTGAGTTCTATTCCGTGAACATAAGGATGACATAAAAAGCATAAACCTGTTACCAAAACCAACTGTTTACTACAGCTACCATTTGTCGTATCACCAACGCAATAGAAGTCAAAATCGGTTGAACGGGCTGTAAAATGGGCTAATTTGAACGTCCAATGTTATCGCAAATGGAGTTTAGGTATAGTATTCTTTGGAAAATGTCGTTGGTTATTCATTTGTCACGCTGTTTTATTACATATTTTTACTGTAATTTGTAACCGTCTGTTTACATAAAAAATTAAATTAAAAATTCATTAAAATTATAACATTACCCTTTATTCGATCAATTTCAATAGTTAAAACTATTGAAATATTTAAATTGACCGGGCTATCTGGGTAATGTAAATCATTATACTATTGGGCAGGGTAATAAAAAGAAGTGGTTTTTTTTAATTATTTTAAATAAAATATAATAAATAAAAATAAAATTGTTCATATACAAATGTGAATGAGACAGCCCCAGTAAGTAATCATTAATACTTGTGTTGGGGTTGTCTCGCTCTTTCTCATAATATACAGTTAACAATATTGAGACTTAAATTAAGAAATGCATTTTTAAGAACACAGGAGAACAATTACTTAGAAAGTATTTATCAGCTTTAAGTAGTGTGTGATTATGAGAATGCGTATGTGTGTCTATAGTAGTGTGTGCATGTGGGTTTATGTGTGAGCGTGTGTGTGTTAGTGTGTATTTGTGTGTGTGCTTACGTTTTTGCTGATATGATAGTGCCGGTTTAATCGAAGTTGGAAAATACCAACCATGTAATTACAAGGTATACCACTATGATAAAGAAGATAAGTATTCATGTCAGTCTGGCTAGAATATGCTCTGATTCTTCATATGTTATAGTTTTTAACCACTCAGTTATCACTTTTTTGCATTGATTCGAAACCTCGTGATGAAAGTTTAGTTTTGCGTTAATTTTATTGTTTATGTAGGCAGATTGAAATAAATACTGACGCCTTGCTAAAACCGGACGTACCCGTGGAGAATAAGTTATTAATGTTGACATTGATTATAGAATAGGTAAGTACCTACGATTGCTATTTAGTAAAGTCGACGGGGTCTCCTATTTCTGTCTACAGAGTCTTAAGTAAAGTAACATAACAAGAAGGGGATGACGGGAGTTTGCTCGCTTTACTTGCTTACGAAGTAAGCGAGTAAAGCGAGCAAACTCCCGTCATCTCCTTCGAACCTAATCTACCCGTGTCATGGTACCCTAAGCTCCGGAGCTCGCTTCGCTCGCTCTTGAACTAATACATCGAATTGCCAAACCATTACGTTTCAATATCATAATGAGCAGACAATATGATAAATATAGTAGTTTAAATCGGGAAATTATTAACCGAGGGAAAAATATACTGAATGGGCGACTATTATACTAAGTAAGTAACTATTTATCCGATTTGAGTAATACCTTTTAGGAGATTTTTGTGAGCTGCGGTAATAATATTGTTACATACTTTAATTGTATTTGGGTTTCTATTTTTTCTATTTTAGAATATTATTATTTTGAAAATAGCTGAACAACTATCGAGGCGACATCACTGTGCAGTGCGGGAGTTCGGGTTTATTCGTGTCCAAGAGCGAGCGAAGCGAGCTCGGGAACTTAGGGCACCCCGACACGGATAGGTTAGGTTCGAAGGGGATGACGGGAGCTGAAGTGAGCGAGCAAAGCGAGCGAACTTAGCTCCCGTCATCTCCTTCATGTTAGGTTACTTTAGACCCTGCAGACAGAAAAAGGAGCCCTGTCGACAAACTTATATTTTCAAGTCGCTGTTTTAAACATTTGTATTCGCCCACTGTTTGTCGCCCACTTAGTATTTCAGTAAGCCATATTCAGTATTTTTTACACCTTTAATTTGAATTTTTTTTCGCTCGTTTAAATACTATCTGTTTAAATCAGTATTCATTACATTGCCCGATTTGACTTGACTAGATTCATAATGCCCGCATTATACATAGTGCACATATTAATCACTTGGTCCAAGAGATATATACGTTTGGTTTGGATGACAATGCACGGTTAGCTTACCGACATGAAATACGTATAAGGTCTTTGCTGACATCATTGTAAATCCAATATTGTGGACTCCCAAAAATTTCGGGTCAATTATTTATGCATCACATGAGGATATCTAACGAATTGGTTTCCTGAGAGGAATACGAAAACCTTGTTTTTAAAAAGTGTTTATCTACACTTTCAACGTAATGTTCCAAATATGAATTAAAAAAATATTGTATGAAACACAACACTTATTTTTCGTGGATAGGTTAAATTAAAAAAGAAAAGCCATTACAGTGCAACATTAACCTTCGATTTTCAAACGACTGCATCATAAAATTTATAACATTTTAATTTTTATAGCACACTTTTACATTTTAATTTATTGGCGCGCATGGGCTCTTGACTTAATTTAGAAAAATAGTGTCATTGTCTGTGGATGCGCACGCTGCGGAATCTAAATTGTCCGCCATAACACAAATTTTTCCCGTTTCTACTTTTGTTTTATTTCAAATTTTCAACTGTATCAGTGAAGATAAAATGTAATGTAATGTATTTATGCAACGGAATATAATTAGGTATTAAAATACTCGTGTGATATTATTATCACACGAGTATTTTAATAACTCCTATTATATGACCGTTGCATAAAGTACTATTTAAAATTAACATTTTGTATACCTACATAACAAGTCAGGCATCGCTGATGTTGGAGACAAGTCTGCAAGGCTAAAATGGGGTTGGGGCCATATTTGCTGGATACTTAGGGACATGGGTCTACTTTGTAACTCCGTCAACGAAGTTTCGGGCCCATGATGATCTTCTTCTTTCGTGTGAGGTTGTGCCACCTCTGGTGTCAGAGTTAATTAAGCCGCCTCTGGGAATCCCACAGGCCTCTGACTTGGCTATTTCAGACTTACATTAACTATGTAAGTCCAGGTTTCCTCACGATGTTTTCCTTCACCGTTGCCTGTGATGTCTAAGATAAACTTAGAAAGTACATATGAATTTGAAAAAGTCACATTGGTACATGCCCGGATTTGAACCCACGACCTCAACAAGCACGAGAGGCGAGGTCTTAGCCACTGGGCCACCACGACATTAATGATGACGATGAATGACGATCGGTCGTAGGTACTACTGTCAAAATTGTGTTGTAGTTCATTAGTAGTTCGGGCCCCGAACGGATCATGCGTCCGTGTGTGATACGGAGTAGGAAACGCCCGTAATGAAGGCCGAAACTTCGAACTTTGTGCTTAGGGAATAGACCCCTGAACTACGGAACGGACTTCATGCTTAGGGTGTAGACCTCCAGATGGGTGAGGATTGCCACGCAATGGGTACTTGAATACGAACGCCGCAGTCGAGGCAGGCCTAAAAAACGCTTTCGTGACGATCTGGACTCGTTCCTGCCGGATTGGCCAGAGAAGCCAAGGGACAAAGTTGGCTGGCTGAATGTGGGGGAGGCCTTTGTCCAGTAGTAGGACAATGTATGCTAAATAAAAAAACCGACGAAGTGCGAGTCGCACTCGCGGTCGCAAAAACGGCAAAAAAATCAGGTTTGCTGTATGGGAGCCCCACTTAAATATTTATCTTATTCTGTTTTTAGTATTTGCAACTGAAATACATACACTGTGAAAATTTCAACTGTCTATCACGGTTCATGAGCTACAGCATGGTGACAGACAGACAGACGGACAGTGGAGTCTTAGTAATATGGTCCCGTTTTTACCCTTTGGGTAGGTACGGAACCCTAAAAAGAAATAGCTGTGGCCTATCTCAAAAGAGATCATGCATTTTCTGGAAAAAAATTGTCAATAACAGTCTGCGAAAATGTACTAATTTATCTGTTTGTAATTTATTGTATGAGTGTAAAACAATGGACTTAGTCAGTTTTTTTTTTGCCTAGAAGTAACCTATTCACTCTTGACATACAAATCCTGAGGTAGTAGCTATTGGGAAACACAGACTCCGGACTTATTGATTACCTACCTCACAAGCATTTTGTGGACCAAAATGTGTTTTAGCATGGCACTTGAAATTCTGCATGTTTCTCATCTCCTTATTACATAAGTTACATCTTATTGGGCCATCAATGTCATACGGGACCACTGCCAAAGATAGCAGCTTTGCATCTTGTTCCTGAAAAATTAAATGATTAATTAAGTGCGTGAGGTCGAATCGGGGCAAGTACCAATGTGAATTTTGTAATGCATATGTACTTTTTCACCGACTTCAAAAAAAGGAGGTAATCAATTCGACACGTTTTCTATACTATATATATAACTTTGTTTTGCCATAAAAAAACCAAACATTTATCTACCCTACCCTACCCTACCTATCCTACCCTACCTACCCTTCTCTACCATACCTACCCTATCCTACTCTACCCTACCTACATACCCTACCTATGTAGGTAAAGTACCAATTTTATTTTTTCTTTATTTTTGTAGGCAGGGTAAGCAGCATAGGCAGGGTAGGTAGGTAGCCAGTTGACGGGAGCGAAGCCGCAGGGGTCGGCTAGTATTATATAAGAAAAATGTATATATTGTGCAATTTCAACAATATTACATAACTAGCTGTTGCCCGCGGCTTCGCTCCCGTGGAACACACCACAGGACCCGTTTTCGGGATTACAAAATAGTCTGTCACTCAGGAATAAAGTAGCTTTCTATTGGTGAAATAATTTTATAAATCGGTCCAGTACTTTTGGAGCCTATTCGGTACAAACAAACAAACAAAAAAATCTTTCCTCTTCATAATATTAAGTATTAGTATAGATAAAACCGAACTCCTTAGTGACAAACAGCACGAATGTGTAAATTGAGTTATTATGGGTATTTTGTCAATCCTTTAAATCTTTTAGGTACATTTTTAGTGATGGTGTACTAAAACTTAAAAGTGAGAAATAAAAATATTTTCACAAAAAATAAACCAACTTCAAAACAAGAGGTACCAAACACACCGACTTAAGTAACGAAACCTATTTTACACTTTTTAGTGTTTTGCTTTTATTTTTTGTGAAAAAGTTTTTAGTAAATTTATCTTTGTCATTGCTGGCAACAGAGTGGAAACCATTGTGGGATAGTCATATAAGTTTGAAATTACCAACCCACATTGAGCGAACGTGGTGATCAATGCTTGTGCCTTCTCTGTACGAGAAGAGGCACGAGCCCTGCAGTGGGATTGTAACAGGTGTATGGTACAACTATTTACCTAAGATCCCTCGGCAAACTTCGTCAGTCGTCGGATATCTATTATTGCCCTTTGCACTTGGTGCAGACCGGACGCTCTCAATCAACTTGGAAGTATATAGAGTTGTTAATACTCTTTTAACTTAATGTAAATATTTCGTAAATGGTAGGAAAGCTGCTAAAATCGATGACAGGGACATTAAGAAAATAGTTGAATTGTACTGTTTTGTTAGTATAAATACACGAGCTTGCGAGACGCGGATCCAGCTCGGCGGTCTATGGACCCGAGCCTGTTGTACCCATGCCCTTCATCCAAATACGCAGGTGGCTACAGGAATTCACCCAGACACAGGCGGAGAACTGGTGGGCCTCGGCACCGGGCTGTAGGCAATCCAAAGAAGCTCTGCCATCCTTGGACAGTAAGATTACCAGGCGTCTTGATATCGTTGCTCATGCTGAGATAGGAGCCTTTTTGGTCTCGCACGGGGTAATTTATTTTTATTTTTTATTATTGTTTGTGTTTTTCTTATCTCGTGTCTCCTGTGCGGGTCACAAATAAATATTTTTCTTTCTTTCTTTCTTTCTTTCTTTTACGCCTGGACAGGAATGGCCTGCGCCTGGTGACGGGGACCATCACGGGACACTGCTCACTCAACAAACACTTCCACACAATAGGCATAACGGACAGTCCTCTGTGCAGGGTATGCATGGAGGCCGAGGAAACCGTCGCGCACACTCTCTTTGAGTGCACAGGTATCACACAAATAAGAACACGAACCCTCGGGTCACCCAGATCGTACACGGATGTTTTGAGGAAACCAGGAGCTCTAATTGACTTCTGGAGGGAATTGGCCTGGATGGAATGACCAACCAACGGCCGCCATGGCTCACATACAAAGGTCCATCCAGGACTAAGTGCAGAAACCAAACCCCCCCCTAACATAGAACATAGTATAAATGCGAAAAATTTACCTTACACAGCTGCTTTTTCCTTTCCCTCTCCAATAACTTCTTTTCTTTCAAATCCCAGTTAGCTTTAATAATACCTTTAGATTCATGTTTTATAATATTTTTAAAATCCTGGTCCAAACTATCAATTGATTCTAAGTCCTCAATACAAATCTTTATCTCATTTTCACTATGAATTGAACTTAAATCTTCAATCAAAAAGTTATTCATAAAATCGGAATCGTTGCTAGATTCAAAATCTTCGATTCTGGCTGTGAACTCATTTTTAATTTCATGGTTAGCTTTTGTTGTATCAAATCTCTTAATTTTAGAACCTTTTTTTGGTTTAGTCTTGAATTTTTTACTTCTTTTCAATTCTTTTTTTGAATTATGTGTTTGTTTTTTATTTTTCTGTTTGTGAATATTATTTTCTGCATTTGACATTTCGGGTGGATGCGTTATTTGAGTAACATCGTGATCAGACTCGATTTTTATTTTTTTGGTTAACTTTTTTAGTATTTCCTCTGCTTTTGAACTTGATTCTCGTAGTTTTAGGGCTCCGTTGACTAGATTTAGACATGGCTCGCATATTAACTGCGTTAGGCCATCATCTGGCTCGATCTGAAACAAAACTTATTTTTGAAGAAATTTATACCTTTTTGAATTGTGAAATTATTTTAAAATGTCGCTAAATACATAGTTAACATTATAATAGACATGACGACCTTCCCTTTAACTTTTCCTGTAGATAAAATCGGTAATTTCTGGTAATTTCAAATGTTTTCTTTATCACAATATAAAAACAAATGAGTGTTTACCTTGATTCCACAAACCAAATGTAGCTGTTTGCTGCGTAAACTTACAAGATTCTTATCAGAAAATATTTGTTTTAGATCATTTTTAGATAAACACGTTCTACACAGTGTCATTTCTATTATAATTTATTTTACATTTGCAAAATTACGATAAAATCAATCATCAATGATCAAAATCGGAATTCGTAAGTTCATAATCGTTTAAAAAGATCGCTATCAGTTTATTATTCTACAATCAAAGAGTTGTTAATTAATATTATCTTGCCTCAACTTGTTGAGATTTTATCTACGCATTTAATGTAGTTTAGAAAATTATTTTATCTTATTTGATCGTTGATAAACTCGCTTGTATCATTCATAATATCAAAAGTAGCTAAAAGCATCTGGCTAGCTAAGGCTATCAAATAGAAAGCTATCTTTGTGAACGAATTTGCAATTGGCAATTGCATTATTTTGACGTTTGAAGGGTTGCAAACAGGGCAAAAGAACTCCCTC